>JAPQNM010000043.1:19938156-19955656 GCA_029783475.1 Metacarcinus magister | reverse complement strand
CTGGTACGATAATATATATTAAGTGGCACTCCTTTACGGTACGACAACTCTGCGTGAGGTACGACGTTTTAAAGCGCCACAACACCACCCAGTCCCACAGTTTGACAGATCAGTGTAAACAAACATGGCAATCGGGAAGGGTGTCGACTCCTCCTCCTCCTCCAACGCCCCTGATGAGGGTGGTTCTATGGATCCTAACCAGACGATATTACCAACGGTCCTTCGCATGATAGAAGACAACACATTACACTACAAGAACGATGACTCTGAGTACGGACAACGGCTGCACAGTGGCTTCCTCGTCCTCAAGGAGAATATGGACAAAATAACCACCTTGTCAGAAGCGCTAAGAAAGGAAGCCCATTTATTTGACTTTGATGAACACACCCGCGGGAATGGGTTCAGAAGCTTTAACAACATTGTGCATCAGGCCGTGGTGCACGTGTTTACCCTTTGCAAACACGTGTGTACTGGCAGGGACTCGCTGCTCTTCAGGAAAGGTCACTACGTCAGGTGAGTGGGCGGACAGGGGTGGACAGGTGTGCTAAGGGGCGGACGGGTGTGCTAAGGGGCTGACAGGTGTGCTAAGGGGCGGACGGGTGTGCTAAGGGGCGGACGGGTGTGCTAAGGGGCTGACAGGTGTGCTAAGGGGTGGACAGGTGTGCTAAGGGGTGGACGGGTGTGCTAAGGGGCTG
This sequence comes from Metacarcinus magister, assembly GCA_029783475.1. Lineage (NCBI taxonomy): Eukaryota > Metazoa > Arthropoda > Malacostraca > Decapoda > Cancridae > Metacarcinus > Metacarcinus magister. The sequence goes on along the minus strand of JAPQNM010000043.1, from coordinate 19,954,961 downwards.
ACAGGTGTGCTAAGGGGCTGACAGGTGTGCTAAGGGGCGGACAGGTGTGCTAAGTGGCTGACAGGTGTGCTAAGGGGCGGAGAGTCATTAGTAAGGTGGTTATATACTTACAAGACAGCCAGAAGTGTGTATACTAACAATTCAGGTAGTGTTAGAGGACTGGCAGGGGAGGAGGAGGTAGGGAAGAGGCTGGCAGGGGAGGAGGAGGTAGGGAAGGTAGTGTGAAAGGACTGACAGGGGAGGAGGAGGTAGGGAAGAGGCTGGCAGGGGAGGAGGAGGTAGGGCAGGTAGTGTGAGAGGGCTGGCAGGGGAGGAGGAGGTAGGGAAGAGGCTGACAGGGGAGGAGGAGGTAGGGAAGGTAGTGTGAAAGGACTGACAGGGGAGGAGGAGGTAGGGAAGAGGCTGGCAGGGGAGGAGGAGGTAGGGAAGAGGCTGGAGGGGAGTGTTAACATACTCAATAATGGGATAAGGTTGTGTTATGTTAAGGAACAAGTCTGTTTTTAGTCATCACTGCTGCATGGTGGTGTTACATCAAGTACTGTGATTCATTTAATGTGATTTGACTGATTCTAGGATGGATTTTTGGGGCAAAGCATTTGTTTCTGAGTTTCGTGACCGTACCAACTTGCAGAATAGATGATATCCAAAATCAATCAAAGCACATAAGAAACACCTGAAAAAAGCTTATTTTCCTTCAAAAATCTACCCTATCCTAAACCTTGGTAAAGATTTATAGTATTCATATACCCTATTGTGGACAGAATATTCTTTTTCTTGTCCCCACACTGGCATGCCTGTTCTTATTCTTTTTAAGCTTAAGTTTAACCTTACCAAACCTATCCTTACTAGTAATTTGCAGAAAGAGGTTCTGGAGTAATTTTTCTGTGCTGACTCTAAGAAAGTCACTATGTAGTCACTCAGTGAAAGAACATGACTTTTCGTTTTTCCTCTTTGATAACGTAACATACTGAGTACAATGCCAATAAGTCTATTTTCCTGATAAACACTTTTTTTTTCTTATATACGTTATGGCACTTTGGGGGAGGCGGTGGCCTAGTGACTAGCGTGGGAGCATACCAACTCAGAGTCCTGAGTTCGAGCCCCGGCACAAGCTGGCCACTTTTCTTTGAAAAACTGCCAAGTGGACAAAGATCACCCTCATGCTGCCATAACGATATCCTTGACTGGGACTGCAATGTAAAATGCATTGAGGAGCTTCCGTGGGCAGCATGAGCCTCTCTACAAAAAATCTAACCTGCGCTACTAACGGGCGGAGGCTGACCATCCAACGCCTCAGCGTCACAGGTTCAAGATATAAATATAAAAAAAAGTTAAAAAAAACTTTACTTCAGTAGGCAGAACACTGTGTGCCCTAAGGAACTCTATCGAGGTATTTCCATTCATGAAAATGCTTGATGGCCTGTCAGTGTCAGTGCACGCCATATATTTGTCCATTGGGAAGACTTCCCCTGGCAGCTGTTAATATCTTACAGGGTACTTGTAACTCTGGCCCTAAATATCATAGAAGGAAACCAATAGGGAAAAAGAAAAATATTGAATGCAACGTCCAAAAATGACATAGAACCGCAATCATTATCCTTTTTTTCCTCTGCATAATGTAATTTATTTTCTTTGCAAAGTCACAAATGTTTAAAGAATAAAGAAGCTGCTTGTCTCAGAGAGCAGAGTAGTAACTGTCAACGGGAACAGTGATCTCTTCTACTATCAAGAGGTTATACATAGTGCGTTAGGTATAGTTTGGAAATGCCCTTGTGATGGTGGTCTTAATATCAATCTTGATAAAATCTCGTTCCAGACTTAGACACACCCTCATCTAACCATGTACAATCCTGACTGCCATGTAACAATCTCCCAGTGCCACATCAAAATATTCTAATGCCATGTGACAATCTTCTAACAGCATGTAAGCGACCTTAACAATTTAGGGCATTTCCAAATCAAACCTAATGCCATGTATAACCTCCTAACAGAAGACAAGGCAGCTTCTTTATTCTTTAAAACTTAATAACTTTGAAGCGAAAAGTTTGAACAAGAAATTAGTTATATCGTTGCAGAGGAAAGGAAATCTGTGTGAGTGTGTGTATGCCATTGACAAGTATGATGGTAGTCCTAATATCATCTTGACGGGCCATGACCCTACCAGGTGAAAATATCAAGTAAAATATTCAGATTCTGTTAGACATGAGGTAGCAGCAGCAAGAGGGAAGGCAAGTGGTCAGTGGAAGTTTGTGAGGTAATTTTCTAGTCTGAGATAATAACTTTTTCAACATTATTAAACATTAGCTTTCTTTTCCCATTGTTTAGTGTGTGATTCATCTAAACCTGAACTTTATTTATGATGCAAATGACTAGAAGAGATGAGACAACACACCACATCTTGCTGTAAATAAAAAAATTAAAAAATAGAATGAAGTTAGAATGCTAGCAGTAGAGACATCAACAGTTGGAAGGACATAGTGACATCACATTGTAGGGCCAAAGCCAGTAGACAGTTTGAGAATTACAGTGGAAGGAATAGAGATCTGGCATACAATACAAGACATATATTCCAGTCAGATGAGCAATAAGATGTACAGTTTAGGAGATGTAGAGACAAGTGGCTGGTTACTGAAAACTTCAACTACAATTAGAAAAGCAATCTAGGATAAAAAGGGTTAATATTTTAATCATCCACACATAATCAGTAGAGTAGATAGAGTTTTGTAATGAATGAGCATGTGAGTATTTTGCAGGAGGTTGTTTGGTGCACTTGAAATGGTAGACACACGAGCAGGAAAACCACTACTATGGTTGAAATGTTCTCAAAGCTTAAGGATGTTATGGTCTCCCTTTTGTTATCTTTACAAGACCTTTGTTGTTGTATGATTCATTCTTGTTAAACACTTGGTAGTCTGGTATTCTAAAGCTCCTGAAATCTGTCCAAAAATCAATGAATAGACACATCAGTGGACTATCTGGCATATTGTACAGGATGTACTACTTGAAACAACTCAACCTCTGCTGTGTCCAAGATTTTTAAAATATGGAAATTTTTAAAAATTCTGAGAGTACATACTGCCATTATTTGGAATGACTTACTAACCTTGGCACCAAGTGTATCTATACTGAAATGCATATTTGCAAAGCTGTGTAAGCTAGATCGCTGTTCTTTGTTTTGCAGTGTTCATAGATATATTGTTTTACCCGATATCTAGTCCTGTTGCTCTTATTCTGTTAATTGTATTAGTCTGCTCTGCACAGTAGTCTCAGAAAGGTCCTTTATGATATATCATCATCATTAGTCTGTATAAGTCCACTGCAGGATAAAGGCTTCCCCCCCAACTTTCTCCACTCATCGCTATCGGCTGCCCGTCTACTCCAGGTTACTCCAAAAAAACTTTCTATCTCATCTCTTCATCTAATTCTCTGTCTGGCCTGCCTTCTTTTACCATCTCTCGGTTGCCATTCTGTTATACTCTAAGAATCCTTGTCACATCACATGTTATTTTAATAGTGGTCAGTATGCTTTCAACTTTGGTCTGCTCCCTTAATAAGTAAATAAGTTGGTGATTCATGACCTTCCTGTCCTATGTGTGTGTGTGTGTGTGTGTGTGTGTGTGTGTGTATGTGCGTGTGTGTGTGTGTCAGTCTTGCCTATGAATGTAGTGATGAGCAGTGTGAGAGATGTTCCTGCTATCTGCTCTTTCTTTCTCTCAGGGAGGTTGAAGCATGGGGCCAGACTCTTGCATCACTGGTCGTCCTCCTGGAGTACATAGACTATGTGCTGCTACCACGGTGTGAAGGTGGCAACCTCCTGAGTGGCTCTGGCAGCTCTCCGAACGAACTGATGACAATGCTGAATTCAGTGCCTCAGTACTCCTTCTATGGTCGATGCTGCGCGTTCCATGTAAGTATTTGGTGACACTGGTGTATTGAGCACCGTTAGTACACAACCATCACACACGAGTTGAATGAAAGAATGTGTTTCCAATGTTTCATCTGTTGATTCATAGTTTGTAGGCCAGTTGAAGTGAGTGTCAGTATCCTGAATATATCATAACCAGCTTCCATTATTTCTCTAATCTTTATAGTTGTAATAATGATGCTATGCCTGGGAGCCATGCAAATAGTTAAGGAGGAAGATTATGGTAATTCTCATTGGTGATATCACTATTCATCAAGAAAATCAGTTTGGTATTGTCTCACGTGGGATAATAGTGTTAGAAAAAATATTATCATGCAGTATTTATCAGAACACCTATTGAATTCCTGTCATCTCAGAATTTTTTTAGATCTTATAGATATATTAGCACTTAAGGCTTATGTATTCTCAAAGATGATGTGCAATTAGTTATTGACTTTCATACTTTACATATAATTATTAAAGTCTGCTGTAATAATGGTTTGGTAAATGATTGGAATGTGTCACGTGTTTCCTGTTTTCAGTATGTACCTTCTCTGCGGAAGACATTAAAGTACCTAAACATTTGTCTGAGTGCATTCAGTGAAGTGTACTATGCAGATGGAAACAGCTTCATGCAGAGGACTAAGAATACAGTGATGCTAGGTAAGTGGGTTTGTGGTGACCTTGTGTTCAAGAACCCACACATTCCCTCTTACCCTAAACACAGTCATGAACACTTGAGCTCCAGCGGCCCAGGCATGAAATAAGGAACTATTACGAATGCATTATTTATATGTAGGCTGATGGCAGGGGAGATAACAAGCATATCCCTTTGTATTAAATGAACGTTAAGTTATGCAAACACCATTCAGATCTGACACCTTTCTGTACCTTCAAATGTTTTTTCACTGTAGTTTATGCATTAAGTCTTTTGTTCTTTCACTGGAAGAATTTTATAATTATGAAGCTTTAATTTCTTTGGTATTAAGCTAGTGAATGCTGCTAGATGAGAGTATCCTGAGAGGGTGTGCAGTGTGTGATGTGGTATGTTGCTCCAGGCAGCCGCTATGTGGTTGATGCTGAGCTGCGGTCGCGGAGGATCGTTGACGTGGTGCAGTATTCATCGGTGGAGTTCATCAAAACGTTTTGGTCCGTTGCTGAAACAGGTAATTATACATTATGCTGAAAAAGTGTGCCACGTGGTTAGTTTATCATCTGTTGCTCTGCTGTCTTCATTCTTGTTTCATCACATGCAGCACATCACAGGAGCTATGGAGATGCATGCATACTCTCTTGGGTAAAGACAGATAGGCATATTTACAGTGTGTGTTGTATGTATTAAACCTAAAAGTAGTTGTTAGTATCACCTTTTCCTAAGAATGATTATCTATCTTTTTGTCGATCTCTTATGCTCCTTGGAACTTCTTCAAGGAGTTTCCATTTGCTTCTCTCCATACACTTAATCCTTGCATACTCCAGTCTTCATTCCCTCATTTCCCCCTTTTTATCTCAGCACACGCATTAACATTTCTATACAATGCTTTAACTCCATATGTCAACTTTGCATCCATTCTCTGCATTTTCAACGAGACCTACAAAAAACAAAGTAAATTAAGTTTTGTGTTTCCAGACATCATGACACAGCTGCCGGGGATTGTGGGTCCCAGCCTGGCGGTGCAGCAGATGCTGGTGGTGCCATGTGAGGAACAGCAGGTTATGAAGATGGACGGCACAGCCACAGTCGTCATTCCACCACCTCACTCCCACATAGAGGCGCGTCCCATCACCTGTTACCTCCTGTCAGCCAAGATGCACGAAGGCATGGTAGGCGGAAAGGTAGGCTAGATGGGTGGATGTGGGAAGGGTAGTAGCAGTGTTTGATACCTCACCAAGAGTGGCTCCTCTTCCTGTTTAAGGTCAATCTATTACTTATTGTCAGCATGTCAGCTTAAAGTTAAAGTGTGCTTGTTACTGTGTGTTTGTGAAGTCTGTTTAATACTGATTACCAACTTAAAGTGTGTTTCTTACTGTGTCTCGGATAAGTTCTCGTAGTTCTTGTGGTTCTGTGGCAACCTTTACTTTGCTCTCTAGAGGCTCATTGTGTTCTAGATTTTATTTGCTATATTTATTATTTTTTCTAAGCTAATGACAGTTTCGTCTTTTGATAAGAGTTTTATTTGCTGCATCACTTGCTGTGTCTGATGATTGCATTCCATTCTTGAGAATCAGTGTCCTTATGGGAACATGTGGGAATGTATGCAAATTAGTTTACACTACATAATGTGAAGTGCTAAAGGTTATTTAAGCTGGTGTTATAGATTGATGTTTTCAAATTATTTGATATTGTGAAGCCTTTTTGTGTATTGTTACCATAGTGAAAAAAAGGTTTACCACATTTTCCAACATTTTGGAAATATGAAAACAATCATGAATCGCTCTGTCCAAGATATGATTTATGAAAGGGTTTGTAGAAATATAAGTATATAGAGTGGCATCTAATGTTTATTGAGGATTTGATTTATAAAGTAATAATAGGATATCAACATGTATGTTTCAGTTTTGTGAAGTAATTCATGCACAAATGAGTAAGTCAGGATGAAATACATTGAAATATGTAATTGACAAATTTTAGCTGCTTTACACATAAAACATGTTTTACCAATGGAATGTAGTTGAGACTCTTTTGCTCACTGCCAGCCTGGTGAGAAGGAGGCCAAGGGTGTGGGTGTGGCTCCACCTTCAGACCACCTCCTCATCCACTGTCATGGCGGAGGCTTCGTCACACAGTCCACAAAGGCACAGGAGGTGAGTCTTTCACTGCTTCTTCACTTGCAGGAACCAGGCCTTCAAAAAATATTTAACAATTTCAAAGCTTCCATATATATGTAGGACAGTCAGTCCCTCACATTGTTGGAGGTTAGGGGACAAATTTTTGTGGAAAAGATAGTTGAAATCTACAAATTATAATTTCCCCCGCTCACATGCAGCACTTTGTTACCCACACTTAGTTTGTTTACAGCAACACACAGTAAGCATGGAAAGTGTTTATCTTTTTCAGAGACAACAACAAATTTCATGCTTTTTGAAACAGCCTCAGAAATACACTTCCATAAGCACTGAAAGCCATGCATTTTTATTGCAATTTCAGGTGTCTTTCTACTGTGTAACAGCAGCATAAGCTTCCCTCAATGTGCCTCAAACATTATTTATGATAGGTTTATTGTGTACAATTCTTTTAGAATGGTTATGCCAGCAAATATGAAATAGTTGTTAGCATTAGACTATAGATAATGAGTCACTGTCAGTCCACCATAAGGCATAGGTTTTTCATGTGATCATTTTCATATACTTTTTAGATTTTTCAGACTTTCTTCCCATATATTTTCAATAATTTGTTTTCTTTTCTGTGTGGATTCCTATCATGTTTTCCTACTGCAGAACAGAGGTATTGTTGACTACAATGATGTTTGAGTGACAAGGTTATACTGCACACAGGTGTTCCTGAGGGAGTGGGCAGCTGGCACTGGAGTTCCAATACTCTCCATTGATTATTCCCTTGCTCCTGAGGCTCCTTACCCAAGGCCACTAGAAGAAGTGCTCACAGTCTACTGCTGGGTGCTGAACAACTTGAAGATCTTGGGCTGCACAGGGAAAAAGATTATCCTCACAGGTATCAGAGTACAGAAATTATAGAGTTGTTCTAGATAAGATGCTGTTTCAAGCCCTTCACATGCCTTGCCTTTATCCTTCCCTCCCCTCCTGCACTCTAGATGGTCTCCCTGTAACTATCTCACATGCTCATTTTGTAATCTTCCATGCATACTTTCATACTTTCTACATCATTGAACAAACTGGATAATGTTTTTTTTTAACATGACACCTTGTTTGAAGTATCATTTCTTTTTGATATTCTATCGTGTTTCATCCCATTCTCTGCGTAGCTTTTCTACTTGCCAATTCATACACTGTGTTTCTTTTGCATTTAATAGTTATTCTTATAAGCACTTTTAATTTTTATTTAATCTTTGCCAAAACACAACGTGTCATATACTATTAACATTCAAATCAAGAAGCTGATATGGGAAACCTTATCTGAATGTAGTGGCAGGGAGTGTCAATGTTAACTAAGCTTTACTTGAGTCATGGTGGTCATTATAGCCTGACTAGTAAGGAGTTGTGTATGTTGAGTGTCCTTTCACCGGTTCAATCCCTGACTGCAACTTTCTCATGGCTACCCAAAACACGAGGCATAACAGAGCTTCGGCAGGTGTATATCATAATAATAAAGGTACTTGTAGAGTAATAGGATTAACAAAGTATAAGTGATGCAGTAGGACACAGAATAGATATAATGAATATACAACAAATGAATGTGAAATCAGGTAGTAAAAATACTACTGTACATTAGAATGAATAATACTGTGCTGAGCTTGAATGGCAAAAAGATTAATGTTGCACATACTGCTGTGATCATATAGCAGGACTCAGAGTTCTATCTATATAGGAGGCTGTTATCCATCTAAAGAGGGATAGCCAAGACAAGGCGTGCATACACACACCCATGCACACATACATATACACTCATCTCACTTAGCCCCTAGACCCCAATAGGAGAAGAGAAGTACACCTCTCCCAAACGCTGTGCATCACGTCAGTCACGCAAACTGGTAATTAGTAACAGGACTCAGAGTTACTAATTATGGACATTGTGTATTATTTTTTACTACATTTTAACAACTGAAACAATGACAATAAGATGATGCAAACACCTCCCAGTATGCTTGCAGAACAAATACTTAGAGTCCATGCAAGTCACCTGGTGGTCACTCCTGGAATATACTGTCAAAGTGTCTTGTTGCTATTCCCTTCCACCTATGGACGGACAATTCATGAATAGCAAATTTTGTTTGAAAAAAAATCTGGAAATCCGGGATCCAGATGTGTATCTTCCATATACTATTTTCAGCTATTTACAGCTATGTCATAATCTTCCATCTACTTTACTGTACTCACATCAACAATTGGATAACTGTAAGTTCTCCTCCACTTCCTCCAATTCACTTGTATATAGATTAACCTTTCTTCCATTCCAGTGTTCCATTCCCATTCCACATTTGCTCTCTATTAGCATTCCTTTCCTTCCTGGATTGTTCAAACATTTTTACTTTGCTTTGATTCAACTTTGGGTGCAGAATTAGTATCAATGATTTTCTCATGTCGAATGTGTTGTGTGTGGAAGTCACATTTCTTGTCTGAAACACTTATTTCTCAAGTTTTGATAGTCTTGTGGTTTGTTATGTAAATTTAAAATGTCATTATTGTACCTTCTGTACGTTTAAATTTTCTTCATCCCATTTCTCCAACACAGGTGACAGTGCTGGCGGTAACTTGATAACTGGACTCACCATAAAGTGTTTGGAACTTGGAATACGTCCAGCTGACGGTCTCTTCCTGGCTTACACACCCTTTATTTTTGAGCTGATCCCATCGCCAGCCAGACTCCTTGCAGTTATGGATCCAATGCTGCCTCTTGGCTTTGCTCTGAGATGTCTTAAAGGTGTGTATTTCATTGGGATGTAGTTTATTAATCCTCGCCCTGGAATATGCAACCTATTAGGCTATCATACTTCTGTTCCATGTTGCTTTGTGTGTTAGATTTTGAATTTGTACACAAAGTAGATATATATGGTTTTCTGCACATAAAGGCACATAATAGTCTATGCTTGCAAATAACACAACATATGAGAACAGATAGATTCTGGGTGGCACATTTTCTGTAGTATTGTAAAGAGAGGCACAAATCATTCATATTATTGAAGGATGGCAAGCATGATGATACTTTGGGATGACTCACTGGAAAGATAAGAAATTATTGAAAAACCCTGATGTTAAAGCCAGAGAAGAAAAAAAGACTGCAAAGGGAATTAAATTTATTGCTGCAGAGAATCCAACAAACTGATCAACAAATGTATAAGTTTACAAGTTTCCTTATATAATATTTTTATACACACTCCTGTCACTCACATTCACATATCTTTTCATATTTCTATATAATAACTAATATAAATGTATATGTTTTTATTTACAGCTTATGCTGGTGTGCCAAGCCAACAAGCATCTCGAGTCACCACTCCTGGAGACTCCTCACAACCACCGCCCTCCCAAGGGGAATCCTCCCTCACCACACCCTCCATGGCCACCCCCTCCCAAGCCACACCCTCCTTGGCCTCCAACATGACCACCACCTCAGAGAACACTGCCCCTTCTGATGAAACTCCAGCATCACGTACTGTGGGTCAGGGCAAGTCAGGGATCTCTGACACTCCCAGTGACACGGAGTCCTTTGTGGAAGTGTCTGAGAGTGATGTGAAGGATGCAGACCTCATGGTTAAAAGTCCCTCATTCCACTCTGAGCCAGGATCTGACACCCTCACCACTGTCTCACTCACCTCCGAGGCATCCAAGCTGGAGGAGTCCACCAAGAATAGTAATGGCAGTGGGGATCAGAAACCCCAGGAGAAGGAGGAGCGTTCCAGAAGATATGTGGCAGAGTTCTTGGAAAAATACGTCCTTGATTCTCGAACTGACAAACAGGTAAAGTATGCAAGTGGTTTCAGTTGTAATTGTATCTGTTTTTCAGACTTATAGACAGTTCACTAAATGTATGTAGTGCTCCAAGAAGGCTGTAGATCTGCTTATGGTATTGTTGCTTATGGTATTGTTGCAATTTATACATGGATTTGTTGTAGTTAGCAAGACATGAATAGTAACTTTGCTGCATAAATGTAATGACAAGTGTTAGGTAATATCTATACATGTGGCATTAGCAGGAAAATTTGAGGTCAAAGTAAAAAAAATATTGTAAAAATAGTATTGTTCAGTAAATGATGGGAAGACCAGATGAAATGGAGGAATTTTGTTCATAACCAAATCATGAGGGAATTAGGCATCAGGCAAGGGAGGAAGTTTTCATGTGAGGGAGATGAAGGCCAAAGGTTAGAGTTATGGGAGTGGAAATGTACATAGATGTTATTAATGGACTTTTAATGCAGTTCTTTGTGTGGATAATGCTTTGTTGATGGCAGAGAATGACATTGATTTAAAAAAAAGTTAATATAAAAGTTCACTAATATTCATGAGAGACAGAAACCAAAATTAAATGTGAAAAAAGAATAATATGATGGATTTTTGAGGAAAGAAAATGTTAATATGTAATTGACTTTATAGACTGATACAAAATAGGAAGTCACTGTTAAAAGGAAGAGTAGGGGAGTAAGAATACTAGAATATGTAAAAATGAAGGATATAGACAAGAATAAGTGAGGACTCTTGCCATGGCTACTGTTTTAATAGAGAAATCTAAATTGTATCACAGAACTGAAAAAACCTGCTGATCTTTCATAGTGACTTGCTGTACACACTTGTCGTTTGAGAACTTGTCCCCAGAAATCATCAGGAGAGCCGTAAACTGCATTTCAATACATGTGGAAATCCCCTATGAGTCACAAAACTCAAAGACCAGTCATACAGAAGGGAAGAGTAGTGTGAGTGTGTGTATCTGTGTGTGAGTGTGAGGTAGGTCCATTTGTTATGTAAAAATTGAATGCTGTTAATATCAATTCATGTTGAGGGAAGTAATTTTGCAGATTCCACCCCTGGCAGATACATGATAATACATTACCATCTATCACCATAACAGGGCAGACAAGTACCAATCCTACGCACTGGCAGCGAAGAGAGTGAGCAAGAGGATGAAACAGTGCTTTATGAGGCCCCAGGTGTTGGTGCTGGGATCACAGCCAGGCTGGGACGGGCCAGGGATGCTGTTGTGAGTGGCATCTCTGCTGGCTTGACATCATTTGGTCTGCGCAGGAAGGAGAGTGTTTCCTCGCCGACCTCTCCAGTCAAGCCTCCTCCAGTACAAGGAAATGCAAAAAGGTGAGCATCAGTAGCAAAAGTATTAAGATTAAAGATGTTCCAACTCCCAATCTCTCAAGCAAAGTTTCCTGCCGCTACAGTGGTTGTATTGTCATCAAAGCAACTATCAAGCACACATGGTAGACAGGTGACCTAGATAGTCATCACAGTTCAATAAAACCTATGTGTGTTGGTGATGAAAAGCCACTATTTTCCATGTAAGGGTCACCATTTTCCTCATCTTCTCGTTAATGGCTGAACAACACTTCATATGAATGCCAGGTGTTTAACAGATAAGATATAGTAAATGTAACATTAATGAACAAATGCAATGCAGAGCGATACTGAATTTGCTTTTCCACTTCATTGAAAATTTAGTATTTCCTTTTTTTCCATTTCACTTTCCTACTTAGCTTGTTTATCTATGTTTTCAGATATTGTTCCATGTATCTGATACACGATGTTTACAGTAAGGCTTTGTAGCAAACAATGTTATGTGAATGTTTAGTCTGGGTCACCTGCATTTAAAGGTGTGTTTTTGGTGGTTTGTGTGTTGTTCATGTTCAGTGGATGGAGTGTGTGGTAAAGGTAGCGAGGGAGGTGGAGACCTACCTCTCCACATTTAACCCTCCACAATACTCTGATATATCGTCTTTGTCAATGTCAATCTCTCATCCATTCTCTCTATGTAACCAAATCATCTCAAGGTGTTCCTCCTTATATTCCCGAACACATCCCTATCCACACCACACTGCTCATACAGATCATCAGTCCATAAAGCATCCTACCCACATGAATCCCTCAAGTAACTTAGTCATCTCCACACTCCTAATCTGTGACTTGTGTCTATCAAGCATAATCCATGTCTCATTCCCACATGTTAGAGTTGGTATCATAATGCTATCATGTAGGTACTTCTTCACTTCATAGCTTACTCTTTGGTTTCATATCACTGCCCTCTGTGTTCTTATCACCCTTTTCCCTTCATTTGATCCTTCATCTCGCCTCATTTTCTAATCCACCATTCTTGCTCATTACACTTCCCAAATACTTGAATGTTCTCATACTCTATTTCCTGGCTATCTAATCTGATTGTATATTCAGTGGTTGAGTTTCTTTTCAATGGCATTACCTTACTCATTGATGCATTTACCATCAAGTTACGTTTCACACATTTCGAAACTCATTCACTAACCTCTGTAATACTATCATCTGTAAACAATAGCACTGACTCTCTCGAGGCCCTCCCCTCTTTCAACAATGGTATTCCTGCATCCATTACGCTGCCCTATATTTCCTTCATGAGCCCATTTATATTTACACTGAACTTATATGTGGACATGACATATTTTTGTTTGAGACTAACCATCAGAGTAAACAACTCAATCAAATCATCTCCCGCTGTCACAGCTGCCTTTGCATCATTATATATGATTCTTGATTCTTTAAGTCACCGCCGCAATGTTGCATCTTTATCTATCTTCTACTGCTATTTTCATGCTGACTGCTCTTCTGAACTTGCTAACTGCATGCCTCCCCCCTCCCGCAGCCTCGCTGCACAAGACTTTCTACTTCTCATCCTTATTCTGTCCATCTTCCTAATGCAAGAGTTAACCAGTATCTTCACTCTTTCATCCCTTACACTGGTAAACTCTAGAACTCTCTTCCTTTGTCTGTTTTTCCACCTGCCTATGACTTAAACTCTTTCAAAAGAGGAGTGTCAAGACACCTCTAATGTTAACTGGATCTCCACCCCTTGCTTCTATTCTCCTACTGTCCTCTTTACAGGGTCTGGCGACAAGCGGGATTTTTTTTTACTTATTTTTGTTTTCCCTTAGCCAGTACCCTTTTAATGTAAAAAAATAAAATAAAATATATATATATATATATATATATATATATATATATATATATATATATATATATATATATATATATATATATATATATGTACGCACCCTTGACTGCTATCAGCAATTTCCCTTCCACTCCAGAGGTTCTTAACACTTTCAACAAACTATCCCTTTCAATTCTAAGGAGAACAGGGATGTCAAGTTTTTGAGGAAAAGACATGTTCTTGTAATTCAAGTTTGTTGTGGAAGATATGAAAGACTCGTAATGTAGAATATTATGGTATGATTCAGAAAAATTTGAAAAGATGATAATGGTAGAAGAGAAAGAATTGGCAAGTAATAGACTGGGTTTGTCATTTCCCTTTTCCAGACAATCAATGAGCCAAATTCTACTTGGCAACAACATTTCAAGGAGGAACAGCCGCTGCAGTCTGATGGAGGAATTCACAGGGGTGGAGCTGTTGAGTGACCACTACCTCAGCCCCCTCTCTGCACCCAAAGAAATCTTGGCCAAGTTTCCTCCATGTGTTATTCTTGTATGGTCATCCACAAGTTAAAATGTTTTCCTTAATAAATTAAATCTATTTATTTCTGAAGTAAATGAAAACAATATGTAATTACTATACATAATTCAAATTTGTGTTCATATACGAAATTGAATTCATAAGTGATCTAGTACAAGCAAATATGAAAGATGATATTTAATTGCCGAATTTTCTTTTTGACCAATTTTAGACTGTGGACTATGACTTCTGCTTGGATGATGATGTCACGATGGCCAAAATTCTGAAGTCACTGGGAGTCCCTGTCACACTGGACATTCTGCAACAGCTGCCTCATGGCTTCCTCAGTCTGTCTATGGTGTCCCAAGAGGCTTATGTGGGCTGCAAGAAGTCTGTTGTCCACATCAGGCATCTCCTGGGGCTAGATGAAGCCCCTCCCTCCCCTACCGGTGCTGGCGCTGCTGCTGTTGCTCCCACAACTTCCAGCAACACCACTGACAAAGTTACCTAAGTTGAAGAGATATTCACAGAACTTTATTTTTACTTTAAAGAAGAGGTAAGCTGATTAACGGTTTATAATTCACAAAATCATAATTTTAGAATCCGAACATTAAAAAGTTTATTTAATTTATTATATTTTTATGTGTTCAGCTTTAGTATTTTAATTTGCTTTGCATTCATTAGATATATCAATGATTTTTTGTGATTGTGATGCATATCAATCAAGCTGAGTCTCTACTTTATTTTGATTAGTGCCAAAGAAGAGTAACCACTATATAGTGTGTATATAGTGTGTATCAAAGGAATATATGTATGTTTGTTTATACAAACAATAAATCCTTAATTTAATGGACTAAAATATAACGACTTTTAGATTTTATGGGCGGGACAAATAAGAATACAGTACATTAATTAAATGTAATTTTTAAAAATCTACAATAGAAAAAATTCAACAATCCTATGAACTATAAAAAGTTGATTGTGTTGAACCTTCTAAAGGTGATATTAATAGGGTATTAATGAAATTTTTACATTTGTACACTTGTTGCGGTGCTATCACAGGATTATCCTTTGGTGGAGGTGCGTCTTAATAAGAAGTGAACTTTTATTTGGTAATCCAGGTATAGATGGAAAATTTATAAGAGCAAATCACAGTTACCAGAATGTTCAATTTATCCTAAGTATACAGTCTCCCCCTAATGCTGTTCAGTTAAATTGGATTCTTCTGTGTGTGTGTATTTATATATATATATATATATATATATATATATATATATATATATATATATATATATATATATATATATATATATATACATATACATATACATATACATACAGAAGAATTTGTGCATCTTTATTACTTGCATTTTGTTTCCATGTTGAATTTTTGTTTCCTTCTTTGGGGATAACTTGCTAACCTTCAGCAGCAATGTTGCATAGAAAGTGACAGTCTCACTACTCGAAGAAAATATAGCTTTTGAGCAAAATGGGCACATGAACACATATCAGCGTCCCAGATGCACGATTTCTCATCAGATTGATTTTTCCATGTAACTTTTGATAACTGGAATTTTGGAAATTTTGCATATTTTTTTCATCCTTTCTCAACCATTCCATGTTGAATGGTGGTTTTATTCCAAAGTTTTAGCTTCTTGCTGTTAAACTCGTTGAAGCTAACAGACAGATTGACAGACCAAGGGCTTTTAGTTATACATATATGTAGATATACATGTATGTATAGGTGGATGATTTCCTGAAAATTAACACAGTAGTAAGTAGTTTGGAATCAAAGTTAAGCATCAAGTTTGATTTGCATTTTTGCAACCTGTACATATATTTTGTGCTGCCAATACACCAGTGAGGCTGGACAGAAATATCCAATGTGACGCTTTAACAGCTTGGCATTCAGTTTTACGTTCCTCTAAGAAAATGTAATTGCCTGAAGTTTTTAAGGTTTTTAGATGTCACGTTTTTGCATTTTTCAACTCTAACAATACAGACAAATGAACCTGAGAGTGACATTTTGCCATGCATATTACATGAAAATTAATTATTTTGTGAATAATACTTAAACATGTTACTCACAGTTTTACAATATTAGTCACTGAGTGCTGACATACATACCTAGTTTTGAAATCAAAGTATATGTATAATGTACTAGCCGTTCATCTTTATCAAATTTAAGCTACAGGCTGCTTGCAACAATTACTAGTGCTTTCACGCATTGTAATCAAGAAGGCATCACCTTTAGTCCTGAGAGTTTTGTGGGTGATCACTCCCTTATTTATTTGCAGTTGAGAAACACTGTGTATGTTAGGATTATGTTGAACTCTGCCATCTGTGAAATAATTTATTTAATTCTTTGTTTGGATTTTTTATTTTCTATTTTATTCTATGTTATTTTGATATTTAAAAAACATCATGAAACAATTACATGCAACGTATAGCAGTTATCAGAGGTGGGCAAAGTGATCACCGTACATTACTGGTATTACAAGCACTTCTTATATATATATATATATATATATATATATATATATATATATATATATATATATATATATATATATATATATGTATGATATACGAGGGAAACGTTCAGGGAAATATAGGTATTTATTCCCA
>JAPQNM010000043.1:19843156-19933156 GCA_029783475.1 Metacarcinus magister | reverse complement strand
CACCCTGTAGATTCTTAAGATCACGCACTGTGGCCGTTCCTCCTGGGTCCAGGTGGGAGTGGAGGAGACAAGGATTGGGGAGAGAATGTTATTATGAATAGGAAATCATTTATACATATATCCTCTTTTCGACCTAATTTTGGCATCAGAGGCAAGGATTGGGGAGAGAATGTTATTATGAATAGGAAATCATTTATACAGATATACTCTTTTCGACCTAATTTTGGCATCAGGTGGATTTTCATAATCAAGCACGGCTGGAAACTATGGCCGCCGTGCGTAATATTAAAAAGCGACCTGACGCCAAAAGCAAGTCGGAAAAAAAAAATTTGAGAAGACTTTCTACTCAGAATAGCATTGTCCTTCCCTCTCTCACTTCCAACTGAACCCAGGAGCAACGGCTGTACAGCGTGATTAAACAAATGCATTTAGAAGATTTTCTACTCAGCATAACTTATTCTCCCATCAGTTCAATTATTTGGTTTCTTCACTCATTGAACGCCCTGTATATCTGCGCTGAAATAGAAAGGAACGAGACCTCGGCATTGGTTCTCTTTTTCTTTGTAAATAGTTGTGCATCTTACTTCACTGAGAATACTCCATTACAACTATTGTGGAAAGAAAGTTTGTAGAGCGTGTAAACGTTCGACCATATGTAGAGAAACATGAAGATCACAGAGGTCATCCTTATGCAGAAATACCTTGCAACAATATCATTCTAGTCTCGACGCAACACTAGTTTTGCGATGGCCATAAATTAATTCATGGACTTTTACAGTCTAGTTTATCTGTTTGATTGTACTTCATACTTTTATTACGAAATGCACAAAACTGGAAATCCAACGAGGCATGAGGCAAATGCAAGTGAATCCAGTCCCACATCCGTCTCCTTGGGAACTTCCAGGAACTATCACCCAATCCTGCTGTCTCATGCTACCCTCCTAATTAAACATAACAGCGTGCAACTGGTCGGCAGCAAGCAAACAAGAGCGACGGTGTTGGGATATTAAGGAGCGGTAGCGCGCGACGAGTTCAGTTCTGGGGCGTCTGTGGAAGCTCCTCCCGACGCATACAACCCTCGCCTCCCTCTACACACTAATCTTGCGCCTTCAGAAGAGAAAACCCTACCGTGAGTATTGTCAGCTTTCCTCCTGGGCTCAATGTTACAGGTCTTTTGTGAATGTAAAGGATGGCTATACGATTACATGAAATCAAAGTTTTAGGGTGAGAATCCAGTGTTTAGTGGTTGATGGCTGATTTTTGTTCTATCCCACAAAAGGAGACCATGGGTAGGAGAGCTTTTCTCCTACTGGTGGTGGTGGTGGTGTCCATGACTGGAGTCCTCTCTGGCCCTCTCGCCAACACCGACGAGATCCCGGAAGCCGCCTCCGAGCACCGACCAAGGCACAAGAGAGAACCCCATCGCACAGCCGTCGCCTTTGCTAGTGTTGGCGGAAGTGGTGGTTGTTCTACCTGCGGCGGCGGAGGCAGCGGAAGGCACCACGGCGGAGGTTATGGTAGCTCTGGAAGTGGAGGTCATAGAGGCTCTGGAAGTGGAGGTCATGGAGGCGGCGGTTTCGGTGGAGGCGGCGGCTTTGGTGGAGGCGGCGGCTTTGGTGGAGGAGGAAGCTTCGGTGGTGGGAATGGAGGGGGATGTTCAGGAGGACTTTGCGGCGGAGGACAAGGAGGAGGACACCACGGCGGAGACAGCTGTGGTGGGAGTGGTGAGTGCGGCGGAGGAAATGGAGGCTGTGGAAGTGGTGGCTGCGGCGGAGGAAATGGAGGCTGTGGAAGTGGAGGCTGCGGTGGCGGCGGCGGCGGCGGCGGCGGCGGTGGCGGTGGAACAGCATATAGCCGCGCGTGGAGCGGGGCCTCATCCTTTAGTAGCTCCGGATATAGGGGACGCCGCTCCCCGCGCAGGAAAGGAAGCAGCACTAGCTCCGTCAGTCTCTCTGGAACAATCAAAACAGCAAGGGGCACTTTAACCGGCTCCCTCAGTGGCTCAAGGAGCAAGAAACGAGGCAGACGCTCACCTGAAGCAGTCCTAAGGGAGGAGGAGATCGGCGGCAGAGTGGTGCGTGAGGCCAAGAGGAAAATACCTTTTGGCTCAGGTTCCTGGAGTGGGTCGGCCTCAGTGAGTGGGTCGGGATCAGGCTCAGGGTCAGGCTCTGTTAGTGGGTCCTGGGGCAAGCCAGGCGGGTCGGGCAGCGGGTCCATATCAGGGAGTGGATCGTCGGGCTCAGGATCTGGTAGTGGATCGATATCAGGGAGTGGATCGTCGGGCTCAGGATCTGGTAGTGGATCGATATCAGGGAGTGGATCGTCGGGATCAGGATCTGGTAGTGGATCGATATCAGGGAGTGGATCGTGGGGTGGATCTGGTTCAGGTGGAGGAGGAGGAGGAGGAGGTGGTGGTGGTGGTGGTAGTGGAGCAGGTGGTGGAGCAGGTGGAGGAGCAGGTGGTGGACACGGAGGTGGAGCAGGAGGTGGACAAGGAGGTGGAGCAGGAGGTGGACAAGGTGGTGGAGCAGGAGGTGGACAAGGAGGTGGAGCAGGAGGTGGACAAGGTGGTGGAGCAGGAGGTGGACAAGGAGGTGGAGCAGGAGGTGGACAAGGTGGTGGAGCAGGAGGTGGACAAGGAGGTGGAGCAGGAGGTGGAACAGGAGGTGGAGCAGGTGGTGGACAAGGAGGTGGAGCAGGAGGTGGAACAGGAGGTGGAGCAGGTGGTGGACAGGAGGTGGACACGGTGGTGGAGCAGGAGGTGGACAAGGAGGTGGAGCAGGAGGTGGAACAGGAGGTGGATACGGTGGTGGAGCAGGTGGAGGAGCAGGTGGTGGACACGGAGGTGGAGCAGGAGGTGGAACAGGAGGTGGAGCAGGTGGTGGAGCAGGTGGAGGAGCAGGTGGTGGACAAGGAGGTGGAGCAGGAGGTGGAACAGGTGGTGGAGCAGGAGGTGGACAAGGAGGTGGAGCAGGAGGTGGAACAGGAGGTGGAGCAGGTGGTGGAGCAGGTGGAGGAGCAGGTGGTGGACAAGGAGGTGGAGCAGGAGGTGGAACAGGAGGTGGATACGGTGGTGGAGCAGGTGGAGGAGCAGGTGGTGGACAAGGAGGTGGAGCAGGAGGTGGAACAGGAGGTGGAGCAGGTGGTGGAGCAGGTGGAGGAGCAGGTGGTGGACAAGGAGGTGGAGCAGGAGGTGGAACAGGAGGTGGAGCAGGAGGTGGTACAGGAGGTGGACAAGGAGGTGGAGCAGGAGGTGGAACAGGAGGTGGAGCAGGAGGTGGAACAGGAGGTGGAACAGGTGGAGGAGCAGGAGGTGGAACAGGTGGAGGATCAGGAGGTGGAGCAGGAGGTGGAGCAGGAGGTGGACAGGAGGTGGAACAGGAGGTGGAACAGGAGGTGGAACAGGAGGTGGAGCAGGTGGTGGAGCAGGTGGAGGAGCAGGTGGTGGAGCAGGAAGTGGAGCAGGTGGTGGAGCAGGTGGAGGAGCAGGTGGTGGACAAGGAGGTGGAGCAGGAGGTGGAATAGGTAGTGGAGCAGGAGGTGGAACAGGAGGTGGAGCAGGTGGTGGAGCAGGAGGTGGAGCAGGAGGTGGAACAGGAGGTGGAGCAGGAGGTGGAACAGGAGGTGGAGCAGGAGGTGGAGCAGGAGGTGGAGCAGGAGGTGGAATAGGTGGTGGAGCAGGAGGTGGAACAGGAGGTGGAACAGGAGGTGGAGCAGGAGGTGGAATAGGTGGTGGAGCAGGAGGTGGAGCAGGAGGTGGAACAGGAGGTGGAGCAGGAGGTGGAATAGGTGGTGGAGCAGGAGGTGGAGCAGGAGGTGGAACAGGAGGTGGATACGGTGGTGGAGCAGGAGGTGGAGCAGGAGGTGGAACAGGAGGTGGAACAGGTGGAGGATCAGGAGGTGGAGCAGGAGGTGGAGCAGGTGGTGGAGCAGGAGGTGGAATAGGTGGGGGATCAGGTGGTGGAATTGGAGGAGGAGGAGGTGGAGCAGGTGGTGGTGGTGGTGGTGGTGGAGGTGGAGGATTAGGTGGTGCAGGAGGTGGATCAGGTGGAGGATCAGGTGGGGGAATTGGAGGAGGAGGAGGAGCTGGAGCAGGTGGTGGTGGAGGAGCAGGATTTGGTGGAGGATTAGGTGGTGGAGCAGGAGGTGGAGCAGGTGGAGGATCAGTGGGTGGAGCAGGAGGAGGATTTGGTGGAGGATTAGGTGGTGGAGCAGGAGGTGGAGCAGGTGGTGGAGAAGGTGGAGGATCAGGTGGTGGAGCAGGAGCAGGATTTGGTGGAGGATCAGGTGGAGGATCAGGTGGTGGAGCAGGAGGTGGACAAAGTGGTGGAGCAGGAGGAGGATTTGGTGGAGGAGGTGGAGGAACTGGTAGTGGTGGAGGAGGAGGATGGAGGATTTGGGGGTGGATTTGGCGGTGGTGGTGGTGGTGGTGGAGGATTCGGAGGTGGATATGGACGCTAGAAAAGACGCAGGAAGGTGGATTTGACATTGGACAACGTAAGGTGGTCCATGATACTGAGTGAGTGTGGAGGAACAGCAGGGACTTCATGCACACTAGGAAATTTAGTCCACCTACGATCCACTCACCCACCCACACACACACATGCTCTCTCTCTCTCTCTCTCTCTCTCTCTCTCTCTCTCTCTCTCTCTCTCTCTCTCTCTCTCTCTCTCAAGCATACATACGTACACAAAGCCTATTTACAAGGTCAGGGCATTAAAAATGAATGGTTGAAAAAAGAAATATCACTTATGTAAAGCATGCAAAAGTACTAAAAAAAACAACGCGGCCGAACACACACACACACACACACACACACACACACACACACACACACACACACACACACACACTTCCTACCACAACAAACAATTGCACATCAGCAAAGAAAGCCTTGAACACTGTCTGCTTCAACGCCGCTCAGCTGGCTTACTGTTTTCCAAGTTGTTTATAAAAAAAAATGCAAATATACAACTTTAGAGGTACTATAAAATATGTTTTGTTTTGTTTGTCTTCCTGTTACAAGAGAAGTTTGTAATCTCTTGGTTTAGATATCAACTGAGATTTAATAAAGTATTAAAAGAAGCTGTTTTGCATGTAAGTGAGAATGGAAGGCGATGGACCCCTGTCCCATTGTTAGGGTTTGAGGCTTCAACGGTGGGAGTGCAGGTGAGGACAGGGCCTTGATCATCACTAAGTCTTACCTGGAACACACGCCGGTGATTAGCTTTGTGAGCATTTTATCCATTTGTAAACAAAAATGTTGCTATTTGTCTTTAGATGTAATGAAAATAAAAAATGTCACCACATGTTTTGGTTTCCTAAGTCTGTAGTTTTAAGTTGAACCTTCTGATTAATGGAAATAATCATAAAGATAATGTGAAAAGTCGATTCTTAAACATGTCGACAATAACAAATACCTTTCCTTTTCAATGGGGTTAAAAAAAAAATGTGTGGCCTTAGGAAAGGCACTACTACTACTACTACTACTACTACTACTACTACTACTACTACTACTACTACTACTACTATTACTACTACTACTACTACTACTACTAATAATAATAATAATAATAATAATAATAATGTTGCGGCGACGCATTTAGCATGTAAATAGTGTTGTGTAAATAGTGTTATTGTAAGTGTAGTTGTGTGGAGGCAGGGAGCGGTCGGTCACCCAGGCCTCCTTGGGGATGTAGGGGTCCGTGTGAGCGTTGACAGGTGTCAAGATACGGTGACCTACGTATCTGTGTTTTTGGCGATACGCAGTCTTGGTGGGGTGTGTTTGGGAGATGTGGCTGGTTGTTGGAAGGAGAAGGAGGCCAGGAGTGAGAGAGACAACAGACAGAGGGACACAGCGGTGCAAGGCTGACTCCTGGGCGAGTGGAGGGCAGGACCTTGGAGGGAAGTGGACAGGGTGGCCGGAGAAATGGCGCCCTGGCTTCCTTAGGCCCTGCCCTCGCTAAGGGAGTGCATGGCTGTGTGGAGGCTGCTGTGTGTGGACTTGTGGAGGCTGTGTGTTCTGGGTGAACCTCTTGTGGGGAACACTGTGCCCTGAGGCTGTACTATTGTGCTGTACCCTGTAAGCGTGCTGTTTGTAAATATACAAGGAAAGGAGAAGTGTTGTTGTCTGTGTGTGATTGTTAAAACCCCCTTTTCCCGTCCCGCCAACCCCCGCTACACGATTCCCAGGAGGGCGTTACCTCAGGTAAGGAGAGGTAACGTGTTTGGCGACACCCTGCCTTGGAGGGAAGTGAAAAAGGGGGGGGTGTCGTAACAATAATAATAATAATAATAATAATGTTAGTAATCATAATAAAATAATAATAATAATAATAGAAATCATATTTGATTAGTCTGGTAGTATATCTGCTGTAGTATAAGAATATGTCCATAGATGGCGCGGCACCAACATGACGCATGCGCAGTTCAGTAATTTAGTGACCTTCACGGTGTAAACACATTGCGAGTGTCTGCTGCTGTTTCTTTCTTTCTTTCTTTCTCTCGTCATTTTGCTTCTTTTTCTTCGTCACGTAAGTAAATTCAACATTTACATAATTGTTACTGGCTGTTCATGCCTTACATGAGTACTTCTTAGCAAGTATTCTTAGACTTGAAGACATCATGAAGGCTCAACGGAGACACCTTGGTCATACTTGATGCAGAAAGTTGAACACAAACAATCTCGCCTTTCTCAGATTTCAAGTTTCTGATCAATTTCCACGGAAGTTTTTCCCAGAAGTATCACTCGACGAGTGATACTTCTGGGAAAAACTCCTTCCCGAACACCACCACACGAGTGACTGTAACACTCGTGTGGTGGTGTTCGGGAAGGAGCCTTCTGTGTTGTGTTGGGACCATAATTTGTAGTTTCACTCGCTTACTCTCTGATCTTCTTGTTTGGTACCCTTTACGTGTACAAACTCGTGCGTGTGTTTGCGTCCAGTGCCAGCTGAACTACCAAAGGGTCTTTCTTGCTTTAAACTCACCTACTTTCATGGTGTACCGAGCCTGGCTGCCAGACGGGGACGAGTACACATTTTTGTGACAGCAATGGTGGGGGGTAGAAAGTATTTTTGTTATTGAAGTCCAGTCGGGCGAGACTGTGTTTGACTTTATCTCTCACACGTTAATCAAGCTTGCTACTTCCCTTCAGAATGTTATCACGATCTCAGTTAGGACCTAACTCACCCTGCACAAGACTTACACATGTGCAGGAGGTTATCAATCTTTTTGTAGTTCAGTAACATAGTTAAATGTCAGTCTGGCGATCTTGCACACTTATAATCTTATAATGTTCAATCTATCACACTTTCGAAAACTTAATGTGCACGATACTCATAGTTACGTCATATTCAGCAATTTTCTCGTGTTCCAGTAAGGGAAGGGTAGAACTGGAACATACTACTGGAGGTAAGGGAGAAAACTAGTCATCATTTGCTTGTTGATTAAATATTTACCCGTAGTTGCTCGGCCTACGGAAAAAAAAACTGGTGGAGTTTTGATTGGCGTTTAGGAAGAAAGATAAAAGTGGATGTAGCAGTGAGCAAGGTGGTGAGGTGTGCAACGGAGATGGAGGTGTAGTGCTGAGGTAGTTCTGAACAGCGAAACACTGCAATAGGTGGACAAACTCCGTTATTTGAATATTCAGTAGAGGTTCCTGCATCGGGTTCCTTGAAGACAGAGGTGAGCCATCAGGTAGAAGAGGGAGAAAAGGTTTCGGGTGCAATAGGTGTGGAGAGAAAGCCTGTGTTTGTGGAAGCGAAAGTGGCAACCTTAAAGGAGTAGTCATGACAACTGCTTCTTGTGGTTGAAGTCATGGGCGTTAGCGAGGCCTGGAAGAGACAGTGTAAATGCAGTAGTAAACCTAGAATCTTCTCCCCTGATAAATAAACATGCGGAGGAGCAGCAGTGGGTGGCGTATGCACTGTTGCAGCATTCATGATAAGTAGGAGAAACTCTAGAGGCGGGCAAACTGAATACTGCCCGAGGTTATTTAAAACTTATATATACATATGGAAATTTTAGAGGGAGGGCATCTCTTGGGGAGGTAAGGATTCTCACAACCCCGTCACTCCCTCCAACCATCCATCCCCACCTTTGTTGCGTCATTGTGTTGGTGTAGTGGGAAGGAGGCACATGAGAACACTGGTGGGATGGAGTTTAACAAGACAGGAAGGGAGAGAGAGAGAGAGAGAGAGAGAGAGAGAGAGAGAGAGAGAGAGAGAGAGAGAGAGAGAGAGAGAGAGAGAGAGAGAGAGAGAGAGATGCGGAAATAGACGTAGTTTGCTAGTAGGGACAGATGTGTGTGTGACAAAGAACTGAAAACCACTACATCTTCAATTGTAGCTTTTCGTTATGTAACGTTTGAAGATGACTGATGCAGATTATGACTAAATGATTAATGAAGTGCTTAGTTTAGTAAATAAATTAGTAAATAAATTATAATGCATCGTTAATTAATTCATCATTATCATCATCATTATCACCATCTCCCTGACACACGGGGACACTAACACACACCTCAGTATTTCCTGCGTGCCATGACAGGCCATTGTAAGGGAGTGCAGAAGGCTGGGACCTCCCCGCGAAAACAATCAAATTTTATATTCCCTTGGACTCATTGGTTGTTTGTTATATTATTGTTGTTTTTTAATTATTATTGTTGTTGTTGTCGTTGTTGTTGTCTTTGTTTCATTATTATTATTATTATTATTATTATCACTATTATTATTTTTATTATTATTGTTATTATTATTATTATCATTATTATTATTATTGTTATTATTATTATCATTATTATTATTATCGTTGGGGGAGCCCTGTGGTGGGGGCTGCTTGATGTTGATCATCATCATCATCATCATCATCATCATTATCATCATCATCATCATCACCATCATCATCATCATCATCATCATCATCATCATCATCATCATCATCATCATCATCATCATCATCATCATCATCATCATCATCATCATCATCATCATCATCATCATCATCATCATTATCACCTACGCAGTAATTTTTAGCCAGTCAGTTCGTCAGTCAGTCTGGCAGTCAATCAGTCAGTCAGTGAATCGGTTGGTCAGTCTGTTAGTGAGTGAGTGAGTTATCTCTGCACATCATTATAATTCTCGATTCCGTCGCTGATCCTCCATGCAGTGATGACCCCCGGACCTTAACGAGACCTATTGACGTGTTTCCCGCCGCACTCACGTCATGGAGTGGTGGGCCTCGCTCCTACCTTTCTTCTTGGAACGCCCCAAGTTACTATCCTTCAAGAATTGCCGACTCATCTTTGTTGCCTAAATAAATACCTGAAGCAATTGGTCAGTCGGTAGGTAAATTTAAGCAGCATTTCCTGGAGGATATTTAAGGACTGCGTTGTGTGGTACTCGGCAGTCCAGGTCTACCAGTAGCCCTGCACGGTAGCTAACAGGCACCTCACACTACACAGCGCTGCCCTTCTGCTCTGGTCTGCTTCTCCCGTTGTGAGTGTCTTTCTCTTATTATTGATAGTTTTGTTCATAGTCGTCATAATGTGAGCACTACAACCCTTCATTGGTTCTGGGTGAGATAATGTGAGGATATTCATGATATAATGTGATGATATAGTGGATTAGGTTCAGTCATCAGAAAAAGGAAGCTTAACAGAGCTCCTTGTTTTCAGCCAGAGAGCAGCTATGCACAAGTGCGCTGTTCCGCTGCTGCTGCTGGCGGCGGCGACAGCAGTGGTGGCTGAGGCGCTCCACGTAGATGCCTCCGCTCATACCCGTATACGAAGACACGGTGTTCTTGGCAATCATAACCATAAACATGACCACGACCACGACCATGACCACACCTTCGGCCACAACCACGGAGGCGGCTCCCTCACCAACAAGCCAGGCGTTGGAGGCAACCTAGGTGGTGGCTCCCTCACCAACAAACCAGGCGTCGGAGGCAACTTTGGTGATGGCTCCCTCACCAACAAGCCAGGCGTCGGAGGCAACTTTGGTGGTGGCTCCCTCACCAACAAGCCAGGCGTCGGAGGCAACTTTGGTGGTGGCTCCCTGACTAACAAACCAGGTGTCGGGTTTGGCCAAATCCATCGACGCTCAGCCAGGGGAGCAGCAGCAGCAGCAGCAGCAGCCGGGGAGGACACCAGCCTCTCACGGGCCACCAGGGAAGCGAGCAGGAAGCCTTGCCGCCTGTGTAACCTGGGTGGCGACGGTGGCGGAGCGGCGGGTGGATCCTGGAGTGGCTCCCTCAGTGTCAGTGGCTCTAAAGGATCAGGCTCCGGGTCTGCCAGCGGCTCATTAACTGGCTCTAAGGGGTCAAGCTCCGTCAGCGGCTCCTTCAGTGGCTCCAAGGGGTCAGGGTCAGGATCAGCATCTGTCAGCGGCTCGTTTGGGGGTGGTGGTGGATTGGGTGGTGGTGGTGGATTTGGCGGTGGTGGTGCGGTGGATAGGTGGTGGTGGTGGATTAGGTGGTGGCGGTGGTGGTGGATTAGGTGGTGGTGGTGGATTTGGCGGTGGCGGTGGCGGTGGATTAGGTGGTGGAGGCGGATTAGGTGGTGGGGGTGGACTAGGTGGTGGTGGTGGTGGTGGATTAGGGGGTGGCGGTGGTGGTGGATTAGGTGGTGTGGTGGTGGATTTGGCGGTGGCGGTGGCGGTGGATTAGGTGGTGGAGGCGGATTAGGTGGTGGTGGTGGATTATTTGGTGGTGGTGGATTAGGTGGTGGCGGTGGATTAGGTGGTGGGGGTGGACTAGGTGGTGGTGGTGGTGGTGGTGGATTAGGTGGTGGCGGTGGTGGTGGTGGTGGATTAGGTGGTGGGGGTGGACTAGGTGGTGGTGGTGATGGTGGATTAGGGGGTGGCGGTGGTGGTGGATTAGGTGGTGGTGGTGGATTTGGCGGTGGATTAGGTGGTGGAGGCGGATTAGGTGGTGGGGGTGGACTAGGTGGTGGTGGTGGATCAGGGGGTGGCGGTGGTGGTGGTGGTGGATTTGGCGGTGGCGGTGGACTAGGTGGTGGTGGTGGATTAGGTGGTGGTGGTGGACTAGGTGGTGGTGGTGGATTAGGTGGTGGGGGTGGATCAGGAGGTGGAGGCCTTGGTGGTGGTGGTGGATCAGGAGGAGGTGGATCAGGAGGTGGAGGTTTTGGTGGTGGTGGATCAGGAGGAGGTGGATCAGGAGGTGGAGGTTTTGGTGGTGGTGGATCAGGAGGTGGTTTTGGAGGCGGATCAGGAGGAGGTGGAGGTTTTGGCGGTGGAGGTGGATCAGGAGGAGGCTTTGGAGGTGGATCAGGAGGAGGCTTTGGAGGTGGATCAGGAGGAGGCTTTGGAGGTGGAGGTGGATCAGGAGGAGGCTTTGGAGGTGGAGGTGGATCAGGAGGAGGTGGAGGCTTTGGTGGTGGCTCAGGGAGTGGAGGAGGCTTTGGCCATAGCGGCGGAGGAGGAGGAGGAGGTGGAGGAGGGCGAGGGTGTTTGACCAACAAGCCTGGAGTGCTGTGTCCAGGAGGAGGAGTACAGGTCGGGGGCAGTGGTGGGGGCTTTGGCGGAGGTGACGGAGGGGCGTGGGCTACCGGGGGCGCCTTTACCTCGGATGGCAGTGGAGTGAAGGGGCTGCGAGTGGATGTAAGAAGTGGCGACGCTTCTTAGGTCGTACTCTTGCAGAAGAAAGACAACAGGAAATGCCTCGCCGCGATGTACTCAGAACGGCGACAGGATATGAGGCAAAGCTTGAGAGATTACATTTTTTCAATTCAAGTGTGTGTGTGTGTGTGTGTGTGTGTGTGTGTGTGTGTGTGTGTGTGTGTGTGTGTGTATTCTTGTTCGTTACTTCATTGGCTTCACGTCTGCATGTGATGAAATAATAGACTACTAAAACCTGTCTATATTTCTTCCGACTCAAGTGTTTGCTCTCTGATGTGTTCCATGTTATAGAGTTTACTTGTCGCTTGTGATCAATAAAATTGTATTTATGTAAAATATTTTCAATTCACCTGAACCTTTTTGTCTGAAAACGAGATGAGCACATCTGAAAGCATTTTTGTCTTCCTCGTCAACATCAAATAGGCAGGAACATGGAAACAGACACATTATGTACTCCAACCTTAATATACCGTGAAGCACCTCGCCACTTTCCACTTCGGCGAGGATGAAAGCCGCACTCCTGACGGGGCGGCACCGCACAGGTGGACGTCGCGCCCCGGCACCCTCAACATGGCGCGGCTGCTGCGTCACCAGAAGAGTGAGTGTTTGCGAGTGAAGGTGAAGTTTGGCTCGAGATGGTTGGGTTGTGCGGACACCCAGTACGTGCCCATGAACACCCTGCTCGACCAACTCAACACCAACACCAACACCAACGAAGCGACCTCACACACCTTCACCTTCCGCATACGCTTCAGGGGCGGCGAGCCCCAGGACCACACCACCAGTGCCACGCAGGACACGGGCACTGACCTGCACGGACGCGAGGCACGGCCGCCGCCACCCATGCACGCTGAACACAAGGACGGAACACTACCGCAGGAAATGGAGGAGGAGGGAAGCAGCGAAAAAGAAGAAGAAGAGTTTTATGATGCTGTACCTGTGCTTATACCTGTATTTCTGCCTTCACCTGTACCTGTACCTGGACCTGGACCTGTACCTGTACCTGTACTTGTGACTGTACCTTCATTTGCACGTGAATACGTGCCTTCACCTTCAACTGAGGCTGTCCAGCAGCACATCGAGCCTGAACCTGTGGTGGTGTCCTTGATGGCCTGCGTGGTGGGTGGCGTGATGGTGGTGCTGGTGTTGGGGCTGAGTGTGTTGGCGCTGGTGTGGGAATCTCAACTGCCACTCCTCAAACATCACCACCAACACCACCACCTCCAAACGTTGACAGAAATATTTAACTTGGAACCATTTACATGAAACTAAATAACCAATAAAACGGACGAAACCAAATAAACGGACGAAACCAAGTAAAGGGACGAAACTAAATAAACGGACGAAACCAAAAAAAACGGACGAAACCAAAAAAAACGGACGAAACCAAATAAACGGACGAAACCAAATAAACGGATGAAACCAATAAAACGGACGAAACCAAATAAACGGATGAAACCAAATAAACGGATGAAACCAATAAAACGGACGAAACCAAATAAACGGATGAAACCAAATAAACGGATGAAACCAATAAAACGGACGAAACCAAATAAACGGATGAAACCAAATAAACGGATGAAACCAATAAAACGGACGAAACCAAATAAACGGACGAAACCAAATAAACGGATGAAACCAATAAAACGGACGAAACCAAAAAAAACGGACGAAACCAAAAAAAACGGACGAAACCAAATAAACGGACGAAACAAAAAAACTTAGACCAAACCAAGAACAGAAAACTGAGAACTTGACCAAGAAAAAAACAGACTGAAAAAACAATGACAAGAAAAAAATTAAGACTTAAAATCCCCCCCAAAAAAAAGGAACTGAGGGCTAGAAAATAAATATATATAAATATATGTATATATATATATATATATATATATATATATATATATATATATATATATATATATATATATATATATATAAATGAAAATAAAAAACAAGACTAAACCAAAGAAAACCAAGAAAGAAAATGAGAACCATCCGTCATAAATAACAAGGGTTGTTATTATGTTTAATTTTTGTTTGTGTTTATTGATGTAAGTATTGAACTTATAATAAATTCATCAAAACAAATTAGATCCCTCTCTATCTTTTTTATCCTTTTCTCTGTATGTAAGTACGAGTGAAATGACAACAGAGTTGTAAACAGAATCATGTGTGATGACTGTAAAGCAATGTGCATTGGTGATGCATCACGGAGAACCTCGAACAGAATATGAAAACACAAATATACATATATATATATATATATATATATATATATATATATATATATATATATGTGTGTGTGTGTGTGTGTGTGTGTGTGTGTGTGTGTGTGTGTGTGTGTGTGTGTGTGTGTGTGTGTGTGTGTGTGTGTGTGTGTTCGTTACTGCTTGACAATATAACCGGGCTTTTAATACGAATTCCAACATTTGGAATATATCACTTTAGTTAATTATGTTATTGTCATGCTTAACAACAACAATTGCTGTTCCTTGGGTGTGACCTGCATGCCTCCGAGGACAAAACCTAATTTAGCAGCGAGCGATGGTGTCAGCTTATGACAGACATAACACTGTGTGCCCTTGAGCGATTGTCAAATGGAATAATCAACTCAATGATTTGGTTACATTAGAAAGTTTGTGATGCTTATAGGATTTTTTAGCCTGCGTAAAATGGCAAGTAGAGAGAGAGAGAGAGAGAGAGAGAGAGAGAGAGAGAGAGAGAGAGAGAGAGAGAGAGAGAGAGAGAGAGAGAGAGAGAGAGAGAGAGAGAGAAGGAGGGAGGGAGGGAGGGAGGAAGGGAGGGAGAGAGATGGTTCACGTGGTGGTATTCGGCTTGCAGTGCCACCCCACAATAGCAGCGAATAGCGCCTAATTTCTTTCTCTATATAACTTTGAATTTTGAATTTTTTTTACGTAATTGGGAACAGACCGAGAATAGATAAAAAAAAAAATGTGCTTCCTTTCCACACTTCAAACAAGGAAGTGTGTGTGTGTGTGTGTGTGTGTGTGTGTGTGTGTGTGTGTGTGTGTGTGTGTGTGTGTATGTGTGTGTGTGTGTGTGTGTGTGTGTGTTACTCACCATGGTCTGGTTGTTTTAACCTGCAAAAGCATGTTACAAAATCACTAAGAAATAATCCTTTACTTCTCTGCACAGATTGGTTGAATATGAAATGTAAATACATGGTCTGAAAACTTTGAAATTGTATCGTAAAAATAAGTGTTGATATGATTATTTGCATTATACATATTATTTTTTATAGTTAGGGAATTGATAATATATTATTTTGTCATTTTTGTGTATGTTGTGCAATTGTTTGTAGTTTTTAAAGAAATTGAACTCACTGAACTCTTTTTTTCCGGGTTAGTGTGTGGCGTGTTGCAGCCAAGTAGGAAAACTTGAGGAGAGGTCATGAGGGTGCAGGAAATGGGGCCTTAGTTTATTTCTCCTGTATTCTGCCTATTCAAACATCCTCCTGAATTTCCCACGAACATACGTCATAGGTTCGGGGAAAGTATGGTTTGTGTCTTCCTTATATAGCATCTTATGTCAATAGTTTTCACTCATTCAGCCTTGTCCACCGGGAACTACGTCTTACCGACACAGGTATCGCTCGTTGTCCCATTTCTGCTTAGATTATCTAGAAAGTTCATGTATTGAAATTCCATATGAGTTTCATAAAACATTATTTTCTTTCTTGTTTTAGGCAGTATGTCTTCAAGGAAACAGTTTACGTATTTTGTAAGTCTGTGTGGATGTGTGCCAACAAATATGTTAGTGGCTGTCCAGGATGTGAGGACGCTTTAATAGTACATAGTTGGCTGTGGTTGTCAGGACACAGGGGAGGAGTCTGCACCACCTGTCTTTGTGATCCTTAACCCCACACACACACACACACACACACCAGCTCAGGTATTCTCTTTGTTGTCTATTCGCCGTGCAAATGTGGCCAGGTGTTGTTCTCCCAAACTTCTGATGGAGTTCTATCA
The DNA here is from genome assembly GCA_029783475.1 of Metacarcinus magister. NCBI lineage: Eukaryota > Metazoa > Arthropoda > Malacostraca > Decapoda > Cancridae > Metacarcinus > Metacarcinus magister. The sequence continues at coordinate 19,917,528 of JAPQNM010000043.1, read as the reverse complement.
TTTCTTGAAATAATAATATCTTTCAGGCGTGTGTTTTGGTTTTCATGCACAACACTCATTCATAAACAAACCTGCCTAAATATTAAAATGACGTGGCAGGATGTAAGGGCGAGTGACACGCTTCAATAAAATTCCCAGAACCATGGCAATGAAAAACAAACATGACGGGGGAAGGGGAAGGCTCCAGCGTGTTTAAAGTGCCGGGCAGTGACGCAGCGGGCCAGTCGGTGCGTGGCTGAGGTCTCCTTGCAGACTTGAAGAGACGTGCTGTTGTCCTACACCCGTGACACGCCCCACGGAACATGGTGAAGTAAGTGTTTACTTTCGCGCTGAAACTACTAGACATTGGATTGTATACAGTCCCTGTGCCTATTAGAAGACTGTAATTATATCCAGCCATCGACCAGTCATTATTCAGCGTCGCGTGATTTAACCTACCTCAAATGGATGACCAAGTAATTTCCTTGGTGTTACCTTTCGTTAATAATGTTAGATAGTAAATGATCTATAAATATTACCAAGACTTACCTTATATTGTTCGGTATTTGTAATTGCGATCATGACACTGGATTACATGTGACGCTGAGGATGAAGGTGCAACTTCAAATGAGTGAGGTGACGGTTCAACTTCCGAACTTCACTTACAGTCACTGCCCTCACGGTTCTCCGCACCATATTTCTTTGTAGGTTTTCATGAAGAGAAGACGTTCAGTGGGCACCACAAGCCAGTCTGTTGTCAAACACAATTTTCATGCCAGATGTGCGTCTAATCAAAGAATAGGTACAAGGCATCCAGCACACAAGCATGCATAGTAAAAGTGTGATATAATGTAATGGCAGCACATCCCTTTTTTCAAGTGTTTCAGGTTCATTTTTCCTCCTCCAGATTCATCATGGACAGATGGGAATCAGCACTCCTGATGCTGCTCTTACTGCTGCTGACGGATGTCCCTCGCGGCGAGACCATGGCGTTGAGAGCCAGCGGGATCAGCTCCCAGAGTGGCGGATCACTTACCAACAAGCCAGGAGTTGATGGATCCCAGAGTGGCGGATCATTTACCAACAAGCCAGGAGTAGATGGATCCTACAGTGGCGGATCACTTACCAACAAGCCAGGAGTAGATGGATCCTACAGTGGCGGATCACTTACCAACAAGCCAGGAGTAGATGGATCCCAGAGTGGCGGATCACTTACCAACAAGCCAGGAGTTGATGGATCCTACAGTGGCGGATCACTTACCAACAAGCCAGGAGTAGATGGATCCTACAGTGGCGGATCACTTACCAACAAGCCAGGAGTAGATGGATCCCAGAGTGGCGGATCACTTACCAACAAGCCAGGAGTAGATGGATCCCAGAGTGGCGGATCACTTACCAACAAGCCAGGAGTAGATGGATCCCAGAGTGGCGGATTACTTACCAACAAGCCAGGAATAGATGGATCCCAGAGTGGCGGATTACTTACCAACAAGCCAGGAGTAAGTGGATCCCAGAGTGGTGGAGGCAGCAGGCGAGGAGTTGCAGGTAGAGTTGGAGGCAATAATGACAGCAAGGAGGGAAGAGATGGAGGAGCTGAATCCAGTGAGAGTGGAGAAAGTGGAGCGGTAAATGGAGGCGGTAATGGTGGGGGATCCAGAATTATAAGAAGGAGTTTCGGAGGTTGCCGGCTAACAGGAGGTAGTGGAGGAGGTTACGGTGGAGGTGATTCGCTAGGTCAACAGGTAGGAGGCGCTGGAGGAGGTTATGGCGGTGGCTCAGGTGACTTGTCTCAATCTGGAGGAAGTGGAGGAGGTTGCGGAGGAGCAGACTTGGAGGAACACCAGGGAGGAGGTGCAGGAGGTGGATATGGAGGAGGCTCAAGTGTGGGGAAAAGTGGAGGCGGTTTTGGTGGAGGATTTGGAGGTGGTTTTGGGGGAGGCTTTGGTGGTGGTGGAGGAGGAGGAGGATGGGGAGGAGGAGGAGGAACTGGAGGAGGAGGTGGAACAGGAGGAGGAGGAGAAGGAGGAGGAACTGGAGGAGGAGGAGGAACAGGAGGAGGAGGAGGAGGAGGAGGAACTGGAGGAGGAGGAGGAACAGGAGGAGGAGGAGGAGGAACTGGAGGAGGAGGAGGAGGAACAGGAGGAGGAGGAGGAGGAGGAGGAACTGGAGGAGGAGGTGGACCAGGAGGAGGAGGAGGAGGTGGAACAGGAGGAGGAGGAGGAGGAGGAACCACCAGTCTGCCTACTTTGCCTCCTATTCCCTCCGTGACTCCAGTGTATTAGAATCATTCTTGTCCATCAACTTTAATGCCCTTGCAATGTTTTTCAAAGTATCCTTGTGTGCATGACAACTTGTTCGCATGATGCATAAAAAATTGTAATTATATAGTGAGACATTCGATCAGCGGCGAACAAAATGTGTACTGTCAAGTAGAGAGTGTCTTCGCCTCAGCAACCTCTTTTTGAATTTAACGATTCATTATGCGTTGAGGCCAAAACAGTGGTTCATTGCTTCGGATTGTCAAGTTTCAGAAGGACGAGTGGCTCTATATTCCAGTGTTTGTCTCGTGGTCTAAGGGTTGCGTGTTCGATCCTGGTTTACGGCAGCTTCTTAGTGAGAGGGGCAGCGCTCTCTTGTTAACCCTAGGAAAACCATATGGGCTAAGTTACCAAGATCGGTAAGATTATTTAATCACCTTTTAATCAAGTCTCAGAGTTCGAGGAAAGGTTTGAGGGGAGAGGCAACGCGGCGTTTTTTGCTGAATGTTGTTGTCTTCCATGTTTTTCATTCATGACTCCTCAGTTGTAGCCAAAAATCTGCATCGATGTATTGTTTTTCATGGTATTCTTGACTGATCTGTAGTGTATACTGAAATCTACTGACTTGCATTCCTGATTAAATGTTGGCCCTGAAATCATGTTATGTCACGTGAACAATACATTGGCACCTGACCACTGTTAGGCTTTGTATTCTTGTGTGAATGTGTGTGTGTGTGTGTGTGTGTGTGTGTGTGTGTGTGTGTGTGTGTGTGTGTGTAACTGAAAATAGAAATTAAATCAAAAGAATTTTGTTTGGACTTTTATTAGATAAGTATGGAGCTCAGCTCTTTCATTTCCCATACCTATGTTCTTATGAATTATCTGTATATTTTTAATTAATTAAATAATTAACATAATCTATGCATCAATACAGTATTTTTACTCTACATTAACAAACTTATCCTTATTTGGTATATTCTAAAAAATATGGTAAATGAGTATTCCGTGTTCGTGATATTTCTTGGTTGTTACACTCTAGGAGTCTAGAATAAGCACACACACACACACACACACACACACACACACACACACACACACACACACACACACACACACACACACACACACACACACACACACACACACATACATACATACATACATACATACATACATACATACATACATACATACATACATACATACATACATACATACATACATACATACATACATACATACATACATATATATATATATATATATATATATATATATATATATATATATATATGTATGTGTTTATATATATATATATATATATATATATATATATATATATATATCTGTGTGTGTGTGTGGTGTGTGTGTGTGTGTGTGTGTGTGTGTGTGTGTGTGTGTGTGTGTGCTTCAAAAAGAGGTAAGTTTCTACTGAAATACTTTAAAAATGTTCACACTGAGGAAGGCTATCGTACCTTCTGAGCTTGTTCCATGTAAGTCGTTGTGTAGTGCATTGAGCGGCAACCCTTTGTCTTAAGAAGGCTTCCGTGTACACGAGAACATCTGTGTGATAACTTTATCAGCGTGAGACTCTCCTTTATCGTGGATATATTTTTCAAAATCTATTGTCATTTAGTCGTTAACTGAATGAAGCCAAATCCACTGGAAGTATCGTCAACATAATTAATCATATATACTCATCGTCTTTTGTGATTTTCTATGACAGTGTTATTCATAATGGAAATCAAAAGCCCATGATCTCACAACAACATTGTCTCCGCGTATGGTCTACTATCTTTACCACACCGAGTACATTGAATGACCCAGATTGCTTCTACTATTCATATGAACCTTCCATCTGTTTGAGTGCAAGGCTCAAGCATGTACTGTATAATACAACTTTACGCACCGAAGGCAAATATTTATCTTTGTTGCGTTCCCTTCTTTTTAAAACAGCTTTTAAGGTAAATAATGATACCTTTCTGTACACAAAGACACTCGTTTGGCACTGACGCTCTACATTACTTTCTCCTTTCAGCCTATGAAATACTGCGCACCTCAACATCAGCCATGCGTCAGGCTTCTCATTTCAGATTGTATCTTAGCAATCATCAATGCATGTTTTATCCTCACTTATGATACCATCATACTGAGAAGGTTTGTACTAAGAGGCAGGTTTTTAGAACAAGTTTTCTACTGCTCATCTGAGAACTGTGTCGGAGCGCACACCTGGCCGCGTGTCCAGCAGCCCAGCCGCGATCCCTTAACGACACACAAGGATACGGTGGCAGTATTCTTCCAGCCTGGCCGGATCACCCCACTAGAGAGGAATATAAAAATGAATGATAATAAAAATTGAATAATAATAATAATAATAATAATTATAGTAATAATGCTACTACTACTACTATTGATAATAATAATAATAATAATAATAATAATAATAATAGTAATAATAATAATAATGATAATAATAATGATAATAATAATATTACTAATACTAATACTAAGACTAACACTAATGCTAACAACAATAATAATAATAATAATGATAACAATAATGATAATAATAATAATAATAACAACAATGATAATAATTATTGTTATTATTATTATTATTATTATTATTATCATTATCATTATTGTTATGATAATGATAATAACAATTACAACAGCTACAACAACATAGTGATTTGTTTATTCAGGAATTTTAGAACAACAGGCATTAATATTGTAATTTCCTTCCGTGCGCTATTTCACAACAGCTTTACTCCCACGACACTGCTGCACCTTGAACGTGAACAGGTGTGAAGGGCGCCAGGAGCATCACTATATCAGACGCAGCAGCCGCCTCCTTCCCTCACTTTAGTGTTCGTGCACCATGAAGTTCTACGCGCTTCTTGTAATATGTAAGTTTTTTAACTCCGTCTGCAGTGAATTTCAAGTCTAGAGTCGGCATGTCATTAGAGCTTCCAGACAGCCCGTTTCACATCAAATGCGTAGAGAAAATCAATCTTCTTGAATGGACATTGTTATTAAACCAAACGAGCCTTTATTCCTAGCCATTTGTTCCTTCAAAAGTAGCATGAAGAAATCACGTGACTACAAAACGTTTACATTAATTAGAAACCACATGTACATTACTAGGTCAGAAAAGAGGAAAATCTGAAAATAATTAGGCGTTTGTAAATGATTGCAGGAATCTATTTTGCTGTGGATAATGGGCCCCAGGGATCATCTCACCAACAATTTCCTTAGAGCGGAACCTTATCCATCAAGCCACAGTGGTCGACAAAACGTTCTATATTAGAGATGAATATAGTGCGGTAACTGTTTGTGGTCCTAAATTGTGTATACTGTGATGGAGAGAGAGAGAGAGAGAGAGAGAGAGAGAGAGAGAGAGAGAGAGAGAGAGAGAGAGAGAGAGAGAGAGAGAGAGAGAGAGAGAGAGAGAGAGAGAGAGAGAGAGAGAGAGAGAGAGAGAGAGAGAGAGAGAGAGAGAATTATTAACATTATTATCTACAAAGTCCATGATGATGTCAGGATGCAAAAGAACACTGATGAAGAGGCGCGTAGTACTGTTGCATAGGTATAAAAAAAAACACATGTACAATGGTGTTTCCTCAATGACTGAAGCTGCAATCAAGCCTGAAATAAATACATAGTTAACAATGTATTGATAATCTTAAACCGCATTGCTAAATACAAAACATGGACGAGACAGTGGTGAGACTCAAACGTGAATTATTGCGAACACATTAGCTTCACAATAATGTTGTACTTTAAAGGTTTTTTTTGCTGTTTAAGGTGCTGACTGGCATTTCCTGCCCATTTTGTCTGGTATGGATAATGATACAACAGTAAACGTTTCTCTTGTTGATGACTGTCTGCAGGTGTGGCGGCGGCACCAGCGACGGCAGGACCATTCGTCAAGATAGCTGGCGGTCATGAAGCTACCCAAGGTGAGGATCAGAGTTAGTTTCTCCAAATCAATGTCAAATTTATCATTAGCTTAGATGTATTGATAGCACCTTCATAAAAAATAAAAATAAAAACTTAATAAGGTTATTAAGATTTGTAAACGCGTTGTAATGACACAATTACTTGCGATTGCAGGTCAGTTTCCGTGGTTGGTATCAGTGGAGCTAACTAACACCCAGAATAGATGGCACTTGTGTGATGGCGTGTTGGTCGGGTCCCAGTGGGTCCTCACTACCGCCCATTGCCTCGACCACGAAGATCCCGCCTGGCTGGCAGTGGTCAGCGGTGAGCACCAGAAAGACGTTTTGGAGGGCACGGAACAGGTTCATAAAGTCGATTACTTCGTTAAACATCCTTCTTATATCTAGTAAGTTAACAACCTTTATCTAATAATTACTCTTTATATCCATAATTATTAATTTCGTCAGTCTTGAAATCAAAATTACTCTTTTAGGATATAAAGTGAAACAAGAAGGAAAATAGCTCTTCACTGTGGATTATATCAACACATTTATATATATATATATATAAACTAAACTATTAATTTGCGAGTATATAAGTTAGCAGAAAATACTTTATTATCTTTTCACAGCTATTTACAGAGTAGTTTTCAAAATTCATCCAGTAGTTTGTTTTATAGTTACGCACATTTTCATCCCGTGTCCTGATTTAGTTACCAGCAGCCGTTCGTGAACGACGTGGGTCTTGTGCACCTCTCATACCGCGTCACATTCGACGCCTTCACCAACCTGGCGCCAATCTCTGGCTCCTTATCGCCCATGGGTACGCCTCATGCCTTCCCTTCCTAAGTATTAGTTTTCTTTTAAGTAGTATATTAATTTACGCTAATTCCTTCAGCTAGGTTGTATGATTTAATTTTGTTATTGTTATGGTCACGAACGACACCCATAATTAATTTCTTTATCTGTTTTTATTAATCACGTATCCACACTCCTCATCAGGATCGTGCATTGAGGCTGGCTGGGGAGAGACGTCGGTATCCGGGGGCATGTCTAATATCCTGCAATATACTAGTGTGCCAGTACTTCCCCTAAGCGACTGCGAGGCTGCTTACTCTTCGCCCCACGACCCTAAGGCTGTCTGTGCTGGCAGTCTAAATGGCGGCGTAGGCTTCTGTGCGGTGAGTGGTGGTGCAAAATGCATATTAAGTCATAATATCCGTTTGAAATTGAGATAGATCGGACAAGGGCGTTTTATGTTTAGGCAAGCATGTCAAGGTGTCTGTCCGTCTGCCTTCAAAGATTTCTGTATGTCTGTGTGAGTCTGTTTGTTTACTAAAAAAGTCTATTTGTCTGTCTAGCTGTGCTTCTCTCTCTCTCTCTCTCTCTCTCTCTCTCTCTCTCTCTCTCTCTCTCTCTCTCTCTCTCTCTCTCTCTCTCTCTCTCTCTCTCTCTCTCTCTCTCTCTCTCTCTCTCCTCTCTCTCTCTCTCTCTCTCTCTCTCTCTCTCTCTCTCTCTCTCTCTCTCTCTCTCTCTCTCTCTCTCTCTCTCTCTCTCTCTCTCTCTCTCTCTCTCTCTCTCTCTCTCTCTCTCTCTCTCTCTCTCTCTCTCTCTCTCTCTCTCTCTCTCTCTCTCTCTCTCTCTCTCTCTCTCTCTCTCTCTCTCTCTCTCTCTCTCTCTCTCTCTCTCTCTCTCTCTCTCTCTCTCTCTCTCTCTCTCTCTCTCTCTCTCTCTCTCTCTCTCTCTCTCTCTCTCTCTCTCTCTCCTCTCTCTCTCTCTCTCTCTCTCTCTCTCTCTCTCTCTCTCTCTCTCTCTCTCTCTCTCTCTCTCTCTCTCTCTCTCTCTCTCTCTCTCTCTCTCTCTCTCTCTCTCTCTCTCTCTCTCTCTCTCTCTCTCTCTCTCTCTCTCTCTCTCTCTCTCTCCTCTCTCTCTCTCTCTCTCTCTCTCTCTCTCTCTCTCTCTCTCTCTCTCTCTCTCTCTCTCTCTCTCTCTCTCTCTCTCTCTCTCTCTCTCTCTCTCTCTCTCTCTCTCTCTCTCTCTCTCTCTCTCTCTCTCTCTCTCTCTCTCTCTCTCTCTCTCTCTCTCTCTCTCTCTCTCTCTCTCTCTCTCTCTCTCTCTCTCTCTCTCTCTCTGGAAACGTAGTTATGACGTCACCTATTTTTTTCATATATATATCAACAACTAATGGCTAATCTACCTCTTCGACAGGGGGATACCGGCGGAGGTTTGTTTTGCTTCAACCCATTGGCTAACCGATACGAAGTAAGTGCCATTTTATCGTGGCGTGAAGGGTGTGCTCAGCCTGGTAAACCCGGTGTGTACATGAATGTGGCTTCTTATTGGGACTGGATCTCATCCGTGATCAACTGAACTTCTGGGAATGCTGAATAAACAGACATCTGCATAAATATAAGTTTGATCTAGTTCGTTTGAAATGGTGGACTCGAGTTTAAAGTAGTCACTTAAATAGTTACATTTTCTTGTATCTCATTTTTACTTATCTGGCTCTCACTTTATTCGCATTAACTCACTCACTCACTAATTTTTACTCATATGATATAAAAATAAAAGGGTGGCAGAAATGTTTAGCATGGATAGAAATATGTGTCTATATTTTGTCTTGTATCAGCCTATTTTCTCAAAGCCGGTGTAATATAATTAAATGAGGGGAACAGGTATTGGGGTGGTGTTAAGATGAGTAGTTATATATTTGATAAAAAACATGAAATAAAGACGTTCTCAAACTTTCATTCACCTGTGGGACTCCCTCGTAAAGATCTATATATGTTGCTAGATTTGTGTTAATGATTCGTGCAATTTGTCGCATGAAAATAGGTACCAGGGGACAGCAAGCAGGAAGAAACTAATAACGGGATTGAACCATGACAAGTGACAGTGAGTTTATAGAAAAAAAGAAAAAAAAATTGACAGGGCAGGGAAAGTGGGTCAGCTTGAAACATAACTATTAGCTTTGAGGGATTATTTAACCCTTATCCTATTCGATAAATGTATATAAATTTCGATACACTTATATAAATTTATATAAGTTACTGCGAAAAAAAAAAATATTGAGTGTTCTTTAGTTATATCTACACCTATAGTACATAATTTGCGTAGAAAACGTGGGTGTGTGTGTGTGTTAACTTATATAACATTATATTGAATGTAGTGCTGCCCTGAGATAGAAAAAAAAAATGAAAATTATGAATTATAGTAAGCGAATTTGCCACACACGACCGATAAGACTCCCTCTACAAATTATAAAATAGTTCTTGATAACGTGGAAGCCTGGAAGGTGGGGCCGAATGGACTTGGCCGCCAGCCCGCCACCAGCTGACCAAGATTACTGTGTCTGCCAGTGTCCCATCATCCAATAACCACCATTGCTACGTGATTGTAGTAATGATGGCCTGGGTCATCATATCAAACCACCATCGCATGCACCACCACGCAGTCATCAGGTAAGGCAGGTAACAGTAATCACCATGGTTCCACGTTGTCTGCCAAGCTAAGTTCAAGGCAACACAACACAATGATCCGACACAGTATCAAACAAGGAGCATCCATTCCACACATTACAAACAGTGTCCGGTGGGTGTATCCACGGATTATTCAGGTGAAACTTAAGCCACCCAGTAATTTACAGTTGTGTGCAGTTTTGGGTAAAATTTTACATCTTCTCCATAATGGCGTCTGTTAACGTCTGCGTTTTGCCTCTACTCTTCGTCCAACTCCCTACTTTTGGTCATAGAGAACATTTGATAGCTTCTATATTAACCTAACCTATATTAACCAAACCTTCAACCTACATTGACAAATAACAGAACCTTGTTCAAACAAAACTAAACTTTATTTTTCGAAAAGAATTGGTCTCACAGAAAACATTGAATATCTCACAAACTAAGAATTTGCAACGGAAATATAATTAAGAAAACCTCAAAAAGCATTAGGTAATGCAAAAATATAACCCTGAATTCTGTAGAGCGTTATGGTGAAGATGTAAAATAATACCCAGTTTTGGACCTCAAGCTGCACTACTGTAGTTGCACTCCCTGGAAAAGTTAAAATAATTTTCCCTTGGGTATTATTTTACATCTTCACCAGAATGCTCTAGACAATTCAGTGTTATATTTCTACATTACCTGATGCATTCTGAGGTTTTCTTAGTTATATTTCCATTGCAAATTCCTAGTTTCTGAGATATTCAATTTTTTTTTATGAGACCTTTTCGAGGATGAGGTAAAGTTTAGTTTGAACAAGGTTCTGTTATTTGTCAATAAAGGTTAAGGTTTGGTTAATTTAGGTTATGTTATGATAATTTACAGGATATCAAATGTTTTCTATGACCAAAAATCGGGGTTTGGGATAGGTGCAGACGTCATTTTCTTTCATAGCCACACGCCAGTTTTTGTGACCATGAGTGCATTGCGTGTTCGTCAATAGGTCATTGTTAGGTTATGTTGGTGGTTCTGGCACCTTGTTCTTAGCGTAAATCACTGTAGTATTTCGTCTCTCCCCCCCCCCCCGAGGAACCCCGCATTCACACAAGTCCCCTAGCTTGTTGGGGGTGATAAGGATTTATATTGTATATGCATTTGCGACGGAAATGAATGTCAAAATTATTCGAAATGGATCAAAATCTATACGAAAACTGTGTTTTTTATATCCAGGTGCATTCTGGTGAAGATGTAAAATTTTACCATCTATTTGATTTTCAATAAAAAAAAATCTCAAATGTTTCTGAGTTAATCTCCCTCTAACATGACAGGTACCGAGTACATGTTATACGATGATTTATGATTTGCTTCACTGCCTTTGCACACCAGCCAAACTAAACTAAACTGTTACTGTCAACAGCATACTTTTCAAGATTTTCCTGCGTGTGTGTTGTCTATCATGCCCCCAAAAGGGGCACACGGGCTAACAACAGAGCCCGTCGGAGTCCTCGTAAAGAAAGCTGATGTTGTGTGGTGGTGGCGGATTCTGATCAGTCTACACCAACTCAGTATATAAGCAGATGTTCGTAAAAAAAAAAAGCAGAGTTTTCGGGAGTGTGTGTGTGTGGCCGCCGTGCCCCCAAGTTAGGGGACACACGGACGCATCACACACACCCACTGGGATCTGGGCGCGGATCCATGATTTTCCTGCTTTAGCTGTAACTGAATACTTGCTGTTGTAGGCAAAAAACTGTTGTTGTATTAGGAAAGCTCTTTCGTACACGCTTTTCAGCCCATTGCTCATATCCTCTCTCTAGTCACTCTAGCTGTTGTCACTCATCTGGGAATGATCAATTAACCATTATAACTTAAGACTCAATTTTGTTTTACATACCCATCCACTCTCCCTTCCTTATCCCCTCCTCTCTTACTCCATTAGATTAGTGCAAGAAGGAACCAGCCAGTAAAATAGCATAAAGAAAAAAAGGACAATTTTCAGAGGCAACAACTTTATTTTCACAAAATTTTGTCTACACATTTATTTCCCTTCAGAAAGTTTGAAGGAGAGTTGTGCAAAATCATGAAAGAAATCAAATATTCCAGGACATGGTAAAGACCCCTGTGTGGATAACATGCTGGTGATGGGAAGATGACCATGATTTGTCCTCATCCATCGAAGTGGAAAGAAGTGAGTAGAAGAGAAAGAAAAGACCACATGGAGAACCAAGAAAGGAAGAATAAGCAGATTTGTACACCCATTCTGACACTATTGAAGTTGGTAATGTGCCCATGTTTTTTTTTTATTATTTTTACTTTGTTTTTGTGGTTAGGCTTTTGAAGTTTATTAGAATCAATGATTTAAGTTTTTTATTTGTTAGAAAATTATTATATAAGATAGATATACAAAGAGTAAGATAAGATAAATATACGTAAGAGTCTTCCTTGAATATATACTACTATACTTAAGTACATTAGCTAGTATGTAGTGTTCCAAAATCATATAGCTTGTTGTAATGCTTCTGTACTTCATCAATGGCCTTCTAGATCACTGCTGCAGGTTTAGGAAAGGCACTTAACTGGTAGCCTTCAAGTTTTCTAAATTTAATTATGGTGATCCTGTAAGGAATTTTAGTGAAACTTTCCTTGTCTTTAGCAGTTCAATAACATTAAGCAAATTTTGCATTGACATAAAAAATCATACCACACAGACCCTTGAGTCCAAACTAGGTGGCCTGTACTTAACCTAGAGTAAATATTGTCTAATGCAAACATGATCACAGTTTAACAAAATCAGAAGCTACATAGTTAAACAGCCAGCATTACACTGGTCATACAGCCTCTATCTGAAACATTGTCAGAGGAGATGGTAGTCAAGTTTGAGTTTAAAGGAATTTATTTTGGTACACTGCACATCGCAAGGTGGAGGCTTATTCCACTGTCTGATGTCATCGATGATATAAAAAAAATTAGTGCTGTCAATTTGTATTTGTCTACATCTTAGTTTTACTTCTCCTTCCTAATGTCATCAATTAAAAACAATTTGTTTGCGTCAACATTCATAAACCATTGAAGTATTTTCAATAAGGTTTCCTCAAGACATCCCCGGCACACAGCTGTTGTGTCAACACTACAGTGTTGACAGAATTTTAGATTCGACTTTATCATTACATCAACCTCTTTGACACATTGTACAGTTTCCAGTTTTATTTCGCTCATCTCATATTTATATTTTTTTTTGTTTCTTGTTCCCACTTGAAGAATATGGCATTTGTTGACTTTAAAAGGCATTGGTGGATCTATCAGACCATGTGAGATTTTGTGCAAGTTTTTCTGAGTGCTATTCCTGTTACTGTCTGAAATTACAGAATTTCTGATTTTCATATCATCTGCATATTATGCGAAGAAGTTGTTAAAAGTCCAACATTGATGTAATTCATGTATATTATGAATAGCACAGGTCCGAGAACAGATCCCTGTGGGACACCACTAGTGACTGGTGCCCAAGCCGAGGTAGATCCATTGATAAAGACCCTTTGTTTTCTATTGCTTAGCCAATTTTCAATCCAATTTACACATTACCTGCGATCCCAAAATGCTTGATTTTGAACATTAACTTATTTTGAGGAACTTTTTTAAAAGCATTTTGAAAATCAAAATACACGTCTAATGATCCAGTGATATCATGGACAGTAAAGAGATCATTATATAATGTTAATATATTAGATAAACATCATCACTTATACCTAACCCCATGCTGCAAGTCCCTGATCAGAAAATGTCATCCAAAGTAACTAACTCTAATTATGTTTTTGAGCATTTTGCCAACTATGGATGTCAAGCTAATGGGCCTGTAATTTCCAGGCATTTTTCTGTCTCCTTTCTTAAAAACTGACTGGAAAAAGGGGTTGGTCGTCCCTATCTGGAAAAGGAAAGGGGACCATTAGGACTGCAACAACTAGTGGGCATAACACTGCTCAGCCTATTAGGCAAGGTGCTCACCCATGTGCTGTTGATGCAAATTCGCAATCACTTGCTGATTTACCAAAGACCTAAACAGTCAAGGTTCACACCTGGTAGGTCAACAACTGACCATATCCTAGCGCTTCTCTTATTAGTGGAGCGCCGGTGTGAGTTTTGACAGGGGATGCTTGCATCTTAAGAAGACGTTTGATTCAGTCTATTGTGAGGCACTCTGGGATCTTACGACCCTTTGCGGGAATCCTGCAAGGATTATTGGTCTGCTAACTAGCCTGTACTACAGGACTGAGAGTGCTGTGAAGTATGTCCAGCTTCTTTCCTCTGAATACAGGAGTGAGGCAGGGATGTGTCCTTGCTTCATCACTTTTCAATACATGTATGGACTGAGTACTGGGCAGAATTGTGGACCAAAGTCACTGTGGAGCATTTGTCGACAATACCAAAATCACTGATTTTGTTTTTGTTGACGATGCAGTAATCTTTGCTGAGTCGCTGGAGGTTCTGGTGATGGCTCTCGAGGCACTGCATGAAGAGGCAAAATCTTTAAGTCGCCAGGTCTCCTGGCCTAAGACTAAGGTACAGGTGTTTGGAGGCTTACTTTATTGAAATAGTACAATCTGTGGTGAGGACATTCATATCTTGGACAGCTTCACATAGCTTGGTAGTGTAGTCCATAACAATGGTGGGTCACGTCAAGAAGTCTTGTGGCGGATTGGCCTGGCCCATGGTGTTATGAGCTCATTTAGCATGAGTATCTGGCATTGTCGGTACCTGTGCAGACGGACAAAGATTCAAATCTTCAAGTTGCTGGTGATCCCTGTCTTACTGTATGACTGTGAGACTTGGACACTGAACATCGATCTGAAGAGGCAAATTGATGTCTTTGGTTATAAGTGTCTTCGCAGAATCATGGTGTATCACTGGAATAACTTTGTGTCAAATCAGCGATTGCTCCGTAAGACTCAATCAAGTCCTATTACCAGAATAGTCCCCTAACGTCAACTCCGGCTATATGGGAATGTGGCTTGTTACCCAAAAGCTGATCTTACTTGTTGGGTTGTCTCTGAAAGGGATAATCCGGAGTGAAAGAAGGCAAGGGGGAACCCACAAAGTTTGTGGATGGGGCAAGTAGAGACTTACTGGGTATGGGAAGGGGGCTGCATGGAGATTGTGCGGGGGCATCACCAGGTTTGGCGTTGAAGGGTGGGCGAGACAATGCGCTCCTCAGAGTATGCCCCCAATGATTGGTTGCTTAAAGGTTGCAGTGACGTTCACTGACTTTCAATTAACTCTAGTGTTTTATTAAATTGAGATGCAAGGGTGTTAACTCATTGTATTTTTTTTTTTTTTTTTTTTTTTTTTTTAAGAATTTTGGGATAGATATTGTCAAGCCAACGGCTTTTATTTGTTTTTATATTGTTAATTGCATTTAATACATATTCGGTATTTATTTCAAGATTTGGCAGTGCATGATTGGCGCTTATTTCAATATCACTGATGTGTTATTTTTGGTCAAGAATATAATGTTTTTCATTATTATTACTAAAACCAACATTGATGTTATTACAGAGTTTGGTTATGGCATCCTGTCTCTGTACTATTTAGGCACTGCTAGTTGCATCATTATTATTACTGTCATAAGTGTTAAAGCTATCACCAAACGATGTGGTATTGAGGACTGAACTGAAGTAATTATTCAACATTTTTGCCATGCTTTGATTATCTGTCACAAGGTTGTCATCACTGTCCTTTAATTGCCCAATACCACTTCTAACATACTTCTTGTTAATGTATATATAAAACATGTTGGCATTATACTTGTTTTCCGCTGCAATATTTTCTTCGTAATGTTGTTTTGCTTGTTGAATTAATTTTTTAACTCGTCATCTAGATTTTTTATATGATCTGAAGTTCTCGGATGAAGGCTGCGCTTTCATACATCTATATAACCTAATTCTTGTCTCAAGCGACCGTTTAATTTCATTATTAAACCAGGGAATACTTCACTTATTGATAGGTCTTCGGTTGCAGTATGGGATTAAATTCCGTTGTGTTATCAATTGATTTTTAAAATTAGACCACTGTATCTCAACCTATGTTGTGTACAGTAAATGTAACCATGATACTGTTTGGCTGAGATTTTCAGACTTCTCTCTTTTAAAATTTGGTCCTAAATTCTTATTTTCAAGCACATTAATCAATGTATTGATATTGACTCAAACTAGTTTATGATCACAAGAACCTAGATGTTTGTCAGCTATAACAATTATTGATGTGTTACTAACTGACTGTTGAGATCAATTATATTATTTTCATACTTTGGCTCTAATACTAATTGTCTTAGGAAGTTATCTTCTAAAAATTCTGGAATTCTGTGCGACTGATTCAATGCTGGACAGGAAGATTAAAGTCTCCCAGAATTTGTGATTCACCGTTTCGGAATGTTTGTTGCTAGTCTCTCTACATTTCAGTGTCATGTTCGTAGGTTTTTCCCGAAGATCTATGGGTGACTTGAGATATTGACTGCAAATTCACTTTATTTACTTTAACACACACATGTTCCACATAAGTATCGATACTTCCACCGGATTGATCCATCACCACCACCTCTTTTATTGATATAATCTTATTGAACAATTTATATCCCTCAGTGCTGTTTTTGGATAAGTCTGTGACACTTATCCAACAGTTCCTCGGAGCATGTATTCCTGATATCATTTGTGCCTGTGTGAATCACAAAGAGTGAATCATTACTAGCATCTTTGGACACCTGTTGAAATGAGGCAGTGACATCATCAACTCATGCACCTGGGAAACAAAACAATCGTCTTTTGTGTTTCAGGTGTCCAAAGAATTCAATCAATTGCTGGCAGATCATGGAGTCACTAACTAGATATGAGCTAGGAGGCTCATCCTCTTCTTCCAAAATTTGAAATCTGTCAGAACAGATATCAATCAATCGATTATTGGGGGCATACGCCGAGGGGCATATCGCCTCGCCAACCCTCTGGCGATTACCCCGTGCAAGTGTTCATGCAAGCCCCCTTCCCATACCAACTAACTCCCAACAGGAAGCATCGACTTGCCCCAGTCACAAACTTTTGGGCACCCCCTTGGCCTCCTCCACCCTGGGTTACCCCTTTCAGAGACAACCCGAGAAGCAGGATCAGCTTCTGGGTAACGTGCCACATGCCCATATAGCCGGAGTTGATGTTGGCAAACTATGCTGATAATAAGCCTTGATTCAGTCTCACAGAGCAGTGTCTGATTTGACACCAAGTCATTCCAGCGATACTCTATGAAACTGCAAAGGCATTTATTACCAAAGACATCAATTTGCTTCTCCAGATCGGTGTTCAGTGTCCATGTCTTACAGCAATACAGTAAGACAGGGATCACCAGCGACTTGAAGATCCAAATCTTTGTCCGTCTGCACAGGTACTGACAACGCCAGACACTTATGCTAAATGAGTCCATAACACCGTGGGCCAGGCCAATCCGTAAGACTTCTTGACGTGACCCACCATAGTTATGGACCACGCTACCAAGGTATGTGTGAAGCTGTCCAGGATATCAATGTCCTCGCCACATGCATAAATAGACTGTACTGTTTCATCTAGCAAGCCTCCAAACACCTGAACCTTAGTCATGGGCCAGGAGACCTGAAGTCCTAAAGGTTTTGCCTCTTTGTGCAGTGCTTCGAGAGCCATCACCAGAACCTCCAGCGACTTAGATTACTGCATCATCAGCAAATACAAGATCAGTGATCAGTCAATTGTTGACTTACCAGGTGTGAATCCTGACTGTTCAGGTCTCTGAACAAGTGACTGCAAACTTGCATCAGTAGCAGATAGGCGAGCACCTTGCCTGGCACACTGAGCAGCATTATCCCGTGGTAGTTGTTACTATCCTGACGGTCCCCTTTACCTTTCCAGATAGGGATGATCAACCCCTTTTTCCAGTAATGAGGAATGGTACCTGAATATCATACAGCAGTCAAGACAGCATGCAACCCATGGATCATGGCCTCACCTCCAGCTTTGAGCAACTCTGCACTTACCGTATTTGACGGCATATAATACGCACTTTTTTCATCCAAAAAGGCTCCCAAAATCACGCCTGCGTCTTATATGTGAATGCAAGGCCTCCGACGCTCACTGCAGGAAGCTGATTTTACCCCAAATAGTCATTTCTACCTACAGTAGCCTGGCTCCATTAATAATATTACCAGTACTTACTGAAACATTATTATTGTGAATTATTATCTTACATTATTACTATCCCTACTGAAAAGAAATATTGTAAAGAATTACGGTACTCACGGTATACCAGCTGTTTAAATAATAAACACCTGGGCGAGTTTGCAGTATCCAACTAGAGTTAATTACATTCTTATATTGTCTGACAAGAATTGCACGTCCTCCTTTACCTCTACCATACTTTTCATCTAAACCTAAACCTTACATCCTACATTTCCTCCCTCAGCCACTACTTTGCCAAATGGATGAGTCTTGCCGAGTCTTGATACATTCATTCTTCTTTTCATTTCCCTAAAACAGGGTTATAGGTCAAGAAAACTGAAATTGCATACCGTACATTTATTTGACCACATCCTATTCTAAATAATTTAATGTGTTGTGTTTACAAAGTTCAACTAGTAATTACTCAAAATTGATCATATCTGCAAGCAAGTGTTGAGTTGCCTATTTATTAAATATTCATATTTAGGCATTAAATCTGCGAAATAGATACCCAAATATAGTTTTGAGAAATTAATGATTTGTAAATGGTCACATTCCTAATTTTTTCCCTGGGGGTCTGAGACTCATTGATGTGAGAAATCTCTCCTCGGTGGAGAATTATAAATAGCGTGCATGCATATGCTATATGAATGCCACTATATTTTAAAAGTTATTGGCATTTTGGCAACTGGTTTTCATTACCATTATTTTATTCATCCAAGTTAAAAATTTCCCAAAAAATTTGTCACAAAAATTATTTCACTTATAATTAAGTACATAAACTATGGAGCTAGTTAACAAATATATTTACACCACTTTTTGAATGCTTTTAAGTCTTATCACAGATGAAGAACGAGCAAACTGCTGCACTTGGAAGTCAGTCTTTGGAGTACTTCTGGACAGCCTGGACAAAGGCAGCCAAGTGATCTGGGTCCATGTCTGGGTACATCCCATGTCCCAAATTAGCGATGTAACGTTGACGACCAAACTTCTGTACCATCTCCTTCACGGCTGTATCGATGGACTTCTGTGGGTTGGTGAAGAAATTAGCATAGCTGTATCCAAAAAGAGGAGAGTATTTGTAGAGTAGCTGTAGAAAAAGGATGAGGTGTTGCATGATAGATATAAAGAGAAGAGAAATCAAATAAAAAGGGTTGTTTGTGATGAAAAAAGTGAGTGCAGATGAGTAGACAAAAATGTTTAGTTAGAAGGTGAGGTTTGGGAGAGAAGAGAGAGCGAAGGAAGTGGATGATAGGATGTTTAGTGAGAAGGATGCTGTAAAGAAGTGATGGGCAGAGTAAAAGTAGAGACTGAGATTGTTGCAGTTGGAAGAGATCAAGAACTTCATGTGTTAAGAGAGTTATATGCATGGAGCACTAATAAAGTAGTGTAGGAGATGGAAGTAGGGTTAGTTGTAGTTTTGGATGGGTGTTGTATGATGTTTGAAAAGTAGTATCTTTATAGAAAGGTAAGGGTGATAAGATGAATGTTTTATGATTGTAAATTGTTGAGTGTTGTAGGTAAGTTCAGAGAGGGCAGAGAGGTGATGTGTGGATCAGGTATTTAGTGTGAAACAGGTGTGAGAAAGATCTAGCAAAAGGTAAGGATGTGTTTTGGACGCTCATGGATTTTGAGTACGCATATGGCAGCATAGATAGGAAGGGATTGTGGACTGTCTTGACATTGTATGGAAACCTTATAGTAGATCGATTGTTATATGGAGTAAACTTTTTTATGTGAATAGTGAGCATGTGTTTGTCAGAAATAGCATGAGTGATTGGTTTCCTGTTCAAGTGGGGCTATGTGAGAGATGTGTGATGTTACCTGCTGCTTATGAGGCATCTTGTCCTTTGGTGTACCTAGTTAGTTAGTTAATGCAAAAGGATCAAGCGCCAGACATTTAGTGTACCTAGCTAGCAACATTATTCTTCCACCAATCAATAACAGAAACAAATTTGAATCCAATTATTTAAACTCGAGAACTTCATTTAAATTATTCATAAAGATCAATTGCTGCAGGTATCCTTGCACAAAAAATCTGCACCATCCAAAAAGTCAGCAGCAGCTACTGACAACCTTTAAAAGGCCTCTCTGGAAGTTGTACTGTAGAGTAACATTTTGTGTTGGGGTTTAATGAAGAAATTGTATAGTTTGTTTTCTTAAAGGAGGACCTGTCCAGTCATACATCAGTGGCCAGTTTGGAAGAATACAGCCGTCAAGACAGCTTTGAGCAACTCCTCACTGATGTTACAAATGCCAGCTGCCTTTCCACCTCTCAACCTTGCCGCAACCTCTCTGACTTCATCAAGGGAGGATGCAGTTTCATTAATGGTTGGATTAGCATCCACCATTTGTAAGCCAATGGTTTGAAGCTGTCTGTTTGGAGGGTTGATCGTGAACAACTGCTCAAAATACTCAGCCTAACGAGCCTTCTCCCGATCCATGTCTGAAACGAGGCAACTATCTGTTGCCCGAGACATAGACTTGGAGCGGGGCTTCTTCAGGGCTCTCGATAGGCAGGTTTGAAGTCATTAACATTTAAATGACCCTCAACATCCTCCTCAAGACTCCTAACATACCTTTCCTTGTCTCTCCTCGGAAGAGTTCTAGTCCTTCGTAACAACCCTGTACTAATCCCGGTTCCCAGTCACCCTGACAGTGTGACTCTTCTCTATACTGTCCAGTGTCTCTATCAAAGCCAAGCCACCGTGTGACCTCCGGCACTCTCCAATGCATCCTTTGGCACCTTCAAGTGTTTCACGTTTGAAGGTATCCCACAATTCTACCGGGTCAAGGGCACGGAGCACTTTCAACTGATTTGAGACTGTCACAGCATATTCATAAGCATATGTCAAGTCCTTCTGTTTCTGAAGATGAAACATTGTGATCACATCTTGATATTCTTTTGGACTTGACATGAAACTTGAGTGTTCCAACAAGAAGCTGGTGATCAATTGCAAAGAACTCGGCACTTCGGAAAACCCTTAAGTTCTGTAGGATCCTCCAAAGAATACTAACAAGGATGTCATCAATCTTCTTTGCTACCCATCCGGCATTGCTATACCAAGTCCAGCGGTGCAGCTCTGGTCTCTGATACCAAGAATGTGCAATTCTCAACTTTCTGGATTTTGCTAAATTCAGAAGCAAAGAGCTGTTAGTCTTACTGGTACCAAAGGCACAGTGCCAGTGCCATGAGGACCAACATACAACTCATAGACAGCTCTTTCAGTGCCAGTGGCAGCATTGAAGTTGCCCAAGACAATGAGTATCCTGGCGTGGGCACTGGAGTAGAACATCATCAGGCTCTCACATCTCAGTAGGAGCATACACTGCAACAAGAGACTTTAAGCCCAAGGTGTGCTTCAGCCTCAATCACATTATACACTCATCAACAGGAGTAACCTCAACAATGGATGGCTGCAGTCTACTGGAGATGCCTGTAGCTACTCCATTGAGACAAGCACCATTGCTCATGCTGGACCATAAGTAAGTAAAACTTCTGCTATTGATCTTGCCACTGCCTACTGAGCTTATCTGATAGATGAGGCAGTCGGTGGTCATCTGAGAGGCTCAGGATGTTCTAGGAGCCCACATGCAGAACTTGCCAGAAATTTACCCCAGGGCTGGTTCGACGGGCAGGGGATGCTTCTGCAGTCCCTCTGTCACCTCTAGAACTAAAAGCATGGCAAGGGGTCCTCCCACACCATTCAGAATGCAAGGGTTCTGTAGGCTTTGCCATGCACCTAACATTTGGTCCAACAGGTCCCCCTGATGCATCAAAGGAGTCTGAGTGGTCAGACACCCCAGCAAAACCAGGTCAGGATCACGGCCATAGCTTCACCTGTGACTACAGCCTTGATCCAGGCTTCTATCTCTTGTACTGTTAGTGGCAATGGGGACGGCTCTCCGGTATAGCAGATGGTGTATGTTAAATTTGAAATCTGTTAAACGGATGTCCAATTAATTGAGCATCAAGTGTAGATAGCTAATATTGACAGGACTGGATGCAGCAAGTATGATTTTCATCTGATTTTGTAATATTCTTTGTTCTCTTTAAAGTTCGAACAGAATCTCCTCTCCTTCTACGCCTTGTCGCTTGGTAGGAAAAATTAATACAGAGGAGGGGCTCTACAGCCTCCTGGCTCCATCCCTATTAGTCACCTTTTACGACACTCAGGGAATATGGTGACAGTTTTCTTCAACTTGCTGCTGATATAAAACCAGGCCAGGTCCTACTACTACAGAATTTGTTCTTTTAAGTATAAAGTTTTTAAGGATTTCTTACATTTAAGACCCATATTTTTAAAGTACAAACCTTGTCACCATAGAGTGCACAGGGATCTAGATTTCCCTGAAGAACCTTGGTTGGTCCCACAAGTTCCCTGGCCAAGACTGGGTCCACTGTCCAGTCTATCCCAATAACCTCATACTTTAAGGCAGCCAAATCCTTTAGAGCATAGTGGCCCCCCTTTGGGAACACAATCTGAAAGTAATAGAAAAGTCAGCAAGAAAACAAAACTATGTTTAAAAAAAACTGCATATTGTATGAAGAACTACAATATTTGATGGCATACAGGACACACTTCCCCAACATTGCCTAGATAAACAAAAAAATCACTGGTCACTGCACCTTTGAACACTCTAAATACCACACTTATGGTTGCCCCTTCTTAAACTTTCAATGTAGCTTCATCCTCTGTTTCCATGCCCATTGCTGTTGTGGAGGGATTTCAGGACCAGAGATTGTGGCCCAATGCTGTGATGCCTCAGACTTCAGTCTCTGGTCCAACCAATTTTCGCTTGGCCTTTTTAATTTTTTTTAGCTTTATTTCCCCTTGTTTCTTGTCTTTTGTTTCTTAACTCCCACTATCCCCTTCTTTTCCTAGTGTGAGAGCCGTGCTAAGAGGATGAAAGGCTGACTATGAGTTAGTCATGAGGGTGAGGCCTGAGGGTGCCATGGGCACAGTTCACCCTTACTCTCCATGAGGGTTATGGTGGGGCCTCCAAAATATACTGGCCTGGGTCTTGAGAAGTTGACGTTTAAAAGGTAGGTGGATTTTCACGTTTTCAGTGCATTGAAATGTTGTACTCTTCTAACCCGATATTACCAAACTACCAGATACTATTAAGGAAAGCTGAGCCTACCATCGTGTTCATGATACATTGATGCATATCATAAAAGTAAAATAGTTTATATCACATTTTTTACTTAAACTCACTGTAACTCCCTTAGCTTTACTCCCATTGCATTTTGAATCACTGATTCAAAATCTGCACATTTTTCTGATCCTTATGGTATGTAACAAGTACTGATAAATAAAATATTAAGTGGTTAAAATGGCTGATAAAGTGAAATTACTCCAAACTAGCCTATCTTCCACTGCCTGAAGCACTCAGCACTCAGTGATGCCCTCCCATGCAACCTGAGGCTGCATCTCTCCTGTTGCAAGCGACGCTCACCCGTCATCCCCCAGTTTGCAGTAATTTCACTTTATCAGCCATTTTAACCACCTAATACTTTATTTATCAGTTCCTGTTACATACCATAAGGATCGGAAAAATGTGCAGATTTTGAATCGGTGATTCAAATTGCAATGCAAGTAAAGCTAAGGGAGTTAGTGAGTTTAAGTAAAAAAAATGTGACAAAAAATGTTTATGCACTATTTCATTTTCCTTCCATTATCTTATATTAGGTGTAGTGTTATTATAACACTTTTACTTTTATGATATGCATCAATGTATCACGAAAACGATGGTTGGCTCAGTTTTCCTTAATAGTATCTGGTAGTTTGGTAATATCGGGTTAGAAAAGTACAACATTTCAATGCACTGAAAACATGAAAATCTGCCTACCTTTTAAACGTCGACTTCTCAAGACCCAGGCCAGTATATTTTGGAGGCCCCGGTTATGGGGAACAAACCAGTTATATTTCCCATTTACATTTGGCTCACCAAGGCCAGTTTTGAAAAACCAAAACTAACAGATGTACTAGGAAATGCAGCTCAAAAAATTCACCATCCAGACTTCTCTAGCTTCAAAAAGGAAACTCCTCGAACTTGGCTCTAAAAACTCACCTAACCGCCCACCTATCAACTCCCTTGTGTCTTGTGCCTTGTGCTCTGCTTAACCTTCATGGCTGCTGCAAGTACCCAACAAATATTGTAAGAATTACATTCAAAGTACAACACCTTCCACATCTTACATTCCTCCGCCTTATCAGTGGCAAAACTGCTGGAGATTCAGACATCCAGCAATGTACTGTAGATCCACTGCACGTTGCCCTCTCTGTGCCTCACCTGATCATACCCGTACAAACTGCTCATCAACAAAACACATTTGTGAAACTCCACCCATGAACATAATGTCGTCTTCTGAGGCTGTCCCATCTACATACTAATTTGAATTGGAGGTTGCTGCCCTCTGCTTCAAACATGGCCTAACACTCAAAGAAGCCCATCTTAGAGGCTTGCAACAGGTTCCTCACTCAGCGCATTTCCACAACACCCCAGACTACCTTTCCAACTACATTCCATCCTTCTTCCTCCACTCATGCCTCTCACTCTTCTAGTTCCTTCATCTAACACAATTACCTCTTCCACTGCTATTATCCTCCCTTCACCACCCATCTTTTGTCTCTTCCCCTTCAACTTCTCTCACCCATCTTATAGTTCCTTCAGCACCAGTGATTAATAATTTTTCTATACTATACTATAGCCACCTAGTTCGGGGAGATTATTCAACCACCTTTAATTCACCAATAAATATTAACATTTTCTTTTGTTTATGTTCCTTGTGCAAGTTAGATGCCATGAAGTGTTTATATTAATGTTGTAGATCTATATCAATTAAAAAAAATTTCCATATTGTTGCCAACTGCATGAGTCAATACTGGTCGAGTTTTCCATACATCTCATAGCCAGGGAGTCAACAGGTGCATTGTGAGAAGCAGCCTTGTTTACAATACATTGATGTATGGCCATGAAATCATAAACTACAGTGATTTATTGTTAGTGCAAAATGGTGGTGTGATGTGGAAACATACATGAAGCATCAGCCAATTGGAACTCACCATGAGTTAAACTAAAGATTACTGCATAAGATTTACAACAGGAAGTTTGTATGGACCGAAGCACATCACTCACCATGGGAATGTCTTGGAGGCCCAGGCTCTGCACTTGCTCCTTCACTTGATCACAAATCTGCTTCAGGTAAGGCAAGGAAAATTCTCTGAACATGTGTGGCCCCAGGTGTTCAGCGTGAGACTCAAATACTTGCAACACCTGAAAAGAGCATCTATCAGTCACCATGCACACAAACCTTATTTAACTGGAATTTTTTTCTTGAGAAGTCAGGTTATCAAAATACTAAGAGGAATGGCTGTTAATATAAAGTAAAATCTAACAATCTACATACCCAGCTAAAAAAAAACTTAAATGAGAGGTAGCCTAGACAAGACATTTAAGAGGTGTGGAGACTTGACTCTTCTCTCCCCCTTTGTGTCCTGACTTTTCGTAGGAAAGAATATAAAAGAAGGGGTTACTAGACCCCTCACTCCTTCCCTTGTGCCTGCCTTTTACAACCCACACAGATAGTATTCTTGCAACCCCATCCCAAAGCTAATAAAGTTAAATACATAGGCATATTACCAAACCTAATCAAAGTCAACATCATTTTCTGCCCACACCCTAGAAATTCAAATAAAACGTTTTACAACCAGACTTTTTTCTGCAAATGCAGGATAGAAAGAGAACAAATTTAAACCAAAGGAAAAACCTTGTCATCATATTCAACATCTTGTCATCCCATCATAAGTATTTTTTTTCAACATTCAGAACAACTTACAGCATAATTTTTAGTGCTTTCATAATACAAACACACACAAGAAAGAGGTGACTTGATTACAATGAATAAATTGATGAACAACCTGGAAGAAACAGATAGAAAAGACATTATATTTAAGAAGAAAAGGAGAGGCTAGAAATTTGAAGCAACAAGAAAAAATAGCAAAAAGGAAATTGCTTGAATGGTACAAAAAAGTAAAGTTTTCCCCAAAGAAGTATAGATACTTGGAATGGAATGAAGGAAGAGGTGATAATGGCAAAGAATGTACAACAACTGAAGGAAAAATTGGACAAATATAGATATGGAGACAAGACCGCACGAGTGTAGCTCGGGCCCTGTATACTACTAGGTAAATACACACAACACAGTGCATTTTTCATATTTTTCAATGACTTGATTAATGACATGTATGCATTCAGTTGTTGAATAACCACTTCAGAAACCTGCTTGCTCTTTCGGTTGGTTTGAGTCCAGCGTTGCACTAATCCTATTTGTGAGCACTTGTAAAAAGCTTGTATACTACAGTTGATTTAATGGATAGTTACTTTGGTCTTTGATGTCTCCTTTCTTGACTCCCTGCACTAGCTAGTATCCTAGCATTATAAGTGCCAAGGTTAAAGTTGCAAAGATGGCCTGTCAGAACTCAAGAGATTCTCAGCACTCCCTGCTCTGGAACAGGTCTGGCCGGGGCCATGGCAGGGGTGCAGTGGTCATGTTCAGGGTGGTAAAACCATACCATGCCATGCTTGGCTACTCCCCTTTTGGGAGATGCCAGCCTGGAAATATAGATAGATAGATATAGATGTTCTAATAAAAATAGATAAATAAATACCTGAGCTCCAGCTTTGACTTGACCCACAAGGTAGTTAACAGTTGCTTCTGTGATGATCTTGAGGAGCTTGTGGCTAGCTTCACTGTGCCTGTACAACCATCTCTTGGCATTACTCATGGTCTTGGAACCTTTGCCTTCAATCATGTAAGCCATTATTGTCCACTGAAATATAAGAATATTTTCAATTTGTTACCCTCTGCTACCTAAAACACTATGTTATTGCTATATGAACCATGTAATTACATTTTCTTAAATAGGGGGAAAAGAACTAATTCACGGAGGCAACGAATACATTTAAGAACATTCTTGAGTTATGCTGACATTCTTGAATCCGTTTCAATGATGCTTTCTGAGTTCAGTTAACTGAGTGTGACAGCTATCACTCAACTGATGGCAAATGTTGAGGTGAGCTCTCATGAGGGAGGCCATACCAGATATTAACATGTTTTTAAGTTTCTCATTCTTATGAACTCTAATCCTCTTAACACTCAACTTCCCTTTCCTTCACATCATTTTATCGTTAATTAATTAAATACAGTAAGATGTCCCAAAAAAATAGGCCCAAGTAACTTGGTACAATTAATAAAGTTCAACAAGATGAATGTATGCCTTTGTAAGGTGGTCTTGAAATACAAGATCATGGAGTTTTGTTCCCCATTAGATTCCTGTTTTATAGTCAAGAGTTGTCAATAAATTAAATAAATAATCAGTTCAAATACTGAATGAAAAGAACTGGCAATTACAATGCTTGCAAGGTACTACAACACACCAGGAAGTTTAGCACTTTCATGAGAATTGATTTTTTGTACATGGATAATTTTTTCATTTATATTCAGCAATTTACAATTGTATGGAGACCCAGCCTGGTTGTACATCAGTAGAAATATCGGAGGAATACTACCAACATAATACCCTCATGTCCTACTAATAGGGGAGGATGGATGGGGCTTGGGAGTCACTTTATAGTTTCTTTTTACCATAGTAAAAAGCGTAGAGTGGGAGGAGAGTTTTAATTTTCCCCAAATCATAAAGGTGTATTATTTTGGTTACCCTCTTTAAGGGGGATATGCCAAGTACATAGATTGATGTATACAAAAACCTTAACAGCATCTAGTGGTTGCAATGTATCATAAAATTTTCAAATATCCACCCATCTGTATACCTGGCATATATTCCATTAAAAGCCATACATAATGTACCTCTGTTCTAACTCCTATGAGTGTAAACCTTAAACCTTGAGGTAAATGAGAGTAAAAACAAGAAATAAGCAGAAGCACAATACACTTTCTTGCAGTGGTGCAACAAAAAAATATTTAAATAGCTCCCACAAAGTAAAGCAAGCAATTTAAGGATTCTACTCCAGTAATGATAATAAATATGATACTTACTGGAGCACCACTGAAGCCTATGAGTGTTGCCTTTCCTTTCAATTCCTTACGTGTCAGTGTGAGAGCATCAAACACATACTGAAGCTTAGTGCAAGCATCTCCAGGTGGAGCCAGTCGTGAAAGGTCCTCTGGCCCTTGCAGAGGAGACGGGAAAACTGGACCCTGGAGGGGAAGGAAAATGCTAATTAAAATAATACGGGATGAGTCCTAAACATACAAGATTATACAGGTTTGTAATCTTACTTTAACTCATGGGGCCAGACCCTCTGGAATTAAGAATGTTACTAATTTCCACAGTACACACACTTAATTGCTGTCCCTTATTCCATGTCCAAGCCACTCATCAACGTTAGCTGGAGAATACTACATATTCCTTAGATCTTTCTTTACCTCCAAGGATACATTCCTCCGTTTGATAACCCTAACAAATGAACTTGAACTTCCTAAACTTGGAATTAAGTGGTTCAAAAAGACATCTGAGATCTGGCTTTGTGCAGGGAGGATGCTAGAAACTATAGTCTGGGAAGCTGCCATTCGGTGAACAAGCCTATTGTGACATGACTTGCCTAAAATGAAAAAAAGAAGAAGTGAAAGCCTTGATAAATGAAAGAATGATGCACGTGGAAATAGAAGCAATAGAGAGGAGTACAAATATCAATCATGTTATGTGGTTGCAAGACTTGTAGCATGAGAGAGAGAGAGAGAGAGAGAGAGAGAGAGAGAGAGAGAGAGAGAGAGAGAGAGAGAATGTTGAACATTTGTGAGGTACATACAAGTGTATATGTAGATATAAATAGTGATTTGAGGGGAAGCTTTAGCCTCTGTTTTGACTGAATGGTCTTTGGCTTGGCATGAATCCCAGCCAGATAACATCATGGAAGTGGCATTCTACTGCAGGTCTAAAATAAAATGATGTGCGAGTATTGGAAGCTGAATAAGTGGCACACAGGTACATGATAATGATTCAGACATTGAAATAACAACAAAGAAACAAGTTGTTTCTAATGAGCATGTGTATTGATTGACAATTGGTTAACAATAAATTCTACAAAAAAACAAAGTTTATATTAATATGAATGGTTTAAGAACATTCTTTGATCCCCTTTTTACCTTAGCAGTGTTGGGATGGCTATGTTTACATAATTTATCATAAAAAAAACGAATAACAGCCTGAGCCATCCTTACCTCACCAGGTCTCATTTCTACTTCCATTCCCAAAGCTTGAGGAATCACCAGGATGTCAGAAAAGATGATGGCAGCATCCAGAGGAAATCGATCCAGGGGCTGGAGAGTCACTTGGCATGACAGTGATGGTGTCTGACACATAGTGAAGAAATCATGTTTGGTTCGTGCTTCCCGGAACTCTGGAAAGGGAGGATTCACAATAATATTTATATAATTCATGTCCGCTATCTAATCAGTTCTTGGTTCTAAAATTGAGGCACTTCAAGACTGAATATTCCACTTACAGCTTGATCATAACTGACTGTATAGTTTTGCAATGTCAATCATGCCTCAGGGTCAGTGTTGTTTTATTTTCCTTACCTGAATATCACATGGCTTAATGTGCTTGACATATGTTCACTGGACACCTATTCACATAATGTATATTGATGCGAGTCTACCCAATCTATTGAAATTATTGTTCTAATCTTCCATAATGTTAATTTCTTAAGGAAGCAGAGGGAGTTTCCAGTTTGGTCATCATAAACAATAGGAAATCAATAGGAACAAAAAACGGATTTCCTTGTGGCACCCCTAGAAAAAATTTGTTAGTATTTTTCTCTTTCACAATATATTTTCATTCTCTTTTTATAGTGATGGGGGCTGGGTGGTTGTGAGTTTGATCCTGGCTCACGGCAGCTTCTTGGTGACGGGGTAGCGCTCTCTTGTTAAACCTAGCAGAACTACCTAGTTTGAGGGTATTATTTAATCTTTATGGTGATAAGAAAGAGGAGACGGGGAAACTAAGAACATGCAATGTCCCAGTAGCACACTATTAAGGCTTTTAAAATATATTCATAATTAATGCATTCTCAAGGAGCATTTCTAGTTGTGAAAATCCACATGGCTGCAACTGATCATTTGCTGTGGTTGAAGGTATTTCAATAGACAAGAAAGTAATTAAGCTGTTATGACCTCCCTTGCACAAAAGGAAAATAGATCTTTGTCCAGCCCCACCTATCCAGATCCTGTATCGTAGCTTATAATAAAAGAACACTTCCTACATTGATGGTTTTCATTTTCTATAAGTGCCAGTTACACAAGCTACACAACAATTCATTAGACTAGCATGCAACAAGATGGTAAGTGGCCAGTTTGATGCCAAATCAGGACACAAGCCATTGAACTTCACTGGCAACAAACATCTAACACAGAAATCTCTGACTTGAATTAATCACATGAAACTTTATTGATGAAGTTTTCAAGTCTATAATCCCTGACTTGCCTGGGAGGTACCGGCCAGCTTGCCTCATGACCCACACAGGCACTTGGTCCACAACCTCGCCCCTTGCAGCACGCAGGAGCCTGTCATTTACCATGGCGGGGAATCCACTCTGAAATAGAAATATCTATGTAAAAAAGGTGTCAAATGTAATGTACAATAGCTACTCGCATGACTATCATTAGTTTTCTTATTCTTCAGCTATTAATGCATTTAAGTGTGACCTAATGATCTTATGCAATGCTTACCTAATCATAGATAGTGGGGGTTATAAGAAAATACCTTCCTGTGGTATCCCCCAACTCCGGTAATTCAATTGCCCATACATGTTAAAATGACTCTACCATATAAACCTGTTTCAGCATCAACTCAGAACCATTGCATGTTGTGACAAACTTTTAAGATGAGGGCATTTCTCCTCTGATGATTTTTTAAGTACATGTATTGTAATCTGTTATAACAATACATACAAGATTAGAGAACATTTTGCTAAATGAGCTATGTACTCATATAATGACTGCCTTCACTGTTTCCTTGTAGATTAATTTAATTGTTAGTTTCATGCATTGTATTGCATTGTAAGGCATTAACAAGGTACCACATGACTCTTGACCTTGAGTAAGGTTAGAACAAATGGAATTGATGGGAAGATTCTTTGCTGGATTAGGTCTTGGCTAAGCAATAGGCAACAAAGAGTTACAATTAATGGCTCTAAGGGCCGTATTCCTAAACCAAACTTCTGTACCAACACTACCCACACATCCCAAAGGGGTATTCTTAAATGGCACTTCTGGGACCATGATTCTGCCAAAAACAACAAATTGTCGGAAGATTTGTCAGGTTCGTCACCCCTTGTCACGTGTTATTTTATGCCCTTACTCTACGTACACTTTGTTTTGGAGGTCATTGAATATTCACGCTTATCCAACCCTTCTACCAGAGTATAAGGGTGAATTTAGTGAAATAGATCGCTGCATATTTCCCAAAACCACCCAAGAGAGACTGTCTTCACAGCCCCACCAGCCAAGATTCTGCCCTCTCTTCACTACCCCAAAACTCTACTAGGTAAGTGTATATACCAATATAATGCTCTTATTTTTAAGTTTTTTTACATTATTCTTTAATTCTGATAACGGAATAAGAGTGAAAACCTTGCATAACCTCTGTATTGTGTAAGCCATTCAACCCCCACCAGTTAATAGGCTATTCAAGGAAGAAAAATGTTATTATAGGATAATTTTGCAATTAGGTCAATCTGCAAATTAATAAATAAACTAATTGTGTTATTTCCTGTCCTCTTTGCAAAGTTGGTGTTCCTAGTTTGGTGAAGTGGTTATAGATTGCCAAAAGTATGTTACATGAGATTAGCAAAACGAGCAGTGATTAGGTTAGACTAATAAGTTATTTAAGGTTTCTTTGGTTTTGTTAATTTAAATTTGGTTAGATTAGGTTAGTTAGGTAACAACAAATGCTTGTATCAATTATATTTATTAGCAAGTTCATCAGTCCACAGGAGCTTACAGAATCTGACAGAGTCCAGCCTAACACCATGCTTCTTTCACTTCAGGTTTTTTTTATGTGTGTATGCTAGATTTTACGTCACTATGACGTAGTCCTTTCAGAATTCCTAGCCAATGAGAATCAGTCACGTGACTTTCTTCAACACAGACCTAGCTGACAGCTATTATCGTTAGTTCCTTCAAAGCCGCCATCACGGAAACTTGCTCTGATACGTGATTTTCAGCAAACCAGCTACATTTAATTTCAACCAAAAACTTTGGTTACGGTAAAATAGCTAGAAGGGGGGGCTTACCCACCAAGTAGGAGGTTATTACGTTATTTAATTATGATTATTACGTGATAGGGTGGGTGGTCTGGGTGGGCTTGCTCTCCAAGCTAAGATGTTATTACAGGAGTTTTGTTTAGGTTAGGTTATGTTGGGGGTGTGGGGAGGTTTGCCTCCCCAGTTAAGAGGTTATTTTGTGAGTTCAGTTTAGGTTAGGTTAAGATGGGATGGGGGGATCTGGGAAGGCTTGCCTCCCCCCCCCCAGTTAAGAGGTTATTATGTGAATTCAGTTTCTGTTAGGTTAGCTTGGGGGATCCGGGGGGCCGTATACCCCGCGCGTGAGTTTAGTTTAGGTTAGGGTTGTGTCGTTGGGGGTATCTGGTTTGGTATTTCTGCATAACTACTGCTCGTACATACTATATAAAGTGTACTCAACACATCTGTGTGGGTTTCAGGCGGTGCTAACCATTATTTACCTAGTAAAGCATCTTTCAAGTTATGTTATGTTATGGTCATGTTATGTTAGGTTATGGTTAGGTTACGTTAGGCTGTTTAGATTAGGCTATATTAGGTTTGGTTAGGTAAGGTTTGGTTTGGTTTGGTTCGGTTAGGTTCGATTATATAAGCTTTTTATATTTCATTACCCAAAAGTTACGCATTTCAACATTTTTTTCTCTGATTGCCATATTATGGCCTATATTTGATTATAATAACGAGCACCGCCTGAAACCTTCACAGATGTGTTGAGTACTTTATGTATAATATGTAGGACTTCATATCTATATCAATATCGTCCGAGCAGTGCTTATGCAGATTTACCTCTGGTTCGGTTATATAAGCTTTTTATATTTTTTCTCGAAAAAAGTGGGTTTTTCATCTTAGATTTTTTTCAGTTTGCTATAGATGACCTATATTTGCTTCCCCCACCCTAAAACCTCGCTTTCCCAAAGTGTCCCCAAGCTTATTGGTTATAGGAAGAAGATAGCAGACAAGCAGTAGTTATGCAGATTTACCAAACAAATGTTTAATGAATTTAAAAGTATGATAGTCCTATCTGTACATTTACGTAATGTAAAGTATCAGCCAGCATGTGCTAGGAGTGTCGTGGAAAGCAGTGGTGCCTAACCAGCTGATCCCTCACCTGTGTATCCTGTCTCTACACCTCACCTGTCACGCTTGGACGATCTGCTTTGATACCATGTTTGTGATACACTACTGCCATGCACACGAGTATTAACTAATCAATCCAACACTACTTACTTCTTGAGACATGGTGTAAGGTATACTTGAAGTGGGTACCGGTGAGCTACTGCAACACTACTACCGCCACAGCTGCCGCGTCCGTCTGTCTGCCTGGCGTCTGCACGTTGATTACTTCACACACCTTCAACCTGGACCTGGACTTGGGTTGGAGTCACTCATTCCTTACTAGCCTTTCAATCAACTCATCCACACCTCTCTCTGTACTCAACCCATTTATCTTTTATCTTCCAATCCTCTTTTTCTATCAATTCTCTAAATCCATTCCAGTCTGCCTTTCTCATCCTCCATTCCTTTCTTCATTCACATTCACTTATTAATACTTCATCACCATATGACGTTATGGTTGCTCGTTACGTTAATTTTCCTCTCATATACCCACTCATTCTCTAGCTTTCTGATTCACCAATATACAGTCAATAGAAGATTCACTCTCCCTTCCACTCCAAGTCAGTAATCACTCTTCCTTCATCCATGGTCGTATACAGGATTTCTAGCTCATTCATCTCTACCAACGTCAAGCAACAATTGGCCATTCCCATTTACTTATTCTCCTAATATACCTACATATGTGACTATTCATATCTCTACTTATAATCATATTTTGTTTTACGACTCTGAAATCCTATACTTCCTGTAATTCCTTCCTCTCAAATAACACATAAGGGAACGTGCACAAAGATCGCTGGTTTCCTCGCGCGGACAACCAGCGCCAAAAATACGTTAACAAGTGTAGCGTGCACAGAGGAAGCAGGCTCCAGCTTGTTAGTGCGGGCAACCTGCTTCTACCAGCTTTCTTGATTCCTCCTGACCATTCTTGTCTACTCAACTAGCGCAAGTTTACATCTGGCAAGATGGACATTGAGCAACTTATCAGTAAAATATTTGAGAAACCACCACCACCAGCGTTCTTTGTGCACGCACCCTAACACCAGGATTCTTTATTTCCTCTTACATCCCTTCTATTCTAGACGTACTGCCACTAATATAATCACTCATTTAAAAAGGCGATAAAATAATTCTCAAGGATATCTCATGACCCCATCACTGCCACTCGCACCTTCTTCCTGTCCCACTTAACCTCCTGCAGGCACTTCATCACCTTACCTACATTTGTTTGTGGCCCAGCCTACTAGGGCTAAGGAAAAAGGACTAAGGACTCTTACCTTTATCCTTTGTCCTTCCTCAAGTCCATCTCCATTACCTTTCTCTTCTTTTTTTTTAACACTTGGCGGTAACAATTAACACTGCTCTTCAACAGTGTATAAAATTTTAAAAATTTCAGTTGTCTTGATACTCCTCTCTTAAAGGACTCATAAATTGTCATTGGATGATGGAAAACCAAAATTAGACATGGTGTTTCAGAATACCAGTGAAATACCGTGAAATTGGTCAACATTGCAATCCGCAAAATTTGAATTCGCAAACTTGGAATCATTAACCTTACTGTGATTTTAGACATATTTTTGACCTTGTTTGAACACTAATACATGTAATTATACATCCTACAATAAAGAAAAATACAGAAAAACAAACCTTATCCATAAGAAAATTAATTTAAATGACCATTTTACTGTACCTGGGCTTGCAGAGATGGAGATTGGTCTCGGTCGCAAATTTGGAATATTGCAAAATTAGAGGGAGAACTGTACTCGTCATCGTCAACATTTTCATCTATGAGGTGGACATAATAATCTTGGAAGTGCCCCAGCTATACAATGATTTTCTCTCCCCCCCCCAAACACATATAATTAATGTCACAACAAACAATGGCCAACCAACTTTTCTTCTACCTTCAGTAATCACTTACAGCTGGATGGGTAACCTTTATATTTTGTTTGGTGAGTCAGAGGGGGATTGTATTTCTGACATTCCTATATTTCTCTCCTCTCAATGATCATTCATTACCTGTGGGTTTCTTGGTTTTAAAAAAGTAAAGTAATTACACATTCTCTCCCTCTCTTGTTCATTACATATTCCTTTCTTTTATGATACGCTTTTAATATACTACAACTTAAATTTGAATGCAATTTTACATTTCTGCTTATTAAAGTAATTTGAAAAGAGAAGAAAAACAAAATTTTATGGTAAACAGGCAATTTCACCATAAATTTGGTTTACCCTAACCTATTCTTGGTGTCAATAAACTTGAGTAACAGAGAAACTTACTATTGCTTGATTCTGAAATGCTTCCCCTACACTTAGATATGTCTGTGAGCTATGAAACCTTCACCCTGTAAGACATAAGGTAAATTTTTTGTAACAATCTGGGCAATCTGGTTCAAAGATCATAACATTTTCTGGCACCTTTGATGCCAGGAAATGTTATGATCTTTGAACATTTTGTCAACTATTTGCTCTCCTCCATAATTGATGCAGCACCTTAACATCAATCAATCTCCTGTCCTGTCCTATCACCAATATCACTATCCTGCCACTTACCCACAAGGTTGACCTTAATCTCATCACTGGTCAACCTTTATATAAATGACATTTTCTTTTTTTTATTTCTTGAACCTATGGCACCGGTAGGCTAGATGGAGGCTTTTGAATGGTTGACCTCCACCCATTAGTAGCACAGGTTATATTTTTTAAGTGACGCCTCGTTTCTTGTTGAGAAGTTTATGCTGCCCGCTGAAGCTCCTCATTGCATCTTCATGTTGCAGACTCAGTCGAGGATAGTGTTGATAGCAGCATGTGGGTGATCTTTGGCCACTCGGCGGTTTTTCCAAAGAAAAGTGGTCAGCTTGTCGCGGGACTCAAACTCGGGACTCTGAGCTGGTCTACCCACACGCTAGCCACTAGGCCACCGCCTCCCATATTGCCTACCCCTCACTAAACAAAATATGTTACATGAGACACAGGTGACTCAACCATTACCTCTTCTCACCATTTCATCAACATTGTTGAAATTCAACTATTTACAACCAGATCTACAAAGGAGGATATATAAACCAATAAAGTTTAGCTAATAGTAGCTTTATATATAAAATACACACTGAACTTTGATCAAATGATACAATACTTGATACAAATACACACACACACACACACACACACATATACATACATACATATGCACACACAATAATTTTGACTTTTAAAATATCTTAATTTCCTGATTATGATTAAAAGGGAATGAATGAATGTGCCTGTTTGAAAAATGAACAGTGATTCCTACATAGCAACACTGATCGATGACAGCTTATTAATACTAAAATAAGCTACTGATTGTAATTTTTATGAACAGCAAATTTTTATCCATTCTTGCAGTATGTTGAGATTTAAACCCTTAAATGTCAATTTTAAGCTCAAATTACTTAACTACATACAAGACTCCTCCAATCATAATTGTTAAAACCATATTCCACTTCCTTCAACTTTTATAAATTCAGTCATTCAAGCTTGTGATACAGCATTTACTAATAAACACAGACCATGAGACACTCTTACTAGTAAATTTAGCCTGCCACACCTTGCACAAAAGAACCAGTTCTATGGACATTTCCTTTCCACCTGTGATTTACCTGATTCATCATATTCCTGTTTACTTATCCACATCTGTTGGAACGATCCCAAGGAGGCCAGAATGGAGCCTCCAATCCATGACCCAAACCGCCTCTCTGTGGTACCAGCGGAAGAGATCAGCTTGAACCTCATGTTGGGTGGAGTGCGGCTAGAGAGGTCACGGTTGAGGCGATCGACATACCCGTTCAGGAGTGAGTTACCGCCAGTCACTATTACACTGGAGTATAGACTCGGCCGTAGGTCAATGTCACACAGGCCAATGCTGGTAGAGACGACGTGAGACATTCCCAGCATGGTGGAGCCAACGCCCTTGATGTAGCTGGGGTCAAAGAGGCTCTCAGTGATCCTGTAGCGCTCCAGACCATACTCCTGTGAGAAGATGTGATTGCTGTGATTATTATTATTTCAATTATGGGATTACAAAAGCTTTGTCCACCAACTCTTTGCCCTACCTGGCAGATATGGGGTTCACTGAATAATCCATTTTTATTTTACATAAGCACTAATTCAATTTAAAATTAGATTTTATATAATTCAAATTAAATTTGGTAGCCTTTAGAATGATGGTTCATAGTTGAGATGCATGGGATCTGAATCTTTAGATAGGTGTAAATCTCTCCGTTGACTCGCTCATACATTTTTTCTGGCACACTATGCAAACTAATCTCAATAGTTACTCTCTGCATCAGGTCTTCTATCTAAAATGCTGCTGTTCTAAGCTGCCACATTTTTTAAAGGGAAACTCAAAAACGTCACCAGATATTACCAGCCAAAATATTTGACTCACTATAAGTCTTCTTGCAGGGTGTGTGTGTGTATTCCTCACATATATAATGTGTTTGTCCCAAGACAATTGATTAAAATTTGTAATAAAGGAGGCACTGTGACCTTTTGTTGATTAGTAATGCTGAACTTCATTTAAGAAGAAAACAAGAGAAATTGAAAACAAGTAATAAGTCCTTACATTGTTGTAGCCTGAGGGAAATTCATAAGGCTCAGTAGGGACGCTCATGACGGTGTCCTCATCATAGGGAGCCTCGGAGCAGTGCAACAAAGTCTGCTGGAAGTCCCGCACCACCTCACGCTTCATGTAGTTGTGCCAGGAAGGTGTTACCTCTGGAAGGTTGTTCTTTTTGGTCCATTTGGCTCGGTCACCCTCCTTGACGGGCTGCTTGTCTGCCACCATGTATGAAGGAACCACATCCACTCCTGACTCCTTGAGGAAATTATTGGCCTGAAAATAGAGACATGAAAGAGCTTTATTTTTTTTGGCATAAGTCATGTGGCACCATTTAAAAAGAAAAAAATTAACAATAAGCTTCTTACATTGTATAGGTGAAAATGTGATAAAATAATAAGAGGACAGTTATAATACTTGAAAGGGAGAGGAAAGGCAGATGACTGAGAGGATTGGAGTATGTAATGATGATGTGTATAGACAAGATCAAATAGAGACTTCTTTCAAGGCCAATCGCACAGGAAATTCCACAGAAGAGGTATGAGAATAAACAGATAAAATGCATGAATGACAGAGTTTGTTGATCAACTTTATTTGGGACATTAAATAGAAATGTTGGTGCATTACCAGATCCAAAACTAAACTCCAAGTCAAATGCAAACGGTGCATTGCCAGAATGGTTGTCAATACTACTTAGTACTCATAACACTCACCTGGTTCAGAAGAAAGTCTCCCCCAAGTGGAGACTTAACAATGGCATGCTGGAGGACATAACCATCATGGACTGGGATGGCTGAGGTGTGTGTGGCGCCTGAGTCTAACACCAAACCGGTCGACCGGCCATTGGCAAAAGCAGCAAGAACAGCAGACTTGACCAGGAAGAAGGCTGGGACCTGACCAATCAGAGACAAAGTTTGTGATACTGGTTACAACTAATTAAAATGCCAAATCAATTAAAAGATCATGAATCTAATCACAATAAAGTGTTATGGGCTCATAAGAGATGATTATGCAATGATTATAAACACCAAACATGATAAAGACCAAATCAAGAATAAAAACTTTAAATTACAGCACGGGTCACCAACATCTGCTGAGTAACAAGAAGGTATACAAATAATAGCTGGTCCATGGCTGGCTGAATGGCTCAGAGAGAAATTTGTAAGACTGGAATACACAAACAAAACTTACCTGGTACTTTTCAAAAACCAGCTCACAGAGCCGCTCTCTTTTTCCACGGACATTCCACTGAAAATAATCATACTGTTTTAGGACAATGTATACATAATAAGTAGTTAAAATCATAGGATAACAATTACTATCAATTAAAAACACATGCGTGAGAGGATGGGAAAAGGTTATATGAACAAGGTGACACTGAAAGAAAGGAATATGGAGGAGAAAATAAAAATGTGGAAAAACATCAAGTATAGATAACAATTAAAGCTGAAATTCTGAGATGTGGAGGAGACTCTGTACTTGATTGGATGCACCAAGTATGTAAATTGGTTTGGAGGTATAGGGATGTACCTAGATATTGGACTAAAGTGGCTATAAACCCAGTGTACAAAGGAGACAAAACGAAATGTGGGAACTATTAAAAAATGAGTTTACTAAATATACCAGGAAAGGTGTATAGCATCATCACAATTGAAAGAGTGCAAAATATTATAAGTGTGTGCAAAGGAAACTCACTATAAAATGTGAAGACAGTGTTTGAATACCTGGAGAGAGGAGGATTAGGTGATTGAGAAGGATGGAGTGTGCACAAGTTAAGTGTATGAACATAAATAAATAGAGACGCTTTTGTCATGGCTAACCTCTTGAGGGAATTCCAAGGAAACAACATTTAGAGAAATGAAATATAAAGCAATGTTAATTTCAAAGGATTTTACAGTAATGCACTTTAAAAATATCTGGATATATCAAATAATAGTTTGAATGATGGGAGACTAATAAAATCTGTATCACCAATTATGTACATACAGTGGCTTCAGAAAAGAGGACAGGGTGGAACTGGGCCTCACTCTTGATACACCTCTCGTAGGAGTAGTCCAGGACCTTCTCAAAGGTGTCCCAGTCTTCTATCATCCCCTCCTTCATGTAGTTCACCACCTCACAACCTGCAAAATTATATGTTGTCACACAATTCTATACTGCAAGTTTAGGCAATTTCATGTGTTCACAAAAACAATACCAAATATGTGCAATTAGGTCAAATCATGATGCATTGAAGTTATGTCCATCATCGATGACATTTATGTATATGAATATCACAGGGCCGAGAACAGATCCCTGTGGGATACCACTAGTGACTGGTGCACAAACTGAAGCAGATCCATTGATAATGACCCTTTTGTTTTCGATTGTCCAGCCAGTTTTTGATCCAATTGTACACATTACCTTTCATCCCACGTTGCTGGATTTTAAAGTTAAAAAGTTGCTGTTTTCAGTTTCGGTTTCCATCAATGAAGATGCTCTCCAGAACGTCAGCCAGGCAAACCCAACCCCCCACTGTGGTGCCCAACCACAGCAGTTCCTCCCCAGTAAACAGCTTAAGCATCACGGGCCCAGGCAGGGACTCAATCTGCCGACCAAGCGAATGCAAGGCCAGCGCGCTACCACTGTACTAGCCAGGAGGCTAGTACATTAACTTACTATGTAGAACTTTGAACTATGAGGAAGATTTTTGAAAAGTAAGATATACAATGTCTAATGATCTGGTGATATCTAAAGCAGGGAAGAGGTCATTATAAAATGTTAAAAGATTTAATGAAAATTAACTTTTATATCTAAAGCTGTGCTATGAATCCCTGATAAGAATAATTTAAGATAACTAACCATTTTGCCTCTAATAATGCTTAAGAGCATTTTGCCAACAACAGATGTCAAGCTAATGAGCCTGTAGTTCTTGGGCATATTTGTGTTGCCTTTCTTAAAGGTTAAGGTGGCATTCACAGTCTTCTAATTGACCGTCACTAATGTGGCATTAGTGAGACTTGGGATGAGATGTTGACAAAATTGGTTTGGTTATATGAAGAGATGAGATGAGAATCACAGGGCAAGATGGGCTAAGTACTGCAAAAGACACTGAAAAACATGGAATGAGATACTAAAGAGAGACAAAGACACTAGAGGGCAAGTTGCACATTATAGTGCAATAGGGTGAGCTGTCACAGAATGACAAAGGCTGATTTATGTTAACATGAAACCTATCTTTCAAATGTTGATGCTAATAATGACATTTTATGTAAAACATCAACATTCACAGATAGAACTTACCTTTGCGGGGAACATGAAGAGCAACAGTGTCGATGAAATGCTTCTTCTCATTGGTCTCTTGATCCTCCAGAACAGCCACCCATGATGGTATGTCAAACTTGGGTGAGTCCTCCCCAGCATAGCCCACCCTCAAGGAGGAGTGACCAGGGTCAAACACCAGTGCTCCCACCTCATCTATGACAAGGAGAGTATCAATACCTACTCTAAAAAGAGTAAAAACACAAACATTCTTCATGTGATTATCAGAGCTATGTATAGTATGACTAAAAATAGATTGCAAATTGCCACAGAAGCTGACTTCAGCCATAAAGAACATGTGATAACAGAACCATCAACAGTACTACACAAATCTAATCACTCTATACTCAGCATCTAAGCAAAAAAGATTTGCACAGGAAACGGATAGTGGATTAATCAAAAGCATCCAATTTTATTAGAAAAAAATATTTTGTCATCAAAATCGGTGATAGCTCATTTAGACAGGTTTACCAAAAATATTACCATGAAACTAATGACACCAGTGTGGAGTGACTACATATGTATACACCTAACACAATGACTGTAACCTTGGGCCGATGACATATACATGACAGTCATGCGCATAATGAGAAAAGTCTGTTTACACAGCCGTTGTACAAATAGCTATTCCATATAGCAGTGTCTATATGCACGACCGTCGTGTACTTATTTTTTCATCGGCTATTCGCACGACTGTGGTGTATGTAATTTTTCTGTTGACTATTCACATGACCATCGTGTAATGTAATTCTTATCGGCTATTTGGACAAACGTAATGTTAGCTTACATTATCCATTGTTTCGTCCTTGGTAAGGTTTGGAACAAAGTAATTTAACCCTCGGAACATTTTGGCAACTTCCGCAAAGCATAGGTGTTGTTACTGGAGGAAGGGGGGGTAATATATTTTGGTTGGTCAGATATTTTGGGTGGCAGTTAACCCCACCACCCAACCCCAACCACCATTTTAAATTTGCTTCCACCATCTCCAACATGTCTAAAGGTCCCAATTAAATTTTCATCCGATTTAATAAATATATCCATGTTTTTAATGTTTTAATGATTCAAATTTCTCTTCTATACATATTTGTTGCACCTCCCTCTCTGAACCTGGGACTTGAAGGGGTGGTAAAAGGTGGGCGGGGTGAAGGTGTAGGTGGAGGGCAGTGGATTACAGGTGGAAGGCGATGGGTGGGCCGTGTGTTTGCAGTGATCAGGTGAAGGTGTGTGCAATATAGGATGAATGGGTGGAAGGTGTGATGAGATATTGTAGGGAGGTTTTTTTTTTTTTTTTTTAAATTTAATAAAATATATTGTGCATTATGACGTGAATTGGAGAAAGTTAATTTTCATATGGGCCCATAAAATTTCAGAAAAATAATCAACACTAGGCATAATAAATTCTCATCTTGGGTCTCTTAGCTGGCCTAACGTTACTACCGTATGAAATGATATATACATCGGCCATTCCAAATAGTCAAAGATATATACATGACCATCATGTGCAGGCCGGTAGAATTACGATTAAAAAATATATATCTATTAAATCAGGGATAGAAATTACAGTGTGACAATTGGATATGTTGGAGGCAAATTTGAAATGGGGTTGTGGTGGGATGATGGTGTTAACCACCAACCAAAAAATATTGGCACAGCTTACAGGTATGGCAGCCATACCTGTAAGTGCTCGCTTATAGATTTTTTTTTTTTTTTTAATCTTTTACCTATGGCGCTGGTAGGCTTCAGGGAGACCTTAGATGGTTGGCCTCCGCCCGTTAGTAGCGCGGGTTAGATTTTTTAAGTGACGCCTTGTTTCTTCTTATTGATAGGCTCATGCTGCCAGCGGAAGC
Organism: Metacarcinus magister; assembly: GCA_029783475.1. Lineage (NCBI taxonomy): Eukaryota > Metazoa > Arthropoda > Malacostraca > Decapoda > Cancridae > Metacarcinus > Metacarcinus magister. The sequence continues at coordinate 19,874,506 of JAPQNM010000043.1, read as the reverse complement.
TCCTCGTGCATATAACGTTGCAGTCCCGGCGAGGATGGTGTTATGGCAGCATGTGGGTGATCTTAGGCCACTCGGCGGTAGTAACGAAGAAAAGTGGCCAGCCCGTGCCGAGGCTTGAACGCGGAACCCTGAGCTGGTATGCCCGACCGCTAGCCACTAGACCACCGCCTCCCCAAATATGGCACGTGCCTAACTTTTGGGCAATAAAATATAAAAAGCTTATATAATTTAACCTAACCAAACCAAACCTAACATAACCTAATCCAACCATAACCTAACAAATGCCGTATCCTCATAGATACGGCACGTGCCTAACTTTTGGGTAAAAAGCTTATATAACCGAACCTAACCGAACCAAACCGTAGGAATAGCGGATGACTGCCGTATTTCTAAGCACTTCAAAAAATATTACTACCCCTTCCTCCAGCAACAACACCTATGCTTTGTGGAAGTTGCCAAAATCTTCCAAGGTTCAAATTACTTCATGCCAAACCTTACCAGGGACGAAACAACGGATAATGTAAACTAACATGACGGTTGTGCAAATAGCCGATTGGAATTACAATACACGACAGTCGTATGAATAGCCGATGAAAAAGTACATACATGAATCATGCAAATAGCTAATGAGAACTTATGTGTACATTGGTCGTGCATATAGACACTGCCATATGGAATAACTATTAACACGACGGTCGTGTAAATAGTTTTTTCTTATTATATGCACAATGGTCGTGCATATAGACCTTGTTTGTACTTATGAACGTTCAGCACCCAATCTTCCTGGCTAGGTTCACCGATTGGAGGTAAAAATAAAAAGTCAACGTAAGTTCTAGTAAAAAAAAACCATCAATAATTACAAGCCAATCCTACTTATACACACAGTAATCACCTTGTAAGGATTGGCAACCTCACTCACAGGTGCTAACTACACACACCCATACCTCACTCACACCAATGTAACCTTGGATGAAGAATAACACTAATGCCTTTAAAACAAACAAAAAATAAGATAGATATTACTGCCAAACTTGAGTTTTTTGTTTTTATTTTTTAAATATACTTCTGAGACACTGTGGTGAATGACTATGTTAATTATCTGTGGATGAATGAATGCTACTCTACTTACCTCCACCGTAGACTCCACCACTCATGACTGTATCAAATAGTGTTCGTAAAGTAAAGTAAGTAAGTCCAGTAAGTAAATGAAGTAAATAGTGTTGGTGTTGGCGCTTCAACGCGGCCCGGCGGCGTCCCTCTCCCTCGCTTGTTGTGGTGCTGAAGGACAGTCCTGACGCTCGTACTGTCCTCATAAATAATATCAAATACAACTTAAATATATAGTTTTGCATTTGCTGGAAGAAGCTAAAAAAGAGGCAAGAAATTAATACAAGTTTTCACTCCTTCCTGCCTCCCCCTTAGCATCACACTTATATTGCCCCCTCATCACTAGGGACCGCCCCCCCCAGCCTCTCATTCTCTTTCATTCCATGCATTCTCTCTAAAAAAAAATCCTTTACACTCTACCACATGAATGTCTCTCCTCCACTCAGTCATCAGCCCAGCAGATACTTTATCAGCCTACTATTATAACACTCCTTTCTCTCATCTCACTCCTGCCTCTTCTGCTACTATTCTTATCATCTTTGTTCTTGCATACTCATACCTCTTGCATTCCACCGTTTCATCCACCCCTTTCTCACACATCATACATAATATACTTCCGCCATTCTTCCATCTGTACACACGATTATTCACCTCTAACGACTTTATCCACGCACTGAAAAGTAAATCACTCCCCGAGCTACCATCATAGAAACTCATACTTAAGCTCGTCCTTCCTGCTATACCATTCCTGTGTTGATCTATCACTCATTCCCTTTAGCCATTATTTTTTTCCATTTCGTGCACTTCCATACTCCCATGCCTCATAATATCTCTTACAAATATACTTAATTATCCAATGCACATTTCCACTTCCACTTTCCATTCATATACCTTTCTTTCCTTGTTCTATCAATTTCACTGTTCCACTACCTATGTTATTTTTCTACCCTTTTTCCTATGCTCTCTTCTGCAGGTTTGGTTAGCTTCCTTACTAGTTTTTAATTCAACTCATCCACATCTCTCTGTACTCAATCCATTCTCTTCTACCAATCCTCTTTTTTTCTAACACTTCTCTAAACCTATCCCAGTCTGCCTTTCTCAGTTTCTACCTTCCGTTCCTCTCTTCCTTCACACACACATTCATATTCACTCGTTTTTCTTTCATACATTCATACTCCATCACTATGACGCTATGGTCGCTCGTTACATCAATTTTCCTCTCCTCATCTAGCCACAAGGTACTCACTCGTTCTCTAGCTTTCTAATGAGTTTTCATCGCTCGTAGTTTATTCTTATTTTGAGCCGGGGTGGGTGGGGGGGTGGGGGGGTGGGGGGAGAGAGAGAGAGAGAGAGAGAGAGAGAGAGAGAGAGAGAGAGAGAGAGAGAGAGAGAGAGAGAGAGAGAGAGAGAGAGAGAGAGAGAGAGAGAGAGAGAGAGAGAGAGAGAGAGAGAGAGAGAGAGAGAGAGAGAGAGAGAGAGAGAGAGAGAGAGAGAGAGGAGAGAGAGAGAGAGAGAGAGAGGAGAGAGAGAGAGAGAGAGAGAGAGAGAGAGAGAGAGAGAGAGAGAGAGAGAGAGAGAGAGAGAGAGAGAGAGAGAGAGAGAGAGAGGAGAGAGAGAGAGAGAGAGAGAGAGAGAGAGAGAGAGAGAGAGAGAGAGAGAGAGAGAGAGAGAGAGAGAGAGAGAGAGAGAGAGAGAGAGAGAGAGAGAGAGAGAGAGAGAGAGAGAGAGAGAGAGAGAGAGAGAGAGAGAGAGAGAGAGAGAGAGAGAGAGAGAGAGAGAGAGAGAGAGAGAGAGAGAGAGGAGAGAGAGAGAGAGAGAGAGAGAGAGAGAGAGAGAGAGAGAGAGAGAGAGAGAGGAGAGAGAGAGAGAGAGAGAGAGAGAGAGAGAGAGAGAGAGAGAGAGAGAGAGAGAGAGAGAGAGAGAGAGAGAGAGAGAGAGAGAGAGAGAGAGAGAGAGAGAGACAGGAGGAGGAAGAAAAGAAAGGATCACTGCCAGCAACAAGCGATCAAGAGTAAGCCGCGTTACCCTCTCGAGCTGGGAGTCAAGGTAACAATGAATGAGGAGGAGGAGGAGGAGGAGGAGGAGGAGGAGGAGGAGGAGGAGGAGGAGGAGGAGGAGGAGGAGGAGGAGGAGGAGGAGGAGGAGGAGGAGGAGGAGGAGAAGGAGGAGGAGGAGGAGGAGGAGGAGGAGGCAAGGTCTTTCTTGGAGAAGGAAACAGCTAGTAAAATAGAGATATATATGAGATGACGAAGAGAGGTGAGGCTTAAGCAAACATAATATTCTCTCCTGTAGTAGTGTTTATGAGAGGAGGAGAAAGAGGGGGAGGAGGAGGAAGAGGAAGAGGAAGAGGAGGAGGAGGAGGAGGAGGAGGAGGAGGAGGAGGAGGAGGAGGAGGAGGAGGAGGAGGAGGAGGAGGAGAAGGAGGATGGGGAGGGGGAGGGGGAGGGGGAGGGGGAGGAGGGGGAGGGAGAGGGGGAGGGGGGGGAGGGGAGGAGGAGGAGGAGGAGTCTTACAAGGAAATAGAAAAAGAAAAAAAAAAGTTAAAAAAAGCAAATCTTGAGAGAAAATTTGATGAAAAGACGAGAAAAGATGTAAGGAAGAAACGAATAAGAAAAAAAGAAAGAAGGAAGAAAAAAGAAGACGAAGATGTAAATGAAGAAGTATATATGTAGATAAAGTTGCAGCCAGGGAACCAGCGGAAAGATTTACTGCTGTACCGCCTCGTAATTCACAGTGCAGTGCTCAGGTATGCTGCAGCTCCAGACAGACAGACAGACAGACAGACAGCCTCTTCCTCCTCCTCCTCCTCCTCCAACCATCTATAGAGCTTCCACTGCATGCACGGGAAACGCTACGTGATAATACCTTGCACATGGTAAAATAAAAAAAGAAAAAAAATTGCACGTGTCTTTGTAAAATTTTAGCTCCTATGCATAACCACGGAAAGAGATAACCTTTTTTTTTCTTCACACGAGTTAATGAATGATGATGAAAACTATACAACAACAAATACTACTACTACTACTACTACTACTACTACTATAACAACAACAACTACTACTACTACTACTATAACAACAACAACAACAACAACAACTACTACTACTCCTACTACTCCTACTACTCATGTTAGGTATTTAGAAAGCGAGGTAAGACTAGGTTCCTTGGCACATAGACCGACAAGCAGGATGGATTAAGTGTAGTTTAAGTAGACAATAAAGTAGAAAGCGGCCTTAGCGTCGTTCTCGAGTAATAGACAGGATTGATGGTGGCAAGTTGACAAAAGGGCGGGGCGTTGCGCGGGCTCAGGTGGTGGTGGCGTGAGAATGATACCCAAGCACCTAACCTCCTCCTTCGCATCACATCACACACACACACACACACATACGTACACACACACACACACATTACTTTCTGAAATTAACATGTAGCTACACTTAATCAGTAGGTACACAATCAATGAGTAGGTTCTCTCTCTCTCTCTCTCTCTCTCTCTCTCTCTCTCTCTCTCTGATACAGTGGTTCAACAAGCTATAATTTTACCATTTATTCTTCTTTCGCTAGATAATGAACCATGGACTAAGGAGTGAATGAATGAATGAATGAATGAATGAATGAATGAGTGGATGTTTGTGGTGTGTTTACTGTTTACTTCCACAGACACGTTTTTTTTTATTTAATTTATTTTTTATTTTTTTACCTTTGGTACAACATAAATTTGAATTTTCACACCCCATCCAACTTGAAGCTGTACACAACGATTTCCTTTATTCGTGATCGCAGTTCTTCAACACTGGAATCCCCCTTAACACCATAGTGAATGCGTATGACACTACCAAGGCTTCCTATCATAGAGCCGGAAGGACAGGTCTGGTTATCATTCGGTCTTGATATCTTTGTTTAACTTTATTCTCACATTTACAAAGGTTTTGGAAAAAATGACAATTCAATTTGATGAAAGGCATGAACAAATATTTGACACTACTGCACCGCCTTTAAAGTGTTCGATGATACGACTAACAGTGTAGGTGACGTGTATGTTACCATGGAAAAACAACACTGATTTTGTAATGGAAGAGAAAACATAACTTACCTTGGAAAAAACAAAGGGAAGAGAAAACATGTCTTATCCTGGAAAATAAGCAACATTGGTTTTCTAAGTTGAGATAAAACATTTATTTTAGTGCCACGAAGCAGAACAAATAAACGTAATAAGCTAAACAAATTTTGGAAATGCAAAGATATCTTGGTACTTTTGAATGAAATTGAATAATAAAGATAGATAAATAGAAGCAAGGGCCAGGGAAGAAAGCATCGTTCTCGGAAAGTGTACTAAAGAACAAAAATATTAACCAACAGAGAGACAGATATGTGTGTCAAGTCTTTCCTGGGGATCTGTACGTCGATTCTGAGCTGCTGAATGAACGAGGCAAGGTGAGTGAGAAAGACTAGAGAGAAAAAAAGAAAGAGAGAGAGAGAGAGAGAGAGAGAGAGAGAGAGAGAGAGAGAGAGAGAGAGAGAGAGAGAGAGAGAGAGAGAGAGAGAGAGAGAGAGAGAGAGAGAGAGAGAGAGAGAGAGAGAGAGAGAGAGAGAGAGAGAGAATAAGGGGCATGCATTGATAAGAGAGCACACAACTGTGACGAAGATACTTTATTTCGTCTCATAATGATGACGCATGAGTTTTGTTTTCTTTTCACCTGCTCAAGGAATTTCGTTAGATTAACCTTATCTAACCTAATTTGAAAAGTACAACGTTATCTATTGTTTTTTTAGTTTCTTTGCTTGAATTAAGCGGCATCTAGAAATCCACACTCTACTGTCAGCTCTGGTATTGGTCCCTCACGTAAATAATAAACAAAGGAGGGACCCATGAATGACCTTGTGAACACCAACCCATGCCTGCTGTCACCCTTTACACCGCTGATAACTGTCATACTAATCTTCTGTTTCCTGTGTCTAATCATAACCCATTCCACCTCTTTCTATTTCGTCAATTCAAAACTTTTTATCACAACCACAAACATTGGAACCTGAACACATAGATAAGAAATATTTAGTGTGCCCTTCCAAGTTCAAGTTCGTTACTCGATTGTCACTGCTAACTGTGTGGATATCTCGTACTCCTCCTCATCATCCACACCCACACGCACACTTCTATGTAAATATCAACACACGATTTTCATTTATCATACATTACACTCTTTATCTATTGATTTATGCATTAATTTATTCTTTTTACAGGTGTAGGAGGCCGGTCAATAAATAAAAAAAATAATGGAAACCCCGATTACATTACGGGTCTAAAAAAAAAATAATTACAAGGAAGGTAGGTAGGTATGGCTTGGCTACTCCGTCCTTTCCTAGTTAGTCTGGCCGAACGTGGAAAATGGTTTGCGTCTTTGTTTTCCTACATAATAGAAGGAAATGACGCGATGATTATGTAGTAGCAGAGTCTTGCCTTGACGTGAGTAGGAAGTGCACTCAGCAGCCCGCGTGACAAAGGATTCACTGTGTCGTCATATCCTTACCGTCTCTATACATCTGTCCACACTTTTACTTTCCTTGAATCATCGGGAAACGGAAACATATTATTAGAAAACATGAAAGAACGGAGGTATATATTTAGTTATAGATGCGTGCACAACTACGTTAAGGCGTGTTGGCGGTGACTGGAGTTATTGTTTCTATAGTTTTCTGAAGGTGAAATTTTAGAGAGATAGGTACATAACAAGAATAAAAGAGAAGATAAATGATGGAGAACAACAATAACAACATAAACACTTCTACTACTACTACTACTTATATTACAACAACAACTACTACGGCTAATAATAATAATGATAATAATAATAATATTCCTACTACTGTTCCTACTCTGACAACTACGACTACTGCTACTACTAGTAATAATAATAATGACAGCAAAATACATAATAATAAATAATCATAAATAATTCAAGGAACCACACACTGGAACCTTAGACAACACAACACAGTAAATAACTAATCTAACCTTACAAACACAACAATCAAGAAGTATACAAGAGGTGAACACGTACTTCCTCGCGATAACCGATAAGATAACAACAGCCTCGGTCCCCCAGTGAGGCAGGTGCTTATTAGCTTTCACAGGTACTGACGCTGCGCCGCCTCTCTTGACCTTGAAGATAAAGAATATGAAATGATTCTATTCGCGTTCAATCCAGTAACTTATAACGCCATGAAGTATGTGTATTTGTATGTAAAGAAAGGACGAGAACGAGCTTTTTGGATGAATTAAATAAATGATAGATTGACAAACTAATGAAATAACTTAGAATGAAATAAATGAATTAGTGTTTGCGTGCGTATCAAGCGTTATTCTATTTAAGTGTATTGAATGCTAAACACTTTTTGGGATGCATTTTGATAACTATTTAGCTTTAAAGATCCAGCCTTTCATTTCTGGCAGACTGGTACCAATGCACAAAGTCATGCATAGCTACGTAGTCACGAAGATAGAGTGTATGTGTATGTGTGTGTGTGTGTGTGTGTGTGTGTGTTTGTGATTATAGGAAGGGAAGTGAAAGCCTTGGGGAGGGGTGTGATAGGGGGTAGCAAACGTCTTCCTGAACGGGCCCACCACGGTATCTGGCTTATCTGAGTCACACATTGAGCCACCAACGAGACGACGAGTCAGTGTATGCCCCGGCGCCGTGAGGGACGATAGTAGTGAGTGAGTGTGGCGGAGTCAGACGTGATTGAAGCAGAGATGGTAACTTGTGCAGCGGCGGTGAAGGTGGTGTGGTAGTAATGGTGGTTGTTGAGGAATGGTCATGTGTGTGTGTGCGGGTGTGTGCTTTACGTAATTAGTGGTGCAGATCAGGTGAGTGTGGTGGTGTGGGTAATGGCTCGTAATGGGTGATAGCTGAATGAGGCGGGTCGTTAACGAGTGTTGGTGATCCTACGACACGAAGGAAGGTTAAGGGGAACTAAGTTGATACGAGTGTGAGTGTGAATATGTGTGTGTGTGTGTGTGTGTGTGTGTGTGTGTGTGTGTGTGTGTGTGTGTGTGTGTGTGTGTGTGTGTGTGTGTGTGAGAGAGAGAGAGAGAGAGAGAGAGAGAGAGAGAGAGAGAGAGAGAGAGAGAGAGAGAGAGAGAGAGAGAGAGAGAGAGAGAGAGAGAGAGAGAGAGAGAGAGAGAGAGAGAGAGAGAGAGAGAGAGAGATTGTTAATGACTGGCTATATGCGATATTTTCTTGCTTGGGAGATTAAAGATAAATACGTTAAAAAAGGTCTCTTTGCTGGAGCTGAAGAAGTGAAAGCATTCTGTGTGTCATTAGCTGCTTTGCGTTAATACGAGGAAGAAATGGTGTATATAACGTTTATTTTCAAGCATGAGGTGAAACTTTTTGTCTTTAAAGAAGTGAAGTTACATGGCATAAGACACTTTATGCGTGAATATGTAACGATCACCGATTTGACTGAATTGAAAAACGGTGAGTTGAGACTTATTGCTTGGTGCACGTGGCTGTGTGTGTGTGTGTGTGTGTGTGTGTGTGTGTGTGTGTGTGTGTGTGTGTGTGTGTGTGTGTGTGTGTGTGTGTGTGTGTGTGTGTGTGTGTGTGTGTGTGCGCGCGCGCGTTGGCCTCGTGGTATGAACCTCAAATGATGGATTTCCACACCTTTGACGTCAACACGAGTGCACTGTGGTGACTCACTGTCCAGGACGACAGGCTTAAAATAGTACAGGAAAATCCTCTAATAAGAAACGTAACCTTGGAATCAAAAGTAAAAGCAAATGAAGTGGAATTTTGACATGGTATTAGAGTGAGCGATTGGCGTTTGATTTAAGGAAAAGATATCATAAAAAGTCATTAATACTAACAGATAAAATACGAAACACATTCGAGAAATAACAGTTAAACAGTAAACAAGGAAACTAAGTGACAGACCAACCTCCCATGCCATTGACAGCTGCAGTTTCACGGGATTACATTACTGAGCAGCTGTACTTTGTTATCGCCTGCTGAATACATGCGTGACAAGAATAACACCATGAACAGGGGTAAGCCTCGCCCGCGTTCACAGTGGTACAGCGGTGAGGACCAAGAACACAAAGAGCATGAGGGGCCGGGCACTTTGTCATCGAGGGACTTAGCATGGCGGGCGTCCCAGCTGGGGCGTGAACTAGGCATCCCCAAGGTGAGTACTGTTACTACTACTACTACTACTACTACCTACTGCTACTACTACTACTACTACTACTACTACTACTACTACTACTACTACTACTACTATTACTACTACTTTTAGTTTTTAACACAATTAGAAGGTATATGTATTGGTTAAGGATACGGTCCAATCAGAAGCGTATAACACATATATAGAGAGGAAAAAATACAATAACTTCACTACTTCCATAACGTTTCAAGAATACCAGTTCCCATCTTCAGGAATAGCTGCAAGAAATTCACAACTTCAAGTAAACAGTTTTCACCTCAACAGACGCCTGAAACAAACTGAGGTAAGGCAAGGTGGAAGGCCATGACTTAAACTTTAAACCTGTGTGGTGGTTCCTATTTACTCCGTTCACAATTGAATAAACTAATCCTAAAAATATCATCCGGCTATATAGATGTTAGTGTAATCAGTATTACATAACATACACAATATCAGAACATAATAAAGATTGACATGGATCCCATAGTAAGTGATATTCTGCTTCACAAACTACTGAGGAAATTACCAATAACATAGTTCAGGATTTGTTATTATTCAGGTTTGATTTATCTTTGAAAATGCATAAAGATAAAGATATTGTTCAATAAAAAAAATATTGCTAGATCTTAACATTATATTGAGATCAGCCTCCCAAATTACGTGATTATTTTCCCTTGAGTGATCCCATTAATAGATAAATAAACTTGGATTAAAAACGAAAGTAAACAGAGATGTCGCGAACTTTGAAAGACGATCGAGGTAAGCACGAAGCAATTACTGGCACGGCTTATGGAATTACATGATCATTAGTGATATATGAGAGTAGATTTATTATAAAAAGTGAACGTCAGGAACTTGTTTTAACTTGAAATGATAACGCCACGACTGTGTTTTGCCTCGAGGCTCAACGATAACTAATTGTCTCGCAAGGCTCCTCTGACGGATAGACGCTGGTGCCGCAAGTGTTTTTACCAAGAATTCAATCGCATGTCGAGGCTATGCAGTGTGTGCGGCTGAGCTAATACTTCGAGAACGTGTTTCCTGTTTTCTGAGAACAAATGTAACTGAGTGTGTCTTTATAAGGTTTTGGAAAGTTGATTAACGTCTTTCTCTCTCTCTCTCTCTCTCTCTCTCTCTCTCTCTCTCTCTCTCTCTCTCTCTCTCTCTCTCTCTCTCTCTCTCTCCCTGTGAGATTAGCATGACAGTGACGGTGATTATTATAAAACAAATACAAACACACATTAACATTGAAGATGAAAACGACAGGAAAAAAAAAGATCCCCAGTCAGGCCTTTTAGAACATTAACAAAAACACTCTCGTGGCTAAATTAAATCACGTGTATCGCCATTAAAGTTACAGCAGGCAACAAAACACTCAAGATGACACGGAAAACAAGGGAACACAACAAGGCGTAACGTCATGGCTACGTACAGACACGACAGCCGCGTAAACAAAGAGCAATGTATGTACGGGTGCCCGCGCACGATGAAGCCGCGTCGAAGTGTCTCTCTGCTTCGGAGTTTTATGTCAGGTTGTGGCTGCTGCTTTTACTTACGATGAAGTATTAATATACAGGTGACGCGGGGAGAGTAGGGACAGGGAGGGAGGGCTTGCTAGCAAGGCCTCCCGGTGAAATGCAACAGTAAATAAAATAGTATAGATAAGAGAAATACACACATATGTACGTAGCTTAAGATTAGTGGCTTTATTTGGAAACAAAATCGACCACGTGGCAATTGGCCTTCAGTATTTTATGAAATATTGATGAAGTGACCAAGAGTACCAAAGGTGGAGGGTGTTCAACGTCTATCACAGCCTGAAGGAGGACCTGGTGCAGGACCTGCCTGTCACACCCGCTCTTCGGCGTGATGCAATCTTAAAGTAAATCAGTGCTGAGGGTGTCGGATGGGAATGAGGGTGTCAGGGTTGCTTCATGGTGGCGGGTTCAGTTAGAGTAAGGGGAGTGCAAGGGGGCGCGCGGGGAGGGGAGCGGGTGCCCTTCGCGGTGGTGAGTCAGCCGCCGTGGGAGGTAGGTCGCCCGGCCGCCCGTGGTTTTCGAGGGTTGGCGTTGGTTGTTGAGTCACAGAAGCGTGTTACCGCGGCGCTCTTGTGTTGTGATCAGCTGCGAGTGTGGCAGTGGTGCCAAACGTGTGCCTGTTAGATATGTTGTCCTCAGGAGTCTGAGTTGGCAACGTGGTGCCAGTTACAGTGTTGCCAGGTGTGATCAGGTGCGACGTGGCAGCGGGGGCGGGTATGTGGTGCCCGTCAGTGTTGTCTGGCGCCGCGCCACCGCCGCCACACCGCCCCGGCTGCACAGTGCCCAACGCGCCACAAGGCGCCTATGCACCAGGCTGCTGTTTTATCCTCCAGTTGTGGCAACTTGACCTTGTGACCCCGTTCTGGGGTACAGAGGAGCAGAAGCAGAAAGCAGAAGGGGCTGGCGTTGCAGTTGGGGCCTGGCACCCGGCTACCACATGCCCCGCTTTGCCTGCCCCTATGGCTCCCATGCCCGATCCCGGTCTAGCCCTCACGCTGCGTCTTCTCGTGTTGAGACCACGGGCGAGGTGCTAGTGAGGGCGTGATGCGGTGGATAGCGCCGCACGCCCTCGTCCAGCGGAGAGGGCGGGCCTGGAGTCCTTTACAGCCGCCCGCCCGTCAGTACGTACCAGCCAAAGTCTCGTGAGGTGGGCGTAGGGGCAGTGTGTCTGTTGTTGCTCCTTTCCCTTCCTTTCCTCCCGCTCCTGCAGTGACTATGGCGACATCCTATTGGTTGTTCCGGTACACTGGTTGACTTGACGAGCCCGAACATGAGGAAGACCACGTTCAGCCGCCGCCTGCCGTGACCTGGCCAAGTGAGCGGCGTCGGCGTCGTTCCATTGAAGCTTTCGGTTCAACCATTGTTATCCGGGCTGTGCAAGCTGAAATTTTCTTCTTTTAATGTGAACTTGTGAAAAGAGGATAATGACTTTGATATCTTGAACAGCTCCTCGTTGTCTTGCTGTCTTTCTCGCGCTCTGCCGGACGTGTCGGCACACACGGCGCGAGTGGATATTTTGTGTACAATTTTGTAAGTGTTTTTGGTTCACTTTACAGTGAGAATTCATTACTTTTGATATAAAATTGGGAGATTCGTGTGATCAACTTTACCTTGTCATCAAACTTTGTTAAGCAGACGTGCATTCCTTCCGCGCAAGATCTTCCCAGCAGGAACAGAGCAGCAACAACAGTGTTCGGCAATAAGGCTGCACTCGCCCTTAACGAACCAAGATTGATTGGAAATGAGATTTTCACATTGACGCTCACTCGTGAAGTACCAGATTTTTATATTTTATATTTGTCATGGTAAAGACACACATTACTGATCTATGATTGACAAAATTTGCAACAATGAAACTTTTTCATTGCTCCCATGTAGTACTCGACATAACTAACTGACGTGAACTAAGGAAACTTAGAAATTTTTTGATAGTCTCATACAGAAACCGTCCTAAACTTAACCCAAGAGGACCAAGTGTTCCTAACCAGCAAGTAAAACTTTCCTATTCGGAGGCCAGTCAAGTGACTCTTTGGCCTTCACCAAACACGGATTAGTGCTTCCGGAAGAACCAGCATTAACCCGCGGCGGGAAGAAAACACGCCCAACAAAACCACAGTGAGGAGGAAAGGCGTGGTGCGGAAGCAGCGACCCCCCGGCGGCCGTCAAGATGATGTTCACTGGGGGTGTGGGCAAGAGGCGGAGTCAGTCGCAGAGCACCGCACACCGCAAACCCACGCACGAACGCGCCAGGTTCTCCTACCAAGAGGTACGTTTCTAGTATTAATGTGGTGGAAGGGAGAGAGTAGGAAGGATAGACAGGAAAATAAGGGAAAGAGAGGGGTGAGAGGGAGGGGGATAGAGGAGGTAATGGGAGGCAGTGTGAAGGAAGCGTGACGTGGCCGGCCAAGCTGTGAAATTTCCGCTCACCCAAAGATGAACCTTATGAGTTACGTCATTGTTTTCAGCTGAATTAACGGTCCCATGAATCATGAAGGCGAGAGGAAGGAGAGGAAACACCGTAACCATATTTAAATAAATACTTCCATTGTAGGTTGGGATACTTTCTATCATATATTTCTAAGAGCAAAGTGTTCATCATCAATGCAAAATAGAACTTCTGAAGAAGGCAGACACTAATGGGTTTTCTTCAAGGGTTCGGCGCATCACCCACAAAGTACCCAGGAAGCGGTACAGTTCTTACTATATATAATTCATACAGCGAAACGCGTTACAAATACTCCTTTGAGCGGGTACCATGTGTGCTAGAACGCTGACTGACTGAGGTTGCTGCTAAGGAAGGAGAGCGAGGAGCACCTTCCCGTCGGCCCTCACAATACGTGCCGCATACCTTGCCAGGCTGGTGCACCTCCTCACTGCTGACCGCGAGGCAGACCAGCTGGCAGCGTGGACGTGCGGGGACCCAGTTCACGGGTGGAGTGTATTTCTGACAACATGACATATCCCGGTCCACTTCTCGCTGAATACAACGTCACGTGGGTCGATAAACATTTCGGAACCCGACAAATTATAGTTTGTCAGCCGAGATGAGAAGTTCAGAAATACTCTCTCGCGTGACGGTGTCTTGGATGTATTACTACGATCAACGACACAATGAACTATGCAATACAGGTTACCAGGAGGAATATTAGAGCAGCACACCTAATGCCAAGCAGCGGAACTGGTGTTTGTTGTACATACTTATTTACAAAGACTCGCAGCAACAAGAGGAAAGCAGGACAGTAGAAGACAAGCTTACCCACACAACTTGCAAGGCCGAGCTGTCGATCCTTTGAGTAATTTTTGCACTTTTCTCTTAATTCTTTATTGAAGGGCATGTTTTATGATGCCCACTACTGCCACTACCATGCCCAGAGTCCCTTTGAATCCAAACAAAAACGGGTAAACAAAATCATTTACGTTCTTTAGTTTTCAAGAAAAGGTGTACGAAGGAAGGGAGACTAATAAAAAGTTTTAATAGATACCTGAATAAAAAATGTATGTGTGTGTGTGTGTGTGTGTGTGTGTGTGTGTGTGTGTGTGTGTGTGTGTTACAACCATGCGTCAAGGTAGAGGGAATGTGACACGAAAAAAAAAAATGGAAAAAAACTCCTGAGACAGCACCTGCATAATTTTTTCGTTCATGTGTGATTAATTGTTCCCTTCAGGTTGTCCGTCGCGGGCCACGCCTCGCACGGGACGGAGAGGAAGTGAAACCAAATCCTGACGAAGCGTTCACGTGGGAATGTGTAGCACAACATTTTTTCCCTCTATTTTTTTCCCCTTAATAGTGACGCGAGACAAACTGATACACATGCAGCAAGATTTGGGAGAAGTATTAGGGATGACAGCGTTACAATGTGTTATGAAAGGCAAGGTGGAGGAGGAGGAGGTATAGGAGAGCATGCACTGAATCGAGTACAAAGAAGCGATTGACTGACTGACTCAATGACTGAGATTAAATACGTGACTGACTGAAAGACTTGACTGAAAATGTCCGAGTGATTGACGGACTGATTGAATAACTGATTGAGATTGACTGACTCCAAAACACTGACTGAGGGAATGATTGATGGATTAAAAGCTACTACTGTCTTCAGGACCTATAACTGCCACCAAACAGACAATAAAAAGAGATTAAATGTATAAAAGTAAAGTATGTTTAGAAGGAAACTCTTCCTCTCTAAGAAAATAAAAAGAGGAAAATCACTACTCCGCACGTCACACAATTGTCCAAACATCGAGGAGGAGGACAGAGGGTGTGGAGGAAGGCCTTGGGAAGATCATGGGCAGCGGTGCATTAGTGTTGAAAGACTTCTATCATCAATACTTGAACCAAAGTTGCTAAATGTCAACGGCAATTCAAGGTATTACTATAATAATTGCAGCGACGTGAATCACCATACATGTAAGTGATGTTGAAAAAAAAAACACCTGCTATGACTTACATGCAATTTGGGATAAAATTCCATTTTGGTAGAATTATTTCGTGCGCAGCGCAGAGCATTGCGCATTTGTTTTTGTTTACTTCCACGGGGACAACATAGAAGCCTCAATTTGTGCTTGGCCACGTACAACTTAATACAGACTCCCCCGGCCGTGGTAAAACGCCTTGCCCTACACAACATGCCGTGACTATTCGTCAAAAAGTTACATGACGCGTCAAAACTTTTAAAATACGGCGTCTACAGATCTTAAAGACAACAATTATTTACCGTCGTGCAATGCGAGATTAAAATACCTTTACTTGCACTCGTTAGAATGACTAAGGGTGCCAGGCGACCTGATTCCTTAAATGAGTACAAAAAATAGGTTCAGCAAGTAGGATATAGGTAAGGTTCCTCCAGTAAACGAGTATATTAGGGTTCGTAGCAGAGTTAAAGTTACATTTAACAAAGACATAAAATCAAAATAAATTAATTCACAATAGGGTTGTGGATGATTGGAACAAACTTAGTAGCCAGGCATTAAGTACGAACATGATATAAAGCTGTAAGAGAAGGCTGCGTGCAGTTATGGATGAGGGTAACAGTAATAGTAAACGATGGCTGCCTTGTGTGGGATGATTACACTTTTGCAGATCACTTATGTACTTATGTAGCTGACTCAGGTGATTTACAACTGGCATCAGTACAAGGATCCCAAGCACTAGGGTTCGGTTGCGCTGGAGGTGGTGGGAGGCAGTCTTGCTGGGTGGAGCACACGTGGTTTTTGTGGAGGGTTGGCCGTGGTGACTTGGCTGCAGGAACTTGTTTATGCGGAGCCGCAGCCGATCACCCACTTTCAAGCACGCCACCGCAAGTAAACAGTAACACATATGCACTGCTCTGACTTACACAAACATTGATTTTACTCACATTTACTTATATTCACGATGATTTAGGTACGGATAATGCAACGCAGGATTCCATTATTACTTTTTAATTTACAATACTACAGTGAACGAGACTCAGAAGTACAGTACCAGTTTATCATATATATTGACCATCTAAAACCGTATGCAAGTAAAGTTGTATTATAAATTAAAACTTGCACATAAATGATGTTTCGTGTATGTGTGTGTGTGTGTGTGTGTGTGTGTGTGTGTGTGTGTGTGTGTGTTGACAGCACGTCAAAATGGGTTCACCACTATCACCATCACCCTTACCACCACCACCACCACCACCAAGAGGCCGGGAAGCTGGTGTGCGAGATGAACGTGCACGTCACGAGTTATTAATACTCACGCGAATATCACCAAGGTAACTGCAATACAACCACGGCTCGCTGGGGAAACATTCTAGGCGGGTGGCTGTGACTATGGCTGTGGCTGTGGCTGTGGCTGTGGTTGTGGCTGTAACTGTGGTTGTGGCTGTGGCTGTGGTTGTGGCTGTGGCTGTGGTTGTGGCTGTGGTTGTGGCTGTGGCTGTGGTTGTGGCTGTGATTGTGGCTGTGGCTGTGACTGTGGTTGTGGGTGTGACTGTGGCTGTGGCTGTGACTGTGGTTGTGGTTGTGGTTGTGGTTGTGGCTGTGGCTGTGGTTGTGGCTGTGGTTGTGACTGTGGTTGTGGTTGTGGCTGTGGCTGTGGCTGTGACTGTGGCTGTGGCGAAGAGAGGCGGGCTGGCACCGCAAAATGAAACTAGGGTGGCACTCAATAAAGCGCAATTGTACCTCCACTGCAGCTAGCGATATTAGTGAACTTTTCCTAACCTTTACCTTTGACCTTGACCTTTGAAGAAGTATTAGAGAGGGTACTTTGACAGAGTTATGAATTTTTGAAAATCTTATAGGTCGGCGTCAGCTTCGTGTCGGTAGTACACAAGGTGGCGCCCAAGATACCGTCCAATGGGAATACTAATGGTAATGTTTAGTTTTTCCTGACCTTTAACTTTGACGTTGACCTTTCAAAATTTAATTGAGTGGATATTTAGGGTAGGGGGTCAAGTTGATGAAGTTTGATGTGGTTGCAATGCATGATGATGTCAGGAAGTTGCTTACATACCGATAGATTGACAAACAAAGTGACAACATAATCACTCGCTCAAGTTCATTGGCGGAGGTGATAAAAACCGATAAAAGTAACACTCCAGGCTAAAATAAAAGTCGATAAGTAACACTGTAATAAAATGAAAGCATATAAGTTACACTAAAATAAAATGAAAGCCTATAAATAACACGAATAAGATGTATGAAGAAATAAATGAATAAATAAAATAGATTAATACTAGGGAATACATGGAGAGACAGAAAGCGACTACCATTAACGGGGTAACTACACATATTTGAGTATGTGGTATTGGTTTTCCTGATATCCGTAGTTTTTTTTGAAAGACCGCCTCTACCTGACCAAGGATCCTGTTGGTCTGCACTTCTAAGCTTCACCAAGACCAGTGTTAGTCCAGTGTGTAAGACGCTCAGCACTAGTGGCCGCGGGTCAGTTACCTCGCCTCTGTGCCGCGTGAACACTGATTGCTGACAGGCATCGGCTGCACAACAAACTGCTTTGAATATCATGCAAGTTTTCATTTCATAAACGTGCTCAGCTTTGTGTTCCTTCAAGCAGTACCGTTTTCAAGAATTTATGGCGACATAAATAATAAAATGCTGAAACAATGAACCTTAAAATTGCTTCCTTTTACTATCGGTGTCAGTCTTCTTATCACAGGCAATAAATTACATTTGTATTGACAGAAACCTTAAACAATTACTCAGGCTTGTTTGATTACAGTTTCCTGAAGTGCTCGCATCACGGTAATGCCCAGATCACGTAACACAATATAACGGACAGTATAGTGTTCATTTTCTCTATTTGTCCACTTGCTGTATGCTGACAAACAGTCCTCACCCAAAGAAGCACACTTTGTAAGCATACAGAGCGAGGACTGTACTTATTACCTCAGATAGTGTGCTGTAGTCTGATTCCTCTTGCCATTTAAGTCTGCCTTTCGCTTACAGTTCCCGACAGTGGTGACGTGAGTGTCGGGGAATGTGCTCACTTTCGTACATAAATCTACTCCTACTTTATGTACCTTGCCGTGTCCCAACCAGCGAGTCTTGTGCTGACTTGCTGCGCTGCGTCAATTGAGCATTTATCAGTTAAGTGGTGACTGGACACGAATAAAGGTCAATTGTGCATAAATCTGGTTATGGGATAGCTCAGAGTTGCCAAGGAGACGCGGCGACAATCTTCCTTACGGTCCTGAAGTTATGTCCTGAGTTTAAGTGCGAGCTCCCAAAGATGTCCCTGTGATCTATTAAGGCTTGTTGTGGGCAGTGGCACCCTAGGGACATAACCATTGGTGCCCTACTTATAGTGAGATGGATGGAGGTTGCCACAGTTTATGCGATGGTTGCAATGGTTACTCCGGGCACCCAGCTGATTATTAAGTCATTGCCATCTGACCTGCCCCTCCACTGCCTGTCACTCCACCTGCTTTGCCTCAGCGCTGGACCTCACTATCGCTGGGCTGCTGAGTCACGGTTATCCTGCCACTATCTATCTATATACTTATCTGTCTATCTATCTATCTGTTCCTCTGTTTAAGTTTCTATCTCAATCCATTTATCTATATATCTATGCATCTATCCATTTATCAATGTATATATATGCACCTATCCATCTATCTATCCATTCATCTAGCTTTCTATCTACCCAACTTTACATCCTGCATGGTCAGGATATAGACTATTAAGTGATGATAAATGATAGTGATTATCCCACAGTGCGATCACAAGGGCCTCTGAAATCAATACAACGATTACTACATGAAATTCACAGCTCCAGGTGACATGACTTCTACAACACACCCTTGGAAGTAACATATTACATACCAGGGTAGAATAACATACACATATAGAAGACTAAGTGGAGTAATAGTTTCTGTAATATTCATTCCACTCTTATTTCTATACTGCAACCTACTGCTACAATCTACGTACACCAGCTTCCTCAAAGGTCTACTCCTCTCATCAAGTAGAGGTGCATCAGCCAATCCTCTCACTCCTACTAGCATGCACACTCTCTTTACCATGTTACTCTCTTTTGTGAAAATTTTTGATAATTTCCATTCATCACTTCTGAAGCGCTTGTGGTTCACTCCTTTGCCGCCACGATGACAAAAGACTAACATGAAATGACGGACAGAACTGAGGAACCCTTAAAAATTCCTCATCAAGTACGTGAATCGGTTCTTTGCCATTTTTCCATTACACCAAAATCTTGCTTAGTGTTATATGTTCCCTCTTGTCTAAGTTTCCTGTGTTGGAATGGGACCATAGGGTATATTCACGTGTTTATTAGTAACATTTAATATTGACTGATTTATCTGATGTAGAGTTCCGAATTCTTTTCTCAGACTGAGTTTCGGCGTTTGCGAGAACCATCTTGTACGTTGCGCGAATCGAGAGAAAAAAGTAAAGTTTCTTGTGTTTTTACGTTACTGGGAAATCCTGACTTTGATGAGCTCCATAAATCAAAGTTGTCCTTCTTCTTCCTTATACCCTTCAAATATCAAGGTAGTGTCTTCTAGTAGAGGAGGGAGGGAGGGAGGGGTATACTGTCGGCTGTCTCCTGGTAGGGTAATAAATTCGTCATGGGGTATTAATTAAGGGCCAGGCTGTGACTTGGCTGGTTTGACACAGACAGAAGACAACAGCAAAAAAAGGTACGTCCATGTATATGTTACAGCCACACACGTGTTAATGTATCATGTGATGTGACAGTACAAAAGTGTTGATGGCCTCAGATTAGTTTGGTCAGGAGTGCAGGAGTTCTTCATAGCCTTAAGAAATCACATTTATTACTACTACTATTACTACTATTATTATTATTATTATCATTATTATTATTATTATCATTACTATCATTGTCATCATCAGTATTATCGCTTACTAAGGCAAATCTATATTACATCACTACTTTTACGTGTCGTGCCGCGGGGTCGTGGAGGCAAGGCGTGTCAGGGCACCACCACCAAGCCCGTCAGCCAGCCAGCCAGTGCCCCGCCGCCCCGCCGCATGACACGTCACACAGTCATCATTGTGAATTACAGTGTTCATTACTTACACAGGCTGAAGTGGAGGTGGGCGCGAGGGAGCGGCGTGAGGTGGGTTGATAGCGAATAGACCAATAGGGACGCCACGAAGTACGAGGCCGAGGAGACTGTGAATCATAGAAAAATATTTGGGGTCTAGAGGGCTCATTGGCTAGGCTGTGGTAACGCTTGAGACATTGTTGGCGTTACTGCGTAGCTACAAAAAACAAAAAACAAAACAAAAGCAACCCCAATATTAATGAAAAAAAATAATACATAGTAAAGATAAAAATAAATGAAAGAGTTAAGGAAATTTGGTCGGTGTTCAGGAATCCTTGTGATGCGTACTTCGTGGTGGCTCTGTTTTTTTGTTACACCGGGTCGGGTCGGGCGCTTAGGACAAAGACGCCCGCCGGGTCCCATGAGTCTCGCTTCACGGCTTATATTATTATTAGCAAGGCATTAAATTCTGCTGCTGCTGCTACTCACCCGTGTTATGTATGATGGCCCAGTCAGTATGCTAAAAACACCAGGCATTTCACAGCCATGCACGTGGAGGGTACCGAGTGTCTTCACCATTTGGCGTGTCATTGCCGTCTCATACAGCCCCCATAAGGTTCCCAGTGCCCCAGTCCACCCCAGGGTCAGGCCACGACACTGATCCCCGTGATTTATAATGACATCCATGCTTCCTTCCCTCGCCTAGCCCGTGAATGAGACCGAGGCAGGGCGAGAGGTGGGACATTACCCTCTGTGACCTTGTGTGGTGGTGATGTCGAGCAGTGTGTTGTGTGGCCTTACTACTGACTGTGTGTGTGTGTGTGTGTGTGTGTGTGTGTGTGTGTGTGTGTGTGTGTGTGTGTGTGTGTGTATTGGATGGTATGTGGGGGGGGGGTAAGACATATATATTGACCATAATTCAGACTTAAATACCCATGAAGTTATGTCACCTGGTAGTATAATATATTGAATGGCAGCAAAACGTCATACTGTTCACATCATCGTTTCTTTTTTTGTCAACTATTTCGGTGCACCACGATACATCACACTATACCACATCACACTATACCACACCACACTACACCACACTACACCACACTACACCACACTACACCACACTACATCACACTACACCACACTACACCACACTACATCACACTACACCACACTACATCACACTACACCACACTACATCACACTACACTACACTACACCACACTACATCACACTACACCACACTACACCACACTACATCACACTACACTACACTACACCACACTACATCACACTACACCACACTACATCACACTACACTACACTACACCACACTACATCACACTACATCACACTACATCACACTACACCACACTACATCACACTACACTACACTACACCACACTACATCACACTACATCACACTACACCACACTACATCACACTACACCACACTACACCACACTACACCACACTACACCACACTACATCACACTACATCACACTACACCACACTACATCACACTACACCACACTACATCACACTACACCACACTACACCACACTACACCACACTACATCACACTACATCACACTACACCACACTACATCACACTATACCACACTACACCACACTACACCACACTACATCACACTACATCACACTACACCACACTACATCACACTACATCACACTACACCACACTACATCACACTACACCACACTACATCACACTACACCACACTACACCACACTACACCACACTACATCACACTACATCACACTACACCACACTACATCACACTACACCACACTACATCACACTACATCACACTACACACACTACACCACACTACACCACACTACATCACACTACATCACACTACACCACACTACACCACACTACATCACACTACATCACACTACACCACACTACATCACACTACACTACACCACACTACACCACACTACACCACACTACATCACACTACATCACACTACATCACACTACACCACACTACATCACACTACACCACACTACATCACACTACACACACACACACACTACACCACACTACACCACACTACACCACACTACATCACACTACATCACACTACATCACACTACACCACACTACATCACACTATACCACACTACACCACACTACACTACACCACACTACATCACACTACACCACACTACACTACACACTATATATATATATATATATATATATATATATATATATATATATATATATATATATATATTGGAATGTTTGTAAGTATATATGTCCTTTATAGAAATTCAAACAAGAGGGTTGATAATTGACATGAATATACCCGTAAGTATAGATCGCAGAAGTATGTATACTACGGTATTTTAAAATGTAGCCTTTGAAGGCGAGAAGTACCAAGTTTCACGTGACGCAGCGCAGGAAGCTGCACATCACTGAAAGAAAACCTTACAGTGTGCGCAGCCAGTCAGTGTGCCATCATCGTCAACCTTCCGATGGAGAGGAGGAGAAGGAACGATGTTTTTGAGTGTTGTCATGTTCATTATCAGCATAGTCTTTGATATATTTTTTTCATTATAATAAACATCACGGCATGAGCGTCAGAGTTACATGGCTAATATTTGGCATCGAAATATGCATGAGTCCCGTGAGTAACTTTGGCTTTACTGCCTTGGGGGCCGGTAGTCCTTGTCACTTGGGCAACACAAGTACCACTGCTAGCAATTCATACACGCTAAATCAGTAAGTGAGCAGCGAGCGAAGCAATGCAGGATGGTTATACTAGAGCACTTGATTAGCATTCATACTGGCTGCAAATCAAAGCGTCACAGCAGCCACAGTAGGGACGCGGTTGTGGTGCCAAGACAATAACAATTTTGTGACGTTCTCATGGTTAGTTATAAGACATTTCCCGTCCAGTCTGTAACGCCGCCAAGCCGTGATTCGCCCAAAGATATGGTGAAGCAGCAAAGCGTGTAATGCATTCTTACGATCCTCCACCGCGCCGTCCCAGTGGTCATTATCAGGCAATGGTAGAAGTTACTAACACTAACAATGACGTTTAATTAAGTCAACTATTTCGCATCCCGTTTCATGTGGACACACTCACACACACACACACACACACACACACACACACACACACACACACTCTCTCTCTCTCTCTCTCTCTCTCTCTCTCTCTCTCTCTCTCTCTCTCTCTCTCTCTCTCTCTCTCTCTCTCTCTCTCTCTCTCTCTCTTTAACACACACACACACACACACACACACACAGATAAATAACATGATCACTTCACTCATTGGCGGACATCCTGCATTAGAGCCGTGTGTGTGCGTGTGTGTGTGTGTGTGTGTGTGTGTGTGTGTGTGTGTGTGTGTGTGTGCGTGTGTGTGGGTGTGTGTGTGTGGTGTGTGTGTGTGTGTGTGTGTGTGTGTGTGTGTGTGTGTGTGTGGTGTGGTGTGTGTGTGTGTGTGTAGTGTGTGTGTGTGTGTATGTGGTAGTGTGTGTGTGTGTAGTGTGTGTGTGTGTGTGTGTGTGTGTGTGTGTGTGTGTGTGTGTGTGTGTGTGTGTGTGTGTGTGTGTGTGTGTGTGTGTGTGTGTGTGTGTAGTGGGAACGCCCCATCCACTGTAGGAGACGTGTATGTTAGTGTTATCGCTGAGTAAGAAGGAACGCATGAGGTGCTGTCATGGAGGAAGGAAGGAAGGACCCGCCCCCTACACTGTC
This sequence comes from Metacarcinus magister, assembly GCA_029783475.1. Classification (NCBI taxonomy): domain Eukaryota; kingdom Metazoa; phylum Arthropoda; class Malacostraca; order Decapoda; family Cancridae; genus Metacarcinus; species Metacarcinus magister. The sequence continues at coordinate 19,850,414 of JAPQNM010000043.1, read as the reverse complement.
CTCAACTCAATACAGCAGTTATAACCTTAAATATATAGTATATCCTGAGTCATCATAATCAGTCACGGATTACCTCATAACTCAATGCAAACGATGTCCCTAATTAACATTCTCTTATTTCGAAAGAAGAAAGAAAAAAAAATCTGCATGTGTATGGCTGTATGTCTTTTGTGTTTTCTTGTAGCGAGAGAAAGTACTTTTGTATTGAGAAAGTGAAAGTCATTCCTGCTTCAGTTACTTTCTTCAAATGCTACGAAGTCAGAAGGTTTTATCCTTTTGTATGATAATAGGAAGTTTTGTTGGAGTAACCTGGAATAGTCAGGCAGCTGATAGAGATGATTGGAAGAAGGTTGGAGGGAGGCCTTTGTCTTGCAGTGGACTCAAAAAGGATAATGATGATGATGATGATGATGATGATGATGATGATGATGATAGCTTAATTATCGTCACGAGGCTCTATCCTCCCTCCCACCCACTAGGTGCCATCCTCCCAGGTGTGACCCTCTCATTAGTCCCATGACACAGCGTCCGGACAACACCTGCAGGACGAGCAAGGTTTATGTTTCCTGACCTATACTCGGTTAGGTTACATCACGCTTACATACAGCTGCTTTGGGATCAATAGTAACATAATTTGGCTTATAAAGACGCTTCTTTCACAGTGGTAGATCCCTTTCACAAGTACGTACACTGAAGTGCCAAACCGTTGGAAAAAAAGAGAAGGTCGCCCAAACAGTTTTAAATATTCTACCACTTTTTCTCGGACAAAAGTCAAAATCTGGTAACTATAATACCTTTGGATTATTTGCACACAAGAGAGTAAATTTTATTTTCACCTCCCTTCTCCACATTGTAGCTAGAGACACAGAAGGCAGCTCAGAGCCTCAGCCCCAAAATGTAGAGCAAGACTTGTCACGTTTGTAAAGGCATCAAAAGACTCCATTCAGTGCAACACATGTAGTCAGTGTGTGCAGTTCATGTGTTTCGTATCAACCTCTGCAAAATTTTACCCAAGAGAGTGGCATTGCACAGCCAAGCAAGCCACACCATCCCATACTAACACATCTTCTTTCCCTCTATAACTATTTCTGCCACACATACACACGCAAACACGCGCAAACACACACACACACACACACACACACACACACACACACACACACACACAGGAGGGCCCTTTCACCATCCCTCCACCACTTACCCTCAACCACACTCTCCCACTCCCTCAAGCCTCTCCTCCTAGTAAGCACACCACCTTAACATCCTCACCAAACCAATAACAAATCCATATGAAGGCTACACCATAAACAACCTCTAAATACACACTAAATGGACTCAGAAGCGAGAAAACAGGATGTGTACGTGAAACAAACTCACAACATTCACACCACTCACCCAGATGACCAGACTAGAGCATCACGCCTTTCAGAAGAGATGTATGACTAAGGCAATGAGGATATAAATAAGTTACATCGATACATTAAAACTCGATCTCTCGTTCCAGTAAGAGTATGAATATTTATAGTCACTTGAAAATACAAACATATGTATTTGTAAATATTAAACAGTCACACTCAATACATTCACACACCACATGAAGACTCACTCTAAAATTCAACATATTACAAACGTCTATAAAATGAATTGATATAGCTGCAGGTTTTAATGCTAAGAGGTCGAAGCAGCTTGGTAGTACAACGACAATAACAGTGACAAAAATGGCACACAAATACTTACTCCATTGGACTCACTTTACACACTCAATAATACTGACCAACCTTAACACAAGCTCAACCATACTAGCTTACCAAACCAAGACAAACCAAACCTAACCAAACCAAACCAAACCTAACCTAACATAAATTTACCTAACCTAAACAAAACTACCACTTGTCAACACCTTCTGTCTTCCACTTTCTTTGTTTAGCCTGTCACGTGAATTACTATTACACAACATCTTTCTCACAACATCCTCACAGATCTTCAACACTACGGAAAAAAAAGACATATTACCTATAGTAAAAAAAACTTTCATAAAAAAAGGAAGATATAAACAGACTAAAAAAAACTTGATTCCGATATCCACCACAAATATTATAATAAAACGATTCAATTCCATTATAAACCAAGGCAGACATAGACAAAAAATATATTCAGAGGATGCCAAGTAAGTGAAAAACCCGCAATATTACACTTACACTTGCTGCTTCTCAAATTCAATCAATAAATAGATCAACCCATCAATTAATCATTCAACCTCAATTTAACACCAGAAATACAGACTCTCACACCCCAAGGAGCCACTCAGAGCCACCACACCTCCCCGCAACAAACACACAGAAGAAACAGTATACAAAAACAAAAAAACAACAACAACACAAGTCCTCAATAATAGTAAAACTGTAACAGAAATCCAGAACACACAATTTCCACCAATATTCATGTGTTGACCTTAGATAAATTTCGACACACGCCCCACCAACTGAATAAACAAACCAGTGCACAGTATCTTCCTCTCACGCTGCTGGAATACACCTAAACATCCCAACACTACCTTTCATTATAAATCACTCTTGAAAGCATTGGTTCTCAGTAATTATGGAAATGAGTCTCCCTTTACTCAGCCCTTCGTGCCTCCATCATTAATGTGTAGCCTTTCAACAGTTACATATACACACACACAAGGAATGGTAGATAAGCACCACCTCAGACCTCACATGTATGAAGAAAATGAATGAATGTTTCTTTAATAAAAATGTATATAATGTCAGGCAAATTTCAGTACATTTTGTGAGTAAAATTGGTAAAAAAAAAGAGTAATGGCCCAACAACTACTTATGACTACTCTAATGACGTCACAGCTAACGGAAACGTAATTGGAGAGAGAGAGAGAGAGAGAGAGAGAGAGAGAGAGAGAGAGAGAGAGAGAGAGAGAGAGAGAGAGAGAGAGAGAGAGAGAGAGAGAGAGAGAGAGAGAGAGAGAGAGAGAGAGAGAGAGAGAGTATTCCCATCAACATCTGCCTAGTAATTATCTGATAATATTCACCAAATAGTTCATAATAATTACGATTCACAACTTATAAAGACGATTACGACGTGATGACAGTGCATGAGGCGGCGCTGCTGAGCTAATTTTTTTTTCATGCTTTTGAGTGGAGTAACCTTTGACCTTGAAATATTATTAGTGACCACCCCATGAACATTTTCCTTGCTAGGTACGTACACAGTCATCTACAAACACTACAGTACATCACACTCCATGAAAATGCTACTCTAACGTCTTAAACAACTCCCGTCCTCCCTCCTTTCTTCCCTCCTTCCCAAAGCTTCCAGTGCAGCCCTAGGAACTCACACATATACCAGTAATACAAGCCAAGAACACTTCAGAGCAGCCTCTCTTCGCTACGAGCACACTCATTCTTATAAGATTCCACGACAAATCAAACACCGAAACCATGCTGCTCCAACATCCTAAACAATTAATATTAAAACATTTCAATACTGTATACATAAAGTACAGGCATACTAACATTATAAATAAGAAAAAAAAATAAATAAAAGACATAACCATACCACATATTAATTAGGTAAATATCTTGACCCAAACTTCTCATGAATCTGATGTTGATCCCTTAAACAAACATTACAATACTCACATAGGCAACATTTTTCCACACTCGCTCTGCTACTGTCATCTCCCAAGAACTCTTAATTCTGAAACGAAAGGATGAAAACTAAATTAATACATACCCAAACAAACACACAGACAGAACAGACAGCATATCATTAATCACATTCCTAGAGACTCGGCCCTTCACTTCCCCTCATTAACAGACAACATATGAACACTCCTGTATGTTGGTGCCGTCAATTTAACGCTGTCAATGTTACGGTCAGGTGACGCTACAGGTGACGGCGGCAACTTCTCACCAAAGCGTCAAGCGTCATCTTCTAAAATATTAAATTCTTATAAGTTCCATGTTCAATTATTTTGTTACGAAGACGATCTGGATAAATTTGGCCTCGCCCGCCGCCCATGCACCTCTCTACAGATTTTAATGTTTAAGTTTGAGTCGTGATTGTATTTGCTTCCTGACTGTTAGAAATTGTGGTGATAATGTGTGGCTGTGCGGCGCCTGGAAACCTGTCATGATTGAGCTGCCGACGAGGGGCGACAAGGACACCATCCCCAACAAGGGCACGAGGGTGTTGTTCATGGTTACATGTCATTTGGTACTCAAGTCCAAAATTAACATTAAAATTTTTTATTTTATTTATTTTTTCATATATATCCTTAACCTGTGGCGCCGGTAGGCTTAATGGAGGCCATAGATGGTCGGCCTCCACCCGTTAGTAGCGCAGGTTAGATTTAAGTGACGCCTCGTTTCTTGTTGAGAGGCTCATGTTTACCGCCGACGCTCCTCGTGCATATAACTTTGCAGTCCCGTCGAGGACAGTGTTATGGCAGCATGTGGGTGATCTTTTGGCCACTCGGCGGTATTACTAAAGAAAAGTGGCCAGCGGGTACCGGAACTGGAACTCTTGACTCTGAGTTGGTATGCCCGACCGCTCGCCACTAGGCCACCGCCTCCCCATGGTGCCGAAAAGTACTGAGGACGAAATGGTTTGGTGCCGAATTGACTTGAGTACCAAATGACCTGTACCATTGTTCATTAGGTACATCACCACCATCCATCCAGTGGAGCGTGTTCCTCTTGGGCAGGGATGTGTTGAGGCCTTAGCGCAGTATAATGAGCGACAAACATTATGAGACGTTAGTTTCCTTGCAGGGGAACAGATGAATAATCAAAATGATGTGGTACAAATCAAAATATATTATTAAAATATATTATTAAAATTGAGTTAATACTTTTTTTTGCGCCACTTTTTTATATTATTTTCGTAACGCGGACAACAGTGCATAGAAAACATATTGGAGGAGGAAACCTGAGAAACGTAACGGAAAAACAATCGAGTTATTATTTAAAGTGATAATACTCTTTTCCGTAACATTTGAAATTACCTATGAAGTGATAGTACCTTTATTATAAATTTATCAGAAACAATTATCATTGTCTCGTGAAGCAGAAAGAAGACGTAACCTACACGCTTCTCTGGTTTTACTTTTTTTTCTTCTAACCAACACGTTCGAGACTATATTCACACAGTGCGTAGGTACAGTTTCAATACATTTTTGACGTCATTATCACAGAAGAAAAGAAAAGCTTAAATAATGTAACCAAGACATCAAAGCGAAAGCAGAGTTGGATGGCAGAAGGGAACGTAACCAATGAAGCTACAAATGATCACAGATGGAATGAAAAGAGTGTGACTGTCTGTATTTTCTGAGTTACTACACAAGGATTTCAAAACAAGAATGTATGAATATCTTGGTTCTTCCTCGCGTGTCCAAAGAATTAGTGGATGATGACGGAGGGCTGTGAAACCTTCCTCCAAGACCCACACGGCGCTTCAACACATTGTAAAAACTGAGAGAAAAAAAAAATACTTAAGGTTACGTTATATAGATCAGGTCATTCCTTTTCCGCATTCCACAAACCCTTATTTTTTTTTACAAGACTCGCCACTACCAACATGGCCTCCAAACAAAAACATTATCTGGTTACGTGACTTTCATTCTCAAAACATTTCAAATGCCACACACTTTAGAATTATATTTACCTTCCTCACCACCACATCGACACCTGCCTGTTCCCTTTATCTCCTCACACAAACAACGTCTCATTTTATCTCTTAATTCAACTAACATTCATGGATTCACAAATATGGGAACACTTTTTTCATATTTTTTCTTACCTGTAAACAAGAGAAAGAAAAATAAACACCGCTTACACCTGGAATACATTAAAAAAGCATAACTAATAAAAAACATGACTCTTATAAAACGAAAAGGACAAATAACAGAAATAAAGAAAAAAAAAAAACATCACTACCACTAGCCGCTAAAACACCTTACAAACCAAACAAAATCAAACCTGACAAACACGTTACCAAAACACAGTAAATCTTCTCCACCTGCCATTAACCCACAGAACACTTGCGGGCAGCCTACACCCAACACCAACACCACCAAAACACACCACCAGTACAGCAACACCAAAGTCCTTCCTCCATACAAACCTCCTTCCATTTGAGGGGAATCTTAACTATTTGCCAAAACACACAACACACTTCCCCCCAGTCATTCCTTAGCGTCCTCCCCCTGCACCCCAGCCCCTCAACTTACGTATGACTAAACACACTAACACACACACACACACACACACACACACACACACACAATGCTAAAAAGAATCTTTCAAAAATCGCCTAATGGATGGATTTAAGTATATGTTGTACTCCTAAAAGCCATAATATAAAGTACTCTTTTCACACGTATGATAAAAGTACTTTTAGACGAATTTCCAACCTTAAGAAGCAATATAGATTACTTTTATGACTTAGTGTGACCTTCGCTGACCCGCTGTGACCTGCTCTGAACATGCCTGGATTGAGAGAGAGAGAGAGAGAGAGAGAGAGAGAGAGAGAGAGAGAGAGAGAGAGAGAGAGAGAGAGAGAGAGAGAGAGAGAGAGAGAGAGAGAGAGAGAGAGAGAGAGAGAGAGAGAGAGCAAAAATAATAACCGTTCCTAAGGGGCGCACACACACACACACACACACACACACACACACACACACACACAGAGCTATTATTCCCTCTTACCCTTACACATACAAACACATTCTCTCTCTCTCTCTCTCTCTCTCTCTCTCTCTCTCTCTCTCTCTCTCATTTACGTACGCATTCCCTCCCACCGGCTCCACACCCCCCCCCTCTACCGTCTTCACTGGCCGGGGTGTTATTGTTGGTGTAAGGCGGCGCCTGCGACCAGCGCCATCTGTGGCCAGCTGCGGGAGGCGGGTTGTGTTTACATTCTACCGGGCCCATTAACGTTTTTTGGCGACGAGTAACCGCGCACACCATCTACTTCCGGAGGTCTTTGGCGGGAAAAATGGTACCACACGAAGCTGTCGAACTCGAGAATTCCATTAACCTGAGGCGCCTTGGGAGGAAATTATAAACACAAGCGTTCAATGTTTATTTATTTATTTATTTTTTTTATGACTTTTGCTTACAATTGGCTTTACGTTATTGAGGAAAAAAGAGAGATAAAAGGAGATAAGTAAACGTACATTTTCTTCTACATAATGTTTAGTACAGTTACATGTATGACTTGAAACAGCGTCACATACTATTAC
>JAPQNM010000043.1:19813156-19833156 GCA_029783475.1 Metacarcinus magister | reverse complement strand
TCAGGCACGGAGGCGGATGGAGTGGGAGGTGTGTGTGTGTGTGTGTGTGTGTGTGTGTGTGTGTGTGTGTGTGTGTGTGTGTGTGTGTGTGTGTGTGTGTGTGTGTGTGTGCCCGCAGCTCTGAATGAAGTCTGGGGCGCGGCTGCCAAATCTGCTTTTTGCCTCACTAACTAGGAAGAGACGACGGCAGAATTCGGCCACCCCCACCGCTGCCCTTGGGTTTTGGTCGACCAGGCATGTGTCACCACAGCGCCCCTACCACACCACCACAGAGATAAGGAAAATAATGTATGATGTCAGATTCCCGTCCCTCATCTGACCTACATCACCGCACAGGTTCCCGAAGTGGTGACTAACCGAGGTATTTTCTATCTATGCAGCTCCCAAAATGTGGGTGTAGCTGGCGTGTCGCGGTGACTCAGAACACCCCGCCAGGTCTAGGAGGCTGCGGCACTGTCTCCTCAATTGTGTGACTTGCTTTTAGGAACACCACGTAACATGGACAAAAAATGACACTTCTTATTCTTAACAACCTTGCCTCGTGGCTACGTGTGATTTAAGAAACGACATGCTATTCGTGCTATGTTCCTGAAGGTTAATATTGTCGTTTATGAGGAAAACTTTTAACATGCGATTCGTCACATGCGGTTCGTTCCGGCATGGGATCGTGATTCAGCTCGTCGTTTAGGATGGACACAATTGTAGGGCAGCACAGGACGGAACGACTAGTACCTTAACCTTACTGTGTAACGGAAAATAGAGATTAATAGTCATATATACACATACAGACGCGACAACGCCAGAAGCTCGTGTTAGCATCATTGTACGTATTGTCAAGTGGGTGGAAAGATGGGAGTGCAGTCTCGGGCGTGGAGGAAGGTGCCAAACATATTTACCCCGGCAGTGCTCTCCTGCTGGGTCTTCACACGCTGTGCTTTATGTGGCTGATAAGATGACACGTGAATGTTTTACTGGCCACAGTCTCCTCCCTGACACTACTGAAAAATGGGAAACCCTTTACGTCGGGGAACAGTACGTACAGTAAACACTGGTGACAACGCACACGCCGTCACATTCTTGGGGAAGACATACTTTTACCTTATGTTACGGAAACGCGTGGCTGCTATACTTCATTTCCTTTTCGTTATAAATATTTTCAATACTAAGGATATCAAATGGTGGGAAGAGATGGAAGGCGTCGCTATCAGTGTTCCCACCCAAGAATGTGGTGGTGATGGTGGTGTCGAGTGGCTCTTAATGCTCACTTTAGGAGGGTCGTGAGTGGGGCGAGGGGCGATGTAAGTGTTAGTGTTAATCAATAGCGGTGTACATGTGGGTGGGCGTTGTGTGGAGGTGGAAACACTGTTCTGTCAAGTGACCTCCTCGGGACACACACACCTCCCTGCCACGCCTCGCCTCGCCGCCTCAACACCCCGATGCAAGGATATTAGAGTCAAGGGCCGCATGTTTGGAGTTTTAGTAACCTACGGCGGGGATGTATCAGAGAACTGGATAATCTGCTTACTGATGAGACCACCATGACGTGACAGAAACACAGGCTCGATAAATTAGTCACATCCACATTCAAGACACGTTTAGTAGCGCCAACACAGATTTCTTGCGATCTATATAAAAACATCTTGATAATTATTAAAAAAGAAAGAGAAAAAAAAACTTATACTGGCATCAATTATGTTGCTCTTAAAACGCGGAAGATCGCTCACACAAATTTATCCTCTTGGAAGGCGCATCTGTTGCCTTGCGGGAGGTGTTGACGGAGGCGAGGTCGGCGCTGAGGGTGGTCCAAGCCTGTCCTCTCACTCTCTCTCTCTCTCACTCCCTCTCACAAAAGTTGAAGTTACGATCCACTTCCTGTGTACAAAGCTGATAAACCAATTTGAGGAACCTGGAACTTTTTTTTTATTTTAGTTTTTATTTTATTCTAATGTTACTGATGGATGGTCGTGTTTTTGTAAAGTTTTCATACAAGACTTTCGTTTATACAACAGGTATTGTTTCATGAGGGAACTAAACGGTGAAGTTAATGTTTCACTTGTTTGTGTTCAGCGGTTTCATAATGTTTTGTACCATGACGATAAACTAATAACTTTTACAACGTGGAACTGCTTTCACTATGAACACACACACACACACACACACACACACACACACACAGACAAGATCGCTGTACTCATGTTCAATTAATAAACACTGATTATAAACACCAAGAGACACATGTTTAGGGGATCTGCTTTGTTGGTTAGAAAATATAATAATTCTCCGTTTTCTCTTTGTAGCTGTTCCCTAACTCTCTTTGCTTCCTCTGCCTTAAGACGCGGCGTTGTATCAGCCGTGACACACAAGGTCTGCCCGGCCCGTGTGTTGTGTCGTAGGTCCGATCGCTAACTCCTTGTGTTGGTCGAGGTGACAGGATTATGGTACCGGGAGAAAAAAAAACAACAAAAAACCATACTTTACAAAAATAACAAATGTGGTATAAAAATGAACTACAGTCAGACGAGATAATTACGATGTGATAGTTTTTCTTTTTTTTTGTCATTTTATCGGAGTACTATTGTTCATGATTATTGTATGTAGTGCTAATCTGACGTCAAGTATAATACAACTGACACATTCAAGAGAGACAACAGTAATTTAGGAACATTATACTTCTAGGAACATGATTTAAGCCTAGTCAAAAAAAAAAAGGTGAATAACACAAATATATATATGAAGAAAAAAATCGCCATAAAACTAATATATTAATCCCAATCCTACACAAACACGACTCATATAGAACCTAGTAAGTACATCACATGGAATAAAATAGTTACAGTCGCCGCCATACAGCCATAAAACACCACAAACATATATTGAGCGAAGTTAAACGTAAAGAAAGGACAGGATCATCACCTAACTAACCTCACGCAACGTCTCTCAGCAATGTAAACACGCGTCCATGATATACTTGAACCCCATCAGAAAGGCGGAAAAAAAAAAATTAAATAAAAAAATAACAAGAGCGTGGAAGACATGTCCCGTATACCACAAGTCACTTAAATAATTCCTAAGTTTTTTTTTCTTCTTTACAAATGACTTTTATCTGTTCATTTACAAGAGATGCGGTTCTGTGACAATGTCTATTTAATTTAACACTATCTCTCTCTCTCTCTCTCTCTCTCTCTCTCTCTCTCTCTCTCTCTCTCTCTCTCTCTCTCTCTCTCTCTCTCTCTCTCTCTCTCTCTCTCTCTCTCTCTCTCTCTCTCTCTCTCTCTCTCTCTCTCAACAGTGACCATGAGACTTGTTTGAGTTTGTGTGTACGTCAATCACTTGCTCACAGTCTCTCCATCCGTTTTTTTCTCACGTCTGTCTGTCTGTCTGTTGGCTTGGTGTGTGTGTGTGTGTGTGTGTGTGTGTGTGTGTGTGTGTGTGTGTGTGTGTGTGTGTGTGTCCCACCTAAGCGCTGCTCTGCCTACCTATCCCTAAAAGACACTCAAAGAACATAGGTAATCCACACACACACACACACACACACACACACACACACACACACACACCTTGCTGTACTTACCCAAACAACAAAAATTTCCTTCTCCTTTCAACAATTCCACTTCTCTTACGTTCAGAAAGAGACAGAGAAAGATAAAGAAAAAGAAAGAAAGGAAAATAAACCCATCAGAGTTATGTTTTTTTTCCCTTTCTTTTCACACTCAAACAACCACTCCCCCTCCGCGCCCCGTAAACTGTAAACAATAAATACGGGGGAAAGTTTTTGTTCAAGGCAGCCAAGTATTTCAAATCCTAGGAAGGCAGAAGGTGTTCCTCTCCCACCTCCTTCCCCGTATTGTTATATTTTCATGAGAATATAAACAGTCAAGCTTATTTCACGCAGGAAGGAAGCTTTTTCTTTCTCTCTCTCTCTCTCTCTCTCTCTCTCTCACTGACATGCAGAGTGGTTAAGGTCATTATGGCTACACAAACTCCTGTTGGCTTGTCATGCTTTCTCTCTCCTTCCCTCTCCCTCCCTCTCCTTCCTTCTCCCTCCTTCCATTAAGCTCCACATAACCCTCTTACCCCCTCTCCACCTGCTTCCCCTCCTCCCTCATCTCCAATTAAACCCTATTGCTCTTCCTCCATCCACTCTCCCTCCCTTACTCTCTTCTTCCCCTCTCTCCCCCTCCCTCATCTACCCTACAGGTCTCCTTCAAAAGTTTATGATCATTGAGCTCTGAATATACAGTGTGTGTGTGTGTGTGTGTGTGTGTGTGTGTGTGTGTGTGTGTGTGTGTGTGTGTGTGTGTGTGTGTAAGAATGGTCAGGTTTCTCAGCAGCAAATAAAAGTATGGTCCCCCTTTTTTTCTTCTCTCTCTCTCTCTCTCTCTCTCTCTCTCTCTCTCTCTCTCTCTCTCTCTCTCTCTCCATCCATTATCCAGAGTACCAATTTCACACTTCATTACCTTCTACACCTCAGCATTACGCCTTCCTTTGCTTCATTGAGCCTCTGTTTCCTTCCTTCGTCTCCCCTTTACTGAACGCACGAGCCACCTACATATGCGTACCCTCACACCCCGAGTCAGTGGTAGTAGGTACTTTGGAGTGCCAGCTAGTAGTGTGTCCTCTCGTGCACCTTGATGTGTTTAGACGTGTGTATCCTCCTTGTTGTGTTTTAGGCAAGTTTATACACACATTTGTTTCGTGGTATTTTGTTATTTTGAATTTTTGTTTTGTTTGGTGGATAGTAGTGGGGTGACGGAAGGAAGGAAGGAAGGAAGGAAGGAAGGAAGGAAGGAAGGAAGGAAGGAAGGAAGGAAGGAAGGAAGGAAGGAAGGAAGGAAGGGAGGAAGGGAGGGAGATAAGAAGGGAGGGAGATAAGAAGGGAGGGACGGATGCAAGGGGAAAAAGAGAGAAGGAATGTGAGGTGTTTCGCGATACTGATTCACTGAGTTACAATATTCACACATACGCACGTACAGCAAACTATATATAATGCTTGTATACATATAACTTCACAAACTTTATCTAAAAAAAATACATTAATAAAACAATAAAACAGTACTAACTAACCTGACACGTTTACTACTACTACTAACTAATATAATTTAATCATGTATACAATCACACGTGTGGCTGGCTGGCTATGAATACACGGCCCTTAGTAAAGTCAGTCCATACAGCTGCAAAATGTACTTAAATGCCTTACGAGTAGCACAGCACTAGAACACCTGTGGATACCTGGCAAAGGTGAGATGGCCTTGTGTTACGGATTCACCTTCTAAAAAAAAAAAAGGAATAAAAAAGTAAGGGGGAAAAGAAGATGATGGTTAGCATTTTAATACGGCGCGACAGAGTGTATGCCTCTCAAGTTTACTATTACTTTCACCGAGTTGTCTAGTAGGTGGATGGTACAGCGTCTAGGAGTGAGTAGCTGTATCAAGTAAGTGTCGCTCACGATGCTCGGCGTGACACAACACCACACCGTGAAAGCCAACGGAAAGGCGATGACACGGAGCTGATTTCAAACTATTTGTCTTCTGACGCTTAAACATATAACATTGCTGCTCCTTAAGGTTACTCCTCTTCCTTCTCTTCGTCCTCCTCCTCCTCCTCTTATTCCTCCTCATACTACTACTACTACTAAAAAAGAGAAAAACATCACCAGTACTTCTATTTCAACAATACTAACACTAATAAACTTTCCTGCAGCGCGTCACCATTACAGAAAAACGCAAGACTTTTCCTGATCCATACTGCAACACTTTCGTCCACTAACTTTCTCCTTTCACTTCTCTCTCTCTCTCTCTCTCTCTCTCTCTCTCTCTCTCTCTCTCTCTCTCTCTCTCTCTCTCTCTCTCTCTCGCTCTCTCTCTCTCTCTCCTGCTCCCGTGTTCGTAAAAGCTTCATCTTTACACGTCCGGGGAAAAATGAGACTCGATTCGTCCAGCGCACAAAGAGGCGAAGGTGTTAATGGCTGCCCGTCGCCTGGCTGAGTTACGGCGGGTGGTGGGTGGAGGGTGGATGGTGGAAGGAGGGTAGGGGATGGAAGGGTGGAGGGTGAGGGGTGGGAGGTTGCTGGGTGGAGGAGGAGGTGACGAGGACGTGGTAGGGAAGGATAATTTCATAGTGTAATTCATAGGTTATCTTGACGCTGATGAATGGTAGAATAAAATGTAGTAGTACGTGTTTGCTTCGTGGCTTATTTGTTTATTTTGGTGATGTTGGCAGAACGTTAAATACAAAAAAGATACGCTGGTCATACTAACGCTATTTTTTTTTTTTTTTAGCTTAACTGTTTTTTCCCCTGTTTGAATTCCATCGTGAAGTTTTATATTAAGTCCTGCTCCGAGGATGAACCAACAGTGGAAATGATCTGTAATGGAGATAGTATTCGGGGGTACACTGCCTCTGTGACCTGCTGTGGACGGTACCATTCTACACATGTCCGTCTGGCCCCGCTATGGTATCCTGGTTTGAAGGTACCTTAGTTAAGTCGATGATTTGTTAAGTTAGGTTAGGACACTGTCAAGGCCAATCAATGCTGAGGAAAGAGAGGAGAGGAAGGCAACTATTATGACAAGTAGAAATCGACGAAGACTAAGTGACGAACATGATGAATAAAGTTGTAAGTGTTGAAGTCCAAATAACAAGACGAGACACGCGCTAACTCATCCTCTTCAACCTACTACATTACCATACATTGTCCCAATAGCAAACCAGTAGTAAATTTGAAGGCTTTTAACACCTTATATATATCCTGTGTATGCATAAAAATAAACTGCATTAGAATCAAGAGACATAAACAGAGGGAGAGAGGCTGAGTGAGGCGAGGCGAGAGCACCACCACCCTCCGGACCCCTGCGTGAGGCATGAGTAACCCGCAGCAGGACTGGACGTAATGTATGTTATAACCCACAACTCATACCAAAGACGTCACGTGACTCACAGGTGGGGTGGAGCGGAGGGGCGTCTCAGTACATTACCAGCGAGGCTACTCTGGTCTTCATCCAAGATCAGCCGCGGCCGCGTGATCACACAAGTTTGTAAACAAAACGCCAGTGGAGCCACCTGGCGACAAAAAAACAAAGAATGCGTCGAGACAGTTTCCACGTATCGCCACAAAGTAAGACTATTCCTAATAACAATTAATAACACAAAGAAAAACAGTACTAATCAGGGGAAAAAATATTGCAAACACGACTTAATTCAACCCACGAAAACTTCACCGGTCACGCACGCATCAGCAGCACACAGAGGCACGTCACGAGGGCTTTAACATTACCCAAACACACACACACACACACACACACACACACACACACACACACACACACACACACACACACACACACACACACACACACACACACACACACATACACACACACACACACACACATACACAGTGAATAGTCCCAGAAAATTGTGGTGGTCGCAAAAGTAGAGAATTGTTGCCGAGTTGAAGTGTCGCGCGGGCGGGAGCGTGGCTGTGGTATTAATAGTGTTGTTGTGGGTAATAGTGTGGAGGTGGTAAGTTAGGTAGAGCTCGCTGCCTTGACGCCGTAAATATCTCTCTTTGGTGTGTGTGTGTGTGTGTCTGTGTCTGTGAGAGAGAGAGAGAGAGAGAGAGAGAGAGAGAGAGAGAGAGAGAGAGAGAGAGAGAGAGAGAGAGAGAGAGAGAGAGAGAGAGAGAGAGAGAGAGAGAGAGAGATGAAAACATACAAGACAATACATAAACAAATAAAACAAAACAAAACGAACCCAACAAATGCTTCGTAATGGCCGCCCCGACACCTGGACAAACTTGAGGACAGAAACACTCGTAAACAAGAAAAATGAATCGACAAGAATTTAAACTGAACTGCTACTGAGGGAAGGGCGTGGCGTAATGTGCGTTGCTGATGGGCAAGTGAGGACAGATACGAGGATGTTCCACTCACAGCAAGTCAGCATCATCGTCAGTACGCCCGCCCTCCTCAGTTCCGGCTGGCACACACAGAGCAGAACAAGGTAAAAATAAAGATCGTCTCTTCTTTCCCTTCTGTCGCCATCACCAATCTGACGGACTCACACTCTGGCCGTCACACACTTCATCCCTGTCTCTAGTCTTGGTGCTTTCCCCTCCCTGTACCCTCTTGGTTTTTCTCTCTCCCCTTGACTCTGGTTCTTTTCCCCTTCCTTCTCTCCCCTTTCCTCTATGATATATACCTTTTCTCTCTGTCTCTCCCCCTTTCATCACACATGCCTTCCCTCTCCCCTTATCTTGCCCCTTCCTCCTTCATCATACATTATAGACACATGCCTTGCCCTTACTCTCCTACTATTTCTCTCCCTCACACACGCCTCTCCCCAGTCAGTCAGTCACCACCACTACCGTCTCCTCCCCCATATCTCTTCTGTACACTCTCCCTTCCTTTCCTTTCTTTTCTTACTTCCTCTATTTCTATCAACATCCTCTCTCTCTTTCTCATTCCTTCTTTACCCTCTCCTATCTCTACATTCCTCACACCACTCTCCTTTCTTTCATCACACACACCCATACACACACACACGCCTTCCCTCTTCGTGCACGTCGGCGTCTCCGTCATTCAACACCTACCTGAGTGGGGCTTCCAAAGTACCCTAGTCGTTACAACCACCCGAAGGCAGGCCAGGTGTTACCATGACTCACGGCGGCCCTAGGGGTGGCGCCGCTGGAGGGGAGCATCGGAAGGTATATTTAGAAACGTCGAGTGTCCTTGCACCACCGCTCAGAGGGAAAGAGGGGGAAGGAATGGGAAGGAAAACGGTAGTAAGGGGAGGGGAGGGAGGGAAAGGAAGGAAGGAAGGGAAGGGAAGGGAAGGGAAGGGAAGGGAAGGGAAGGGAAGGGAAGGGAAGGGAAGGGAAGGGAAGGGAAGGGAAGGGAAGGGAAGGGAAAGGAAGGGGAGGGGGTTGAAGGGATGGGAGAGAGGGAAGAAAGAATGGAAATGTAAGGAAAGAAAGAGGTGAAAGGGGAAGTGAGAGAGTGAGTAGGAAGTAAAAAGAAAATAGTTTCAAGGAGGGGAAGGAAGTGGCAAAAAACGGAGAGAAGGAAAGGAAAGGAAAGGAAAAAAAAGAGAGAGGAAGTGAAAGGGAAGCTTGTTAAAGAAAAAAGTATGAAGACCAAATTCCTTACACAAATCGAATGAAAATCAGAGGAGGAAGAAGAAGAAGAAGAAGAAGAAGAAGAAGAAGAAGAAGAAGAAGAAGAAGAAGAAGAGGAAGAGGAAGAGGAGAAGAGGAAGAAGAAGAAGAAGAAGAAGAAGAAGAAGAAGAAGAGGAAGAAGAAGAAGAAGAAGAAGAAGAGGAGGAGGAAGAAGAAGAAGAAGAAGAAGAAGAAAACACACAACACCTGACATAATACACAAAAAAACAACACCCAAAAAACATGGAAAACAACAAAGTAAAATAAAACTCAACGAAGAAAAAGAAAGAAAAAAAAAAAACCCAAAACATGAAAGCTGAATAAAAACAAAAGAAGAACAAAAAGAAAAGATACATTCTCATTACCTTCTCCTTTTTGCACCGAAGTTACAGCCGAGGTATGTTGCGTTGCGTCAAAACCAGGTAAACCAACACCTGACATTCCTACACACAGGTAACAAGCCGCCCTTTGCTAGGCCAGAATTCTCGAAGGTCACGCAGAAAGCACATCACTTTCACCTGAGCCAGAAAAAGAGAGAAAGAGAGAGAGAGAGAGAGAGAGAGAGAGAGAGAGAGAGAGAGAGAGAGAGAGAGAGAGAGAGAGAGAGAGAGAGAGAGAGAGAGAGAGAGAGAGAGAGAGAGAGAGAGAGAGAGAGACTGAAAAGAAACAGAAAAAGAACGTAAGAGAGAAATTTAATGATTGGAGAAAGAGAGAGAGAGACTGAAAGGAGGTGGAGGAAGAACGTAGCTTAGAAATTTAAAGATTGAAGGAAGGTGAGACGGGGAAGGGAATGAGGAACAGATGGACGGCCTGCCAAGCTTGTCCACCTGTAAGCCGCGAAGTAGAGGGTGAATGAGTGCACAGTCTTATGAGGGAAGTGTCGTCTGTGCACTGTTTGTCATGAGGGGAAGGGATCATCGGGCATTAAATCAACGGAGATAGACAGCAAATAGCCTGACGGAGTTTCTGAAGTCTATTTAGCAGCTATTAAACGCATCGTAAAAGACTCACAACACAACCTGCAAACCTCCTCATCACATCCTTCTGTACGTACTAACTTGTCATTTCCTTTACATACCAGCAATTCCCTAACACTCTCTCTCTAGTCTCTCTTCTCTCTCTCTCTCTCTCTCTCTCTCTCTCTCTCTCTCTCTCTCTCTCTCTCTCTCTCTCTCTCTCTCTCTCTCTCTCTCTCTCTCTCTCAAAGCCGGCCATTTCTTGTGGAGTTACCGAGCACTTCACACGCTCCTCTCATTTTCCTCACACCACTAAGTTTTCAATGCAACCCTGACTGGAGTGCGAGTACCATTAATTTGGCGGGATTTTTCTCTTATCGGGGGAAACATAAATCGGGTCTTTTTTGTCTTGGGCAGGGAAAAGGGAAAGCGAATGACGACGTTAATAAAGTAGCGGTGGAGGAGTCCCTGAGTGATTGGAAAGATTGTCAACAAGGGGTAAGTGTGGACGGACGGGCGGGCGGGCGGGCGGGCGGGCGAGCCATTCATTTCTCCTGGGTGATTGTGGCGGAGGTGCTCTTATCGCGGCGCTCACTTCACCATTCTCAGCTCTGATGGGTCGTGGTGGTGGTGGTGGTGGTGGTGGTGGTGGTGGTGGTGGTGGTGGTGGTGGTGGTGGATGGAGTTAGCTTACCGCGTTCAAAGGGGAAATTATACACCATCTCTCTCTCTCTCTCTCTCTCTCTCTCTCTCTCTCTCTCTCTCTCTCTCTCTCTCTCAGTAATCTAGGGTGAGGTTAGCACATTAAAGTCCCACAGAGCATCGGTCACTAACACAAACCATCGCTCAGTAGGCAGACGTGGAGTGGAGTGGAGTGGAGTAGACTGGCTTGTGTCAAAAGGATGTTCACTCCACGCTCATCCTCGATATAAACGATCTAGTCATATCTGAGGAATTTCAAAACACAGCATATGTTTACGTTGGCAAATACCTGAGGGCTGGCCACAGGCACGATCGTATTTTGCTTATGACTAATCCGACAAGAGGAAGGAAGACACTGAAAGGGTTCCCAAGAGGCGTTCAGTAGGTCGGCCGAGAGAAGGTGGTGGACTGCCCTCCCTCGGCTTGGTGGGAGGAAAGGGCTGCAAATATTGGAAGTGGACAGGAAAATGTTCTTGTTTCCTTTCGTTTTTTTGAGTGGTGAGGCGAAGACAGAGCGTAGGGGGGGAGGGGGAGGGAGGGAGGGGGGGAGGGAGGGAGGGAGAGAGAGAGAGAGAGAGAGAGAGAGAGAGAGAGAGAGAGAGAGAGAGAGAGAGAGAGAGAGAGAGAGAGAGAGAGAGAGAGAGAGAGAGAGAGAGAGAGAGAGAGAGAGAGAGAGAGAGAGAGAGAGAGTGTGTATGTGTGTGTGTGTGTGTGTGTCAGAGAAGGAAAGTGCAGGAAGGAATGAACGTGTAAAAAAAAAAAAACAAAAAAATGCAAAAGATGCTAGAAAAAACGATCACACATGTGCACGATGCTGCGTCTACGTTCATGAAATTACTGAAAACTCTAGCACGGGAGGAACAGATGACGGGGGAGGGAGGGAGGGATGGGGAGAGGGGGGGAGGGGGGATACGCAACACAAGCCGCCCCGCAGTTTTACATGAAAATTATGCTGATCACAAAAATTGGAGAGGCGAGCACCGCGACGCCTGAACGCTGCTGAGTTGGTGCCTCCTCATGTTTTCCAATCCCCTAAACCATTGCAGTGCTGACCCAACCCAACCCCGAGCACTTGTTTTCTGAAGCCGCCAAGGGGTTGATCGGTCCTCCCTATCTTTCCTCCTTTCCTTTCCTTCCTTTCTTTCTTTATTGTACCTAAAGCCTATTCCTTGTACCTTTAACTTCTTCCGTTCATTCCTTCCTTGTTTGTACTTATCACTTCTTTCTTCCTTCCTTCCTTCTACCTAACACACTTCTTCCTTCTATCCAACACACTCCTTCCTTCCTTCCTTCCTTCCTTATACCAACACTCCCTTCCTCACTCCCTCCTTTTTCACCCTAAAAAAATCTAAAATAATATCCATCCTCGTCCCTCACACGCCATTAACACCCTTGTAACCAGACCCCAAACAAAGGCTTCGTGTTATGTTGATGTGACGTTCGCTGACAACACAAACAGAACAACAACGTTTTTAATGCATTTCCACAAACAGCTGGGAAAAAAAAAGTAAACATGACAGTCTTGCTTAAATACATGTAAGAGTAATTTGGTCTATTCCTACATTAAAAAAAAAGTAATATAATACTGCATTACAAAACCACACAATATGTAGATTTTTTTTTTTATACACATTATTTTTCATGTTTTCTTAAATTAATGATAAATAAATGTTTCTCCTTTCACCTCTTCTTTGTGGATTTCTTTGTTATTTTTCAGTTTTTTTTATGAAGCGAAAAATAACTAACTCACTTTTCTTTTTTTTGAACTTCATCTCCTCGTCCCTTCATTCACTCGCGCAAACAAACAAACAGAACACTGATGAACATTTGGTGGTGTAATGATGAACACCTGACTATCATGCAACACCTTCACTTTGCATGACGAGATCAAACTTCGTTAACGTCGCTACACTTGGCTTGTCACACCTTAATAAAAAGACTCACAGACTCACCTGGGCGGGGGCGGGGCGGGGGCGGGGCGGGGCGGGGGCAGGGGCGGGGGCGGTGGCGAGGCGGGACAGGGCGAGTGGTAGGGAATGGCGTCAGAGAAGAGCTGAAAAAAGGTCCATTGATGAAAAAAAGAGATGGAAAGAAAGAGGAGGAGAGGAGGAGGAGGAGGAGGAGGAGGAGGAGGAGGAGGAGGAATAAAAGCAGGAGGATGAAGAGAAGGAAATAAGAATAAAACTATGTATAACAAAAACAATAAAGAGTACAAAACCACGAATAATAATAACAATAAAAAAGGGAAAGGAGAAGAAAAAGAAACAAAAAAACCCTGCACTAAGAGTATTTTAATTCCTTGCAAAACAACCTACACATTTCAAAACACAGATAACACACACACACACACACACACACACACACACACACACACACACACACACACACATGCATTACATTATATCTCGCTGCCTTCATAATGTTTTCTCTTCACTCAAAGATCGACAAACATCCAATCCTGCAAACAGCTGCCGCCTCCACACACACTGCCTGCCGCTGCCCTGCGTGTGTGGATGTGGCAGCAGAACGAAAGCCTCTGAGAGATAAGCAGCATGCAGCATTACCATACACAAGTTGAATAAGTGAATATATTTAAGCAGGATTACTGACAAACACATACACTTACGGAAAGATACACACATATATACATACATACACACACACACACACACACACACACACACACACACACACAGGATACGTGTCGAATGCTTGTGCTTAAAGGGACTGTTTTGAAACCGAGGGGGAGAGAGGGACAGAGGATGGCGTGGAGGCGTGGGTGCATTGGGGGGCTGGGGAGGCGTGGGGGTTTGGTGGAGGCATGGAGGCGTGGGGTGGGCGTGGGGATGGGCGTGGGGGCGTGGGGAGGCTTGAGCTGAGGCCACACACACCCTGCCGGCCATCCTGAGGGAGGGTTCTGAGGCTGCTGCATTAGTCGACGTTAAAGTCTGTCCTATCAATTGGTCCTTATCGTACTTCCTCTGCGTCGTGTTTCCAGATCCTATCACCTCCTTAATATTGCATCCGCTGCATCGTGCTCGAGTCCTATGTATTCCAAGTTTGTTATTTTTCCTTTACCTGGCTTGTTTTCTGAATAGTATATTGTACTTACATAGTGGGACTCTGGTGGTGTAGTTGTTAGGGCGTTCACTTCAGACCGGAGAGTTCCTGGGTTTGAGTCCCGGGTCGGGGGGAGACAGTTAAGGCTTGTATCCTTTCACGCTACAGCCAATGTTCATCTAGCAGAAAATAGATACGGAGTGTAAGCAAACCTAAGAGTTGTGAGCCTGCAATTCCGGCAGGAGCGGAAAGCTGGGAATCCTGACATCTCACCAAGCTCACCATGGCAGGTCTATGTCCTCCTGGAGCTTGGTAAGTGCGTACAGGTGCTCGCCTCCACACCCATGGCACGTAGGGGCCAACACAATGACCTTGAGATCCCCTGCTGACGCACGATTCATCCACAGACACAGTTTTCTTCATCAATAAATTTTCGCTCCATCTCATCGAGGACTGAATTATTGGAAGTCCCATTGCGGTAATGTGGGCAGGTAGTGTGAGCTCAGGATGTGTGACGCAGAGCCAAGATAACGCTGAGAGGGATGGCGGTGAGCAGCTCTGGGAGGGAGGCGCCGCCCAGCAAAGCACCGCCCATACATCTTAATTTACCGTCGGAATGATTTAAATTGACTCAAACTTGGACTTAAATGAGTGTTTAGAATTATCTTTCATAGGTAAATGTGGAAAATAGTCACGTAAGCAATATACCAAGAAGCAGAAGAAGATGATGAAGAAGAAGAAGGAAAAAAGAAGAAATCACACGTAATCTTAATTATAAACATTACTCAGCAAACCGAATTGAGGTAAAACTCATGCAAATCCATTTCCGAAACTGTCTTCAAGAGCTGTTTTCATAAATTCTCAGTTAATTCCGAAAAAAACATTAAGTTGGTTGAATCCTTCGCTGAATCCCAAACGAAAAAGTAAATGAAAAAACTTTACTGCCATCACAAGTTTCTTCAAGTTTCCTCATTAACATTACGTACAAGTCAACAGCGTGAAGGGAAAGTAGGCGGCGGCGGCGGCGGTGACTCCCTCAGACCGAGCTTAGCATTAGGTTTACACGAGTCTCCTTTTGCCACAACGGCGTCACTCTGAACATGTTAACACGACGTATTTCAATGTCACCTGTCCGCCTTCTAATTTAGCTGCACGTGTTCTACCCTTGCGCAGTACGTTAACGATACACACATTAGCGTTCACTCCAAAGAAAATGTAAAGTTGCGCATTGCATTTAACGATAAACCAACGCTCCCTCGTCTCTTATCTCCTCCACCTGTAATCTCGCTGCCACCCTTCAATACAGGTAAAGTTGATAAGAGATACGAGCTTGTAACTGAAACATTTAACAATTGCTCTTTAATCTTTTGGCGGCAACGACGACAACCTCTAGAAACAAGCGTGGCAATCCTTATAGAAAAGAATAAAAACATACTTGAAGCGATAACAAAAGCGGCGGAGCAAAGAATCATCCCTTGCACTGTAACGTTTCACTTTCTGCTTCGTTTCTTTTTCATGCCCAGAGCAAGCACCTTCCTCCCCTTCCTGGTGGTGGTGGTGGTGGTGGCGGATACAAATGTTTATGGCTGGGAAATAAAGCGAGGTATGCTAGTAACGGCGATGGAGGAAGGCGAGACAGGGAGTGGGAAGAGGAAGGGCTATGGGATGGGGAGGTGAGGGAGGTCATGGGAGGGAGAGGAAGATGAAGGTAACAGTTTGCTCTCCACCGTAAACAAACAATGAGTTTGTTGATCTCAGAAATAAGTGGAGAATTTGTTGTTGGGTTTACGAAGCGTTGTTTAGGGTTGAGTCTCGGGATCTCGAGTGTTATTTATAAGGCAAACATCGTCCCATTACTCATAGGTGAACGGGAAGAAGAATCACTGCGTCTCAAAGCTTACGCCGGTCACACAAATGTTCGTCTTTCACACTGCTAATGTTGCGCTGCAGGCCTGGCAGGGGAATTTTGGTCAGCGTGGCGTATTCTCTCTGTCATTTTCTACTGTATCCTCCTTCTTGAACATTACACTGGAGCTCATACTATGTTTTCAACTCAAGAAAAGTGCAATGGTCAGAGGCTTTATGGTATGGCAGCTAGAAAAAAATCAAGAAGCTACAGGTACCACTACACACAGCAGCAGCCCTTAGTAGTAAGTCATACACAGCCGGCGGACGAAACATTAGATAAAAACGAAATCTGTTTGATCATATTCCTTTCCGTTAAGTAAGTTCAGGTTGCTCACATTCCCTGCTTTCAAGGAGGTTCCAGTCTGGTGACTTACTACACAACACCAATGTTTTGTCAGCAGTTCTAGTTTCACAAAGGTAGTGGAGGAGAAGCGTGAGTGTGTCTAGCAATGATGCAAGACAAGAGTGAAATTCATGAACAGTGTGGGCAGCGAGGGAGAGGCGCGCCCTGAGGTGACGGAAACAGCAAGGTGTCAGGGTCGCTCTCAGGTGTTATTTACTCCCACCTATGATAGATGTAGTCATATCTTGTCTAGGACGCTGTCACTTCTATCTCTCCGGGGCGGGGCGGGGGCGGACAACACCAACTCAACATACGACCATCACCACCCTTACCTCGTCCTGCCGCCCCATGCCACGCCGCGGCTCATGCTCGCAGCTGCACCCTAACCTAATCCTCTATATTTTGTCAGCGCGGCGGAGCTGTCTCGTTTATCCCTGAATTATAAGAGGCGGCCCCGAGGAGCCCACCTTCACCTCCATATCCTTCTTCCCCCGACACGCCGCTCCCCACGTACCCCCGTCCCATGAACTCAATTTGTTGATCCGGTTTTCACACACACACACACACACACACACACACACACACACACACACACACACACACACACACACACACACACACACACACACACACACACACACACATACACACACACACACACACACACACACACACACACACACACACACACACTTTCCGGCACGGTATCACCTCACAAGCTTTGTACACAAGTCGCTCATTCGCACTTGATTACCAGTCACGGTGTTGCATATTATCCCGGCGCGTCGTAGTCACCTCCAGGCAGCGTCAGAGTGTCATGTTTAGGAGACAGGCGTCCCTCACACACACACACACACACACACACACACACACACACACACACACACACACACACACACACACACACACACACACACACACACACACACACACACACACACACACACATACACACGTTACAGATCTTTTCATTTGCTCTTATCGGACGAAGTAAAGTCTTGTGTTCACTGTAGCTGCACGTTTCATGCAAGGTAAAGTGAGTGAGTAAATACAAGGTAAAGTGAGTTAAACAGTGCTCATAACTCGCATCTTTATAATAGCATCTGGGTGCCTTATTTCTTTTTGTTCCTTCATTCCAAGAAAATGATGAAACGTTGACTTGAGGTTGTTTGCTGCACACACACACACACATCGTGGCCTTGCTCCTGACTTTGCTTGATGCTGCACGACTCTCCTCACTCATATAGCACGGCTCCTTTTCCTTTTTACTTTCTTTTTTTCTATCTTTCTCCCTACCTACCTACGCACTCTCCTTACTATTACACGCTCCTTATTCACCACCACTCACTCTCCTTACTCATCACCACGACCTCCAAATAACCGTAACTTTCATACATGTGTTGCAATAATTTATGACTTTTTTTTATGTTTCACCTGAACACCAATTCTGCAAACGGGTCGCGAGAAAAAAAAAGTCTTCACGCGGTCTTTAATATCCCGTTTGTTTTAGTCTATACTTCACTTCACTGTTTGTTTTCTACCTTTATGTAAACGCTCGGAATATCATCTAGTTTACACTGCTGCGAGGGACAGCTGTGTAACGCCCGGATCACAGTCATGTTTCCCAGCACTCATCGGAATCATTCTGCCCACCATTCCATTAATCTATGACATTTACCACGAGCGTATCATTGCTCTCCCTCCGCCAGACGTAAATATTTCCGTAAATACCTCCCTCACACCTGCTACCTGAGCAATCTCTCTCTTCTCGCTCCCTCCGCCCTCACCTAAGACTCATGAATGACCTTTACGCTCATATTCTAATACGTCAGGAAATGTTGCACTGCGGCGTCTTGGTGTGAGAAACTGACGCCTTTATCATCATTATCATCCTCGTCTTGTCTTGATGCCTTGGCCAATCACGAGTCTCTTCTGAGTTGTATTTACAAAGTCTCACCGGGAGCGCGACGCTGCCAAAAAGCCAAACGAAGCGAGTCGTTCTCAAGCCGAGGCAACCATAAACAAGGAGCCGGTGTATGACGGCCTGGGATGATACATGACGGGAAGCACGGCCAGGGGGAGGAGACCCAGGTGCAGGGAGGGAGAGACTGGGTGAGAGAGCTTGGAAAGTGATAGAGGAGGGAGGAGAGGGGAAGGAAAGAGCAAGAAAAGTGACGAAAGCGAACAGTGAATGGCTATAACTCATTGTAATGCGGATGTGGATATTAAACCTTTTTCCTCAAAGTGAAGGGAAGTAACGATAAACAGGACTTGTGGAGACCAGGACTGAGCTTCATGTCAAGGAGGTTAAATAAAAAGCCAAACAAAGCAGAGAGATACGTACAAATCAAGATGAACTGAGTACTATGGTGAGCGCGTCTTCAGTTCAATCAAGATCTTCACGTTTATGATGACACGAAGGAAAAGCAAGGAGCGAGAAGAAACAAAACGCGAGGATATCAGGAGATGCGTGGAGTGACAGCCTTGTGACCATAAAGTTGCACGAGAAAAAGCGGAAAGATCGTAATAAAGAAAATAGTGAGACAGAAGTGACAATGTTACCTTTACACCTCTTAAAAAAAAACTGTATATGGAAGGGAGAATATTGTTGAGAATTTGAAAAAGAAAGAAGACAGGAACACAAATATATATAGAAGAGTATTTTAAGAATTTCATTATATATACCAGTGACAAGTGATATTATCTTTTAAAACGAGGTGAGGGAGATGTTCAACAAAACAAACAGGAAGAATAATAGATAAGTAAGATGATGTTAATTTTAATTCATAAGTAAATAGAGTTTTGAATGAAGAGAGAGAAAAAAAATGAAGGGAAATAGAATTATGATAAGTTTCACCAATCGATGGAATAGCAAATTATTGTTTCATATGAATATAGACAATGGAAGGTGAGTGATACGCTGCGCCTACACTTAAACATTCATTGAACTAGAACTCAAGGAAGGATAGATGCAGGTGGTGACACGTACACGCCTCCTTAAACAGGTAACGAATCTATCTTACAATACACTTAGAAAAAAAAAGGCAACTGAGAAATGAAAAAAAAAGTAAATGAAAAACATGAAAGAAAGAAAAAAGAGGAAAAGAATATATGAAAAACAAAAAATAATGTCAATGACTAGATGATGAAGAAGAAAGACAAACAAACTACAAATAATTTACTAGAACGTGTGTTAAATAAAGATAAGTGAGTTTTCTTTCATCATATTTATCGAAGGGGGTGGAGTGGGGAAGGGGATGGAGGGCAGGAGGTGATAGTTGCATATCTTGCCGGTAGGAGGTGGATGGAGGGGAACGTTGGAGAGGGAGAGATAAGGATAAAGGGGACGGAGGGGAAGGATGGCTCACTACGTACACCAAAAAAATATGAATAAATGAAGAAACAAGTGAATAATTAGATGAATCCAGATGAATAAATTAACGAAATAAATGAATAGATAAATGATTAAATAAAGAGAGAAAGGAAGAAACAAAAGAATAGCAAACTGTGCATATTGTTGTATAATGATTTTTGTGATTATTTATGTATATGAAAGATTTTGATCATAGTATTACACCACACACACACACACACACACACACACACACACACACACACACAACAGGATCACCCACCCATATTAATGCCTCCTTTTCCTTCTTCCAGTTGAAGGTTCGGCCGCCCTTCGAGAGGCCAGCCCGCCCCTACAAGGTCCAGCTCAACCAGCAACACCAACTACGGGATGGCGATAGTACGGACAGCTAAGGGGTGGTGGTGATGATGAGTGGTGATGAGTGGTGATGAGTGGTGATTAGTGGTGATGAGTGGTGGTGGTGATGAGTGGTGGTGATGATGAGGGGTGATGATGAGTGG
>JAPQNM010000043.1:19795656-19808156 GCA_029783475.1 Metacarcinus magister | reverse complement strand
AGCAAAATTAATGATCCAATAAAGACTGAGAGTGGATTTCAGTGTTCTAAATCAAGAAGCAGATACCTGATGTGATTAAAAGCTCTACCTGCCAAGGATTAACAGGTAACAGGTGAGGGACTGATAGCAACACAACATTTTAAGTATGATGAGAATGAATGAGTTGAAGCAAAGCCGATAAAAAGTAATAATATAATCTCGTTTTTTTCTCTCTTAAAGTTACGAAAACCGGACACCTAATAAAACAAACACTTATTACGTGGACTTCTATTATACGTTATCTGAATGAAAAAATTGTCTGTAATAGTATCGTAAAGCGGAATCCTTGATAAGATACCAAACAGGAGGAAGATAAGTGTGAAGTGATAGAGTGTAGGAGTGTAAACTGATAAGAATAAATATTTACAAACAATCTACTTTCACGCATTACATACTTACTGTACATGACACATTTCCTTCTGGCCACTATGATAATGCTCTAAGGAGGTGATAATGAATGGAGTGTATATGCATAGTGTTACGTCATCAGTGTTTATTGACATTTTACAGGAAATACCAGAGTTGTTTTCAGATTAGTGGATGAAAGAATAAAGAGCGAAGGTTTAAGAAAGACCTTTTGATAACATTTTCTTAGTTTATCTGGTCATTGTTTGTATGTCTGTGTGTTTGTTAATAAGTTTGTGTTTTATATAGTTTTCTGTTCTTTAGTTTATGTCTGTATGTATGTATCTATCTATCTGTCTTCTGCCTGTTGGTTTGCCTCTCTCTCTCTCTCTCTCTCTCTCTCTCTCTCTCTCTCTCCTCTCTCTCTCTCTCTCTCTCTCTCTCTCCAGACATTCATAATATTCTTTTCCTTGAGGCATGAGACAGACAGTGCTCCTTCCCCATCCCTTCCCCTTGCTGGTATTAGGCAGGTAATCCTTCCCTCCCACTTCCCACTGTTTTCCACCTTGGCGCTAATCTGCCTTCTTTTATCTTGCAGGGGTTTTGGAAAGCAGGGTTACCAGTGTCAGAGTAAGTATGATGCAGCTCTTTTTTTATTTATATCTTTTCATCAAAGTCGGTGACATTGATATTCCCAACATATGCTCCACAAGCCTCTGGTACACGGCCCTACCCAGTGTCCAGGCCTTTGTTCTGTACGTGTTGAACAGTGCTGGAGCAAGGAAGGGTCTCTGCCTCACCTCTGAATGTGATGGAAAGAAAGCTTTAAAAACAAAATATGGTATGCCAGGTTTGAAAAAATCTATTGTCACTCATTCTATCTGAACTATGAGCGAAAATCATGTAATTATCATATAGTTAGAGGTGGGAGGGGGGGGGGAGGAGCACGGAAGGTACACCCAGATATCTGTTGAAGAGGAACTTACAAAACATCTTCATGCACACATCAAACACTTTAAAGGTCGACAAAGACAACAAGAATCTCCTGCAAATGTTCACGGCAATCTTTCCTACAATGATGAAAATCTGTTCTCTGGTTGTTCCCTTTCTTTGCCTCGGTAATATATAAGGACAACCAGATTTCCTTTCAATCAGGAGTAGTATCAGAATGAAGTGCACTAGTTAGGACATCATGCACTCATTCACGTCTCTCACCTTCTTCACCTTCACGCCAATTACCTTCCCATCCTTCAAACTTGTCACACTTTTCTTGATCACAGGAAGGGAAGGTGTTGTTCCATCTACTGGTGGGTCAGCAGCCGACACCTCAACATTAATTAAAAGGAGACCGTCTACTAAGAAACTAAAAATTGTTTCATCATCAATTCAGATCGGCATCAATAATAAAAAGAAGAAAACAACAGTCATGTATAGAATTTTCAAAGTAAAAAACAAATAAAACAAAACTAGATAAATGAAAATAAGAAAATAAATCTATAAATAATTGAATCAATATACAAATAATTTAATATATTTCAATTAGAGAGAGCACTACCGATTTCGCATCATCCACACTGCTCTTTATTATTCATTATCATAATCTACTTATTATTAACTTTACTATCTATGTTCGATTACTATCATGGACAATTTTCTGACGTCTTCCCCAGACCTTCCTAATCCACCCCAACCCTTCCACTCACACTACACGCTTCCTATTACCATGTACCTTTAATGTGATTATATGCAATTTGATAATAATCTCTTCTGTGTTTCTATTTTCGTTAAATTTTCTATAAGTACATGAAGTGTGTGTGTGTGTGTGTGGTGTGTGTGTGTGTGTGTGTGTGTGTGTGTGCGTGCTCTAATCTCCCCCCTTCCGCCATTCCAGTGTGCCAGTGTGCCGTCCACAAGAAGTGCCATGACAAAATTCTCGGAAACTGCCCAGGATCTGGCAAGGAGTCGCAACAGACCATAGTGAGTAGAGGAGAAGGAGGAGGAGGAGGAGGAGGAGGAGGAGGAGGAGGAGGAGGAGGAGGAGGAGGAGGAGGAGGAGGAGGAGGAGGAGGAGGTGCCTGTGGCCTTATTCTGAGTTACTTTGTCTCACGGGCCGGCAAGCAAAGGGATGGGTAAAAAAAGTGGATTTACTGTATTCCTGCAGAAGATGTGTTCGGTAGCCATAAGTATAAATGCATTACTTCATCTCTCCCTTGGTTAGAAGAACATACATTTTTATTGAATATTAAAATTTTTCTTCATGAGGTAGAAATCTGCCTTTTTTGTTTAGCAATTTAGTGAAAAGTTTAACTCTAAACGAAACTTCGGAACTCAAAACTCAGTATGGATTTATTTTTCTTTTGGTAACACTTATCCAGATTCTTATCCTTTAAAAAAAAACCCAAGGAAATTGTAAGGAGTGCGTGGCAGCAGGTATTCAGACACTCAACGCCCTTCCTAGCACTGACAAGACTTTCCCTGAGCACTAGAAGTCAGATACGGCATGGTAATGAAATCTGGGTTATTATAAACGTAGACTTTATGGAATATGAGTGTGATGCAGTTAGATTGCTGAGGTGGCTGTGCAGTGCTGCCTTGAGAGATGAATGGCGGTAAGCGGCTGAGTGCATTAGTGTAGTGGTGATGACAGGCTGACTGCAGTGGCTCAGGTGTTGGCGTTGAAGAGGCTTAAGCGTTTAGAAAGGTGAAGACGTGTTATGGGAGAGAGTGAGTTGGAATGAGGTGGTTACTCGGGGACGAGGCGCCGCTGACATCCACAATCTAAATCAGTGGTTCCCTAACTGGGAGTAATTTACCCTCTGGGGGTAATATAACAGTTTTTCGAGGGTAATGGAGGGGTAACAGAAAACAAAATATATCTAGTGTTTTAATATAGCCATATGTATCAACATTGACAACATTTTGTGCGCCTAATGTGGCATGTTAAATTGGGTAACAAGCTGAAAAAGTTTGGAAATCACTGGTTTAAGGGATTTTACTTTATATACAAAACTGAAAATAACGATAGCATAGACCCACTAAAAAATAATGATGAAATGATAGATAATAGTGAAGATATGAGCAAAGTTTTAAACGATTATTTTTTTATCAGTATTTACGCATGAGAACTGAACTACGTTACCTGATGCAGACCACGTGTTAAGAGGAGGGAAGACGAAAGATTAACGAACATTAACATAACAAGTCAGCAGGTAATCACCGAGACTAGATGATGTATATCCTCGCGTATTAAAGGAGTGTAAGAACATAATTAGTGTAGCACTAACGGATATATTTAATGTTAATAGCTTCAGGAGACGTACCTAGTTTGAGGAGACAGACAAATATTATTCCAATTTTTAAGAAGAGTGATAAAAGCGTGATGAGCAATTACCGGCCAATTAGTTTGACATCAGTAATAGGTAAAATGTTAGAGTCTATTATTTCCAAGAAAGTAGGGCGGCATCTAGAGCTACATGAATCAATTACTGACATTCTTTATAAAAATGCTACAGTAATGAAATGAGAGAGAGAGAGAGAGAGAGAGAGAGAGAGAGAGAGAGAGAGAGAGAGAGAGAGAGAGAGAGAGAGAGAGAGAGAGAGAGAGAGAGAGAGAGAGAGAGATAGAGAGATAGAGAGAGAGAGAAAAGCTGCAGAAAAGTGAAAAAAAGCGGCAGAAAAAAGTGTTAATGGTCAAGTCATTTAAGATCCTAACCTGACCTTCCCTCAAAGTTATAGGAATGGCATTGCTTGCTTGCTTGCTTGCTTTAAGGCACTGCAACAACGTGTTTACAAGGCGCCATAACCAAGGAGGTGAGTGAGGGAAAACAGTGATGCAATCTTGTGTTAAGAAGATCGGCTTCATTGACAAGGATATAATATAATTGAAACTTCTACATTTAACAAACTCAGATGAACAATATTTATAGAGTACACGACACTTATTGGTCAAAATGTCATTATTTTACGTTCATAATCAGAATTTGAAGAAAAAAGGAAGGAATAAAAAAATCACATAATACTTAAGAATTTTATTTATTCAGTTTGAATAGAATGTGAGTTGTGTCATTACAATGATAAAACAAATCAGTCATTTACTGTTAGGTTCAATTTTGTACAATCGTGACTTTGTACATAACAGTTGTATTAGGTTCATTAAGCACTACAACATCACTCTTATGGTGCGCCTCAGTGTGCAGGTGTTTAGGCCGTCACCTTGCTGGGTCGAGTCCTTCCCCTGGCGAGCCGCTGCTGCACCATTTGGAGGCGTGCAGCGATGCTGTCCTTGACAGCTGACACCTCTGCAGGCGGGCCCCTAATGGTGATGGTGCCTGTCTTGGTGTCAGTGGGGAATGGCACTGTCACCCTGACACTAGGGTACTCCTGTGCCAGCTTGGTGAGTGCCTCGCCCCGGGGGCCCACCACGTGGCACCGCATACTGGGTGCCACCTCCAGCAGCACCTCACATACCTGTGCTTGCCGCCGCTCGGCTGCCTCACGCAGCTCCTTTTTGATGTTCTGCAGGTGGCTGGTGATGTCCTTGGCGGCAGCACAAACCTCACTCTTGAGGCCCTTGAGGACCACCTCCCCGGAGACAGTGTCTTGAGGGGGAGGCACACTCACTCGCACCGACGGGTACTCCTGACGCAGCCGTTGTAGTGTTTGGCCGCGCGGCTAATCACATGTCGGCGCATGTTTGGGGGCACCTGGAGGGCCACCTCCACTGTGTCCTCCAGCCAGGACTGTGCCACCATGGACTGGCACTTGATGGAAGGAGTGGTGGAGGTGTGGTGGTGCCTCTTGGCCTTACCCTTACCCACCACTGCCTTGGCTGCCACACTCACACTCTCCAAATATGGTTTATTATTTTTTTTTTGTTGTCTTTTTGGTGCACACGATGTTCCAGTGAGTGGAGTCATCGTCCCGCTATTCAGCATGACTGTCCTGGTGGTGAGCCAGCTGCATGCAAGAGTCCTGCTGCTGCTCCACCTCACACTCCTCGGAAAGGGATTCATCCTTCTCACCGGAGTCCATCACCTCCTGAGGAAAGTGATGCAGCCCTTGGTGGCAGAGGTTGAGGTGTGCTGCAATCACAAGCTCTTCCAGGTGGTGAGAAGAAGGTGCAGGGTTACAGCGTTCAGTGGCAGGTACCAATGGTTCAGCCTCTGTACTGCATCCCTGGCGTTCTTCTCTTTCCTCAGAGAGGGTGAGAGGCAGCTGCACCTCCTGCCAATCAGCAGGAGAGACCTTTTCAATGATCACCCACCCGTTCAGGTCATCCTCCTGACTGGTGGTGGTGGTGCTAGTGTTCCTTTTGAACATCTTCCTACACTTCCGTAGGAGGCGCACCAAAGCTTTCTTCAAGCCCGTGCAGCATCCACACGTGCTGTGCACCTTGTTGCGCGTTCGCTCACTTTGATTCACCATAATGGATTTTATTATTGTCTTATTTTACCAGATTTATCAGATTAGATCTAACAGTTTCAATGTCAGATTAGATCTAGGATCAGAGATTGGACCTAAGTTGCACTAACAAACTGCCAGCCTGTGTCCTGAGAAGATGCTGATATCTAGTTGCTCGCACCTCTCTCTCTCTCTCTCTCTCTCTCTCTCTCTCTCTCTCTCTCTCTCTCTCTCTCTCTCTCTCTCTCTCTCTCTCTCTCTCTCGATTGTTACTCATTTGTTTTGCACATCGGCTATTATTGCAGTCCTTATACATTTCAATATTTTTACCGTCTTATTGTATCAATTTTCCTTATGTCATGCCTCCGTGATTATTGTTATTGTTATTATTATTATTATTATTATTAATAGTTTTATTTTTCGTTAATCAATATATAAGTTTACCATCTTATTAAAAAAAAAGAAAGAAAAGAACAGACCTTAATTCTATCATTTCGAGGTTGACCTTTTACGCTTCTTTACTATTTGCGTTTCGACCTTATAGTTTAAAAAGGTCTGAGGGAGGGAGGGGAGGGAGGGGAGGGAGGAGGGAAGTATTGTGAGTCAACTTATTACTACTGCATGAGTGGTATAGGAAGGAATGGGGGGGGGAGGGAGGTATAGGAGAAAGTTTCCAAAGGGAGGAAGAGAAGGTCGGTGTTAAGATGCAGTGGATGTGTTTTCGTGTGTGTGTGTGTGTGTGTGTGTGTGTGTGTGTGTGTGTGTGTGTGTGTGTGTGTGTGTGTGTGTGTGTGTGTGTGTCTCTCTCTCTCTCTCTCTCTCTCTCTCTCTCTCTCTACGCTTTAAAAACAGACAGTAAGGTCAAACTATCAACATTTCAATCCATTTGCGAATATTATGAAGAACATTTATCTTTTATGCACCTCAAAAAAAGGAAAATAAAAAAAATATTATATAAAATCAGGTTAATTGGTGGATGAGTGGATGACACATAGCTTAAAACACTTGATAGGGATGAAAAGAAGGGATATACAAAAGATTAAAAAGTTGGGAAAATGATTTAAAAGAGAGATACACTACATCAACTAGGTTAGCTTGGAAAAACAAGAGAAAAGCGAAGAAAAAATACGAAATGAGCCTAGCTAGAAATGCCAAAAGAGACCCTAAGGCAGTGGTTCCCAAACTGGGGGTAATACAACAGTTTTTCGGGGGTAATGGAGGGGTGACAGAAAAGAAAGTATATCTAGTGTTTTAATATACATCAATATTGACAACCTTTTGTGAGAGGGGTAACACGCCTAATGTGGCATGTTAAATTGGGTAACAAGCTGAAAAAGTTTGGGAACCACTGATCTAAATGAAGTGGACGAGGTAAATCATTGGAAGTTTATCTAAGGCTTGGTTGTGATGGTATTTTGGGGACAGTTAACAATAGGTGGCGTTATATTTGCATATGTGTATATCATTCTATTATATACAGAGAAAAGACTAACCAACGGCCAACAAAAACTGTAGAAAAAATCCTCTTAATCTCGTTCTTAGCTTTTTTATTTACTGTTTTTCTGCTGTATTCTTAGGTGTAACTTCTTAAATGAAAAAATAAGGCAGGCTGTTTATAAAAAAAAATAATCAGTCATCATATATCGTCATTATTACAAACACACAACATACAGAGTTGATTTAAAAACCGGATCTTCCATAACACACAACCCTTCCCATTCTTTCTGGTGAGACTGAACGGACGAGGCAAAAAGAGAAAGAAAGAATGAAACTCGAGGCCCCAAAGCGCCTTGGAGATTAGGGAGGAGAATTCTGGTGATGTGTTGCGGAGGAAGGAGGAAGACTTGCACACGTTGAAAAGCGGAGAGAATGGAGAAACTTACCGTGTAAAAAGGGTGGACGCTTTTTGGCAATCAAAGTACTGGTGTTGTTATTTTTTTCTATTTGATTGCGTCGTCGGTCAATGGTGAAGGTAAAAACAACGATCGCAAACAGGGACAAATAAGGCTTCAGGGCCTCATCGAAGTCGTGAAGCAGTGCCAACACGCATTGGTTGATAAAGTGAAAGTGTACTAGAGTAAGAACGAACAATTCTCTCTGAAAATAAAGGCGAAGAATGATGAAGCAAAGGATGCGATGGAGGAGGCAACACCCACCCAGCCAAAGCCTGCTGGAGCTGAGAACATTCGGGTGTTTGTAAGGGTTTCATCTGCTTTCCAAAAACGGCTGATGGTCGAAAAGGCAAGCATAATAAGGCGCCTCCAAACATATTACTGCCTTTGTATCTCGACGGACTGCAGGAGAGACAGCAGGACGGCCATTCGATGCCTCAATGATGGCTTGATTCACTCCCGCCAGGATGTGAGAACATTCTGACCGAGTGGCGATAGTAGGAGCACCAGCTCAAGGATGTCATGACCACTACAGACACTCCAACACACTTGCACGTACATCATGAAGCGCATTCAACACAGGAGAAGGAACAACAGTATCAGAATCTCACACCGACGTCCACCGACCATAATGAACAGCCTCAAATATAACAACACGTTTGCTGGACCCTGAATGTGCCCAGCAAGTACCAACAGCGATTACTGGATGAGAATGATCGCGTCCTTGCCACCCTTCATAAACAGAGCCAGGTGGACGTTGTGTACGATTTCAAAAGTGGCAAGATGGTCTACCAAGGGATGAAAGAAAAAGTAAAGTGTTGCCACGACAAGGTAAATAATATGATTCAGGTGTGACGGGCACAGAATGAACAGCACCAGGCTAGAAACAATGCACTTTCTGAGGTGGGTGGCTTAACACTTCTCTACTGAAAGTGTTGGTATTAGAGAGGCGGAAAACGGAGAAACACAGACTGTTCCAAACTTAAGATTAAGCTCCATTGAAAATATGAGGAAAATCTGGATGTTACAATAAATAAAGATAAAAATATTAGAGTAAGAAGAACACAATAGGTATTAAAAGGGATGTTTCAGGATGAGTCAGTAACCATTTAGATTTATGTAATACTCTTGGCAGCCTTCATCGTCATCAACTATACGCTATTGAGACTACTTTCCTTCATAAATAATACAAAGATATTAATTCCAGTGATTATGGAGTTAAATTTCTCTTTTAGACCCAAATCATAAACGGCACAAATATTATCTCCATTCACACACAAACAAAATAAAAAAATGATGGAAATAAAGACAAAGAATTAGACATAGGATACATTCGTTGGACCCCTTCAGCTAACGCCACCCTTTCCTCCCTCCTTCAGTACCTGCGACAGCGCTTCAAGATCAACGTTCCGCATCGGTTCCACGTCAACACCTACATGTCCCCGACCTTCTGTGACCACTGCGGTTCCCTGCTGTGGGGCGTCATCAAACAGGGACTCAAGTGTGAAGGTCAGTGTCCACACCAACTCTCTCCCTTCTTTTATATACTTTTTTTTTACCCTTTTGTCCTATTCCTCCTTCTCCTTCATTCCCTTATTGGTTCATTTTTATTTCGTTTACTCTTATATTGTCTTCTTCCTTCCCTTTTTCTGCATTTCATTTCTTAGGTTCAAATTTTTTCTTCTTTTTTATGTTTCTTCGTTTGGTTTTACTGCGTTGTGGGTTGCCTTCTGTATATCGCGTTTTCTTTATCTTTCAACAACAGTAATCCTAATCCTCCTCCTTTTCTTCTTCTTCTTCCTTCTCCTCCTTCAGTCTTACTTCCGCTTCATTTCTAATTTGCCTCATGCCCTTTCTCCTTCAACTGCCTATGTCATCTTCTCTTTACCATTTTCTATTTTTTTCATATTCCACTCTTCATCCTCCTCTTCTTGTGTTCGTCCTTTTGATAGGATGCAATATTTTCTATACTGTCACTGTAACTCGAGGCATTCTCTCTCTCTCTCTCTCTCTCTCTCTCTCTCTCTCTCTCTCTCTCTCTCTCTCTCTCTCTCTCTCTCTCTCTCTCTCTCTCTCTCGTTTTCTTTATCCTTTCATTGCAGTTCCTTTCATAATTATTTTCCTTGCTTCCTTTTTCCTCCCGGAGTTAACTGTTCTCCCTCACTAAGCCTGTTACGACTTCCTGCCTCCTGTGTCACGGCCATTACGAGGTTGTGACGGAGATCTGCCTCGTTTCCCTTCTATGTGGGCGAGGAATTTGTGCCACCGAGGTAAGTTATTATTATTATTCCGTGTTGCACTACCCAGTTCTGGTCTCTCTTCCCTTGCTGGACGGCGGGGCAATAGTAACTCAAAGGGACGGAGCTTGGTGAGGCCCGGCCCGTCAGAGTTCACGACAAGCAATGGTTATGATTTTTTTTTGTTAGTGGTGGGAAAGTTATAGTGAGACACACACACACACACACACACACACACACACACACACACACACACACACACACACACACACACACACATGTACACTTATATTTCTAGTCAGTTAAGTCAGTATCGTATTCTAGCAAAGGGTTGGTTGGTGGGTGAGGAAAATTTATATATGTGTGAAAAGTAGCTGAAAGAAAAGATAAGATAAAAAGAAAAACACCATTCTGCCTTGAAAATGATGATGTATGTGTAAATGAAAACTATTCCCGTATGTAAGTTCTAGTTTTCATTCATGTTTATAATAAAAAATAACGTTTAATAGCAATGTTAGATACAAAAAATGCACAATAAAACATGTAAAATATATCTGACAGAGAATATTTATATGATCGTCTGAACTTGGGAAAAAGACAAAGTGTGTAGAATCCACGCTAAAAATAAATGTTGAAAAAATGTTTAGTGATCTTTAAATAAATGACACACACACACACACACACACACACACACACACACACACACACACACACACACACACACACACACACACACACATCTTGAAGTACAAATCTCCTATTGTATATCAACTTTCTGTCATCATAGCCTTGGGAGCAGCTAAGGGTGAGACGCTGCACTGTAACAACCTAACAAATAACACCAACAACATCTTCATGGGTTACGTCGTTAAAAAGAGATCAAAGAAACCCATTATATTCTACATCAGTATAAGCTCCAGCGAAGTCAGTACCTGAAAGAAAACTGAAATACTGAAGCACTAACGCGTATAGATACACCACCACCACCACCACCACCATTTGTAAAGATAAAATGGATGACAGTATTTGGCAACAATGTACGTGAATATATATAAAATTGATACCTTGTTGTAGATTTATACACAAATTCCATAAATAAATAAGACATACACACAAACATTTGGAATGAATATAACTGTAGAGAGAGAAAATAATGTATGCTGGGAGGATTTAAGAGAGAGAGAGAGAGAGAGAGAGAGAGAGAGAGAGAGAGAGAGAGAGAGAGAGAGAGAGAGAGAGAGAGAGAGAGAGAGAGAGAGAGAGAGAGAGAGAGAGCATGCCCGGTCCAACCTCCCTCCCTCCCTCCCTCCTACGTATTCGGATAATATCGTAATAATTTCCAGCCGTACCATTAATTCCGTCCCTTAATGAGGCTTCCACGTGCAACTGGGCATAATGCAGCAATATTCATAATCTACACGGATTATCACAGCCTATTATTGCAACTATAATTAGCCCATTCACAATTATTTTGCTTCTATTACTGCCACTGTTTTTCACTTCATATTTACAACGCAGTGGCTGTCTGTTGGGGAGGTGGAGGGTTGGGTGGGGGAGGTGGCGTTATGGGAACAGACAGGTAACTAACGGTAAAAGTACCTGAAACTATTACTATTACTATTACTGTTGTTATTATTATTATTATTACTACTACTACTATTACTGTTATAAAGACTACGACTACTATTTTTTTTTATAGTTTTTAATGAGCGCAATTGGTATTACACGTTTCCATATATAGATAAAAATTTCCCTGTTATTATTATCATTGACCTTAATTTCCATTCCTGGAGTTACAAAATTACTACTATACAATTTTTTTCTTCATTACTTTACCTACCTGTCGATCTTTTTTTATTTTTTTTATATATA
Source organism: Metacarcinus magister (assembly GCA_029783475.1). Taxonomy (NCBI): domain Eukaryota; kingdom Metazoa; phylum Arthropoda; class Malacostraca; order Decapoda; family Cancridae; genus Metacarcinus; species Metacarcinus magister. The sequence goes on along the minus strand of JAPQNM010000043.1, from coordinate 19,796,371 downwards.
TTTTTCACTTTATTAATTATGAAGCTCTTTAGAGTTTATAATCAGAAGTTAAAAAAAAATATGGGCATGTCTTTTAAACTATTACTATTACTTTGATGAGGATAAATAAATAAGAGACAAAAATAGACATGAGTTATCTTTCATCTGGCAGTCGACAACATTCGCTCACTCACTTACTTGCTCACTAGGATGCTTTCTCTTTCTTTCTCTCTCTCTCTCTCTCTCTCTCTCTCTCTCTCTCTCTCTCTCTCTCTCTCTCTCACTTTCCCCCAATCTTCCTTTCTGTTCTGATTGGGCGGGACTTCCTTCGCTCCATTTCTCAGAGCCAATCGCATTCACGGTCATTTCTGCTCCTCATCTCATCCTAATCCAATCCCATTCAAGCAAGGTATGTTCCCTCACCTTTCTCGACTCCTCTCTCTCTAACTTTTCTCTCTCTCTCTCTCTCTCTCTCTCTCTCTCTCTCTCTCTCTCTCTCTCTCTCTCTCTCTCTCTCTCGTCGTTATAAAGCATTTCAGTAATAAATCTTCAGAAACTTCATTTTTTTGTAAAGGGAAATAAAGGAAGGGCAAGGAAAAGGCGAGACAGGAAACGGAAGGGAAACAAAGATGAGAGAGAGAAAAAAAAATGTATGTGAGAGAGTGTGTGTGTATATGTTCAGCAAACTACGTTCTCTCTCTCTCTCTTTCTTTCTCTTTTTTTTTTCTTCTCTCTC
>JAPQNM010000043.1:19765656-19790656 GCA_029783475.1 Metacarcinus magister | reverse complement strand
TAGATAGAGAGAGAGAGAGAGAGAGAGAGAGAGAGAGAGAGAGAGAGAGAGAGAGAGAGAGAGAGAGAGAGAGAGAGAGAGAGAGAGAGAGAGAGAGAGAGAGAGAGAGAGAGAGAGAGAGAGAGAGAGAGAGAGAGAGAGAGAGAGTAAAGTCCATCTGGCTGACTATGAACGGAAACTCGTGTGTACATACATACATACATACATACATACATACATGTACGTTTTATGATGCATGTGAACGCGTGCATGTGTGTATTGCCCTTCCTGTTCTTGTTTGTATTTGTTTTCGAATATTTATGTAAAAGTTTGAAGCGTGTGTATGAGGGAAGCTGCCATCCACACACTCCTCCCTCCTCCCTCCACTCTCTCGGTCCATTCTTCACCCTCCATCCACACTCATCCACCCTCCACTTTCCATTCATACCCTCCCTCCACCCTCCACACTCCTCCCTCTTCTCTCCACTTTCCACCCTCTTCCCCTCCTACCTCCACCCTCCCCCACTCATGCACCGCCACTCATTGGTCTGCTCGTCCTCACCTAAATGCGATGTATGTGTATGTATGCTCTCTCTCTCTCTCTCTCTCTCTCTCTCTCTCTCTCTCTCTCTCTCTCTCTCTCTCTCTCTCTCTCTCGCCCCACGCCTGAGAAAACAAGAAAAGTGTCGTTTTTATGAGTTGCCGCGAAAGAGCGGGAAGTAGGCGGGAGACAGCGAGTGTTTTGACAGCGAGGCGGCGAGAAGATGTAGGAATGGCGGGAAGATGGCCACGGTGGACAGACAGACAGATAGACAGGAAGACAAATATATAGGTAGGCACGCAGGGATACAGACAGACAGACAAATACACAGGCAAGCTGGGAAGTAAACAAACAAACAAGCAGGCAGGCAGGCAGACAGGTAAACAGACAGGCGGACAGAGGAATATACAGGCAGACAGGCGCCCTTGCTACCGGATTCAGCTTCATCACAGAGCGTGTTGTCTATTCGACTGTTTGGTATCTCCTTCCGCGTGATGTATTGCGATCTCTCTCTCTCTCTCTCTCTCTCTCTCTCTCTCTCTCTCTCTCTCTCTCTCTCTCTCTCTCTCTCTCTCTCTCTCTCTCTCAATTGGCACTCTACTGAACGGCTTTTATTTAGACAAAAGCATTCGTAGCAAACCACTGTCCTCGTCTGACGCACAAGCTGCATGTCACTGATTCTTGACAGCCAACCGTCCCTCATACCTTTCCCCTCTCCTCTCTCTCTCTTCCTCCTCTTCACCCGTACTCCCCTCCCCTCCTTCCCTCCTTGTGTTTACCACTCCGCCTCTCCTCGCTCAGTTACTCTCCTCCCGGTCTTCATCACATCTCTCACGCCCTTAAATTCCCTCTTCATCGCACCTCTCCCTTCCCCTCCCGCCCATCTCCAAACCCTCCCGAGGCCCAAAATCCATATCGAGGGCCTCCCAGTCTCCCTTCTCCGCCCCCTATATCCTCTTCTGACCCCTTCCTTCCCTACTAGCCACGTACGCCCCTTTGGTTCCCTTTCCCCTCAGGTGGTGATGTAGTGTAATTGCATCAAAGACGTCAATCAGGTTTTATCGCGGTGAAAAGCAGATCTAAAGTTGCATGCCCGTGTCACCGGTTCCCAGGCGGTCGTGAGGGGGTCCAGGTGGCGCTGTTGTGGGTCATTCCGGTGATTGGTGACTCTTCCGAGGCTTTGCGGGTGTGTCAGGTCATTTGTTATCCTGTCAAAGCCTAGATGTTGACATTTTTTTCACGTCTTTAGGCCCATAAGGTGTTTTCATCTAATTTTAGCAGTTTTCTCTCCTGCTTGCTTTCATGTAACGATTTGCCATTATCACTCTGCAATTACTAGGGTTTGTGGGTCGCCTTGGCAACGCGTCCTGTGCCTCCACGTCTCCTGTCTTGTCCTTGCTGGAGTACACTGATGCTGCCGTCACTTTGCCCTTCGTGTGTCCCTCGGCTGTCGCTCACGCTATACCACCTCTCTTCCTTCACTGCCTGTCACTCCGTCCCACGTGATGTGTTCCCCTGTATCACCTCATCTGTCACCCCAAAGCCACCACCTCACCCCTCCAAAGTCGCTTACTCTGTATCCCCACGTCCCTGTCAGCCTGTCAGCGTCACCGTGTCCTCGCCGCCACGCCTGCAGCACCTCGTCACGCCCTCGGTGCTCCGTTTGTCCCTCTATCATACCATTCCCAAAATTTTCATCTGTATTTCCATTTACTGATGAATAACTTGATACAAAAATGTCAGAACTCTTACTGAAAACATACGAGATCAATACAATATAGAACAGGCAAAGCGAGGAGAGGGACGCCGTCTAGTTTTATCTGGTAATACTGTGATGAAGAGTGAATTATATTAATGCAACAACGATATATTAGCATAATCATAACGCACGTGTCCCGCTAGTCGCCTTCATGAACTGGCTAAACTACTAGATGATCCACGTGTCACTAGAACTACTAATTATAACACAGGTTCTTGTGATGAATCAAAAAGGTGTTGCAAGGCCTCTCCCCCTCCCCCTCCCCCTCCCCCCCCCACACACACACGCATGAACACGGGACGGCCAGTAATGAATTCATACACTTAACATATGAAACAGAACTCATCAACAAGTCATGTCATCTGGTTAAAAATAATTAATGAGTTTTTTTTTCAAGTCAATGCGATTATATGATTCATTTTCCTCATTATCATTATTAAAATTATTACTATCATTATTATCACCATCCTTATCATCATCATTACGTTGCAACACACTCCCATCACATCCCTACGAAGGTCACTATCACGAGGGAGGCGCCAGGTTCAAGGTCACTCCTCCCTTAGGTCACTGACTTCCTTATCTATTCATCTACTCATTTATGAATCCTTTCAACACATACAGAAAGGCAAGTTATGGGCGGCATCTCTCGCTTATTCATTGATCTTTACCCTACCAAGCCGGTGTGCCGTGTGTGTGTGTGTGTGTGTGTGTGTGTGTGTGTGTGTGTGTGTGTGTGTGTGTGTGGTGGTCAGTGGGCGTGTTATGGGCGGGATTGCAGGAAGAATCTAATGGTCCTCCTTTTAGACCATTTGTTTTCTGGGCTCTTAACAAGCGCACTGGACACGCCCCACCCCACCCTACCCCACCCCGCCTCACCCCACCCCACCCCACTCCGCCTCACCCCACCCGGCCCCGTCTCCTCTAGGTTCTTGTGTCCTCTCCATTCCTCTTGGTCAGCGGCCATGCACGTGTATCTCATTTGTGGAAGACTGTAACTAATTCACTTTTCGCTCGCTCAATCATACGACAATCATGCTCTTTTTTTTCTCTTTCTTCTTCGTCTTTTCCTTCTCCTTCTCCTCCTCCTTCTCCTCCTTTTTTTTGAACGTGAACCCTGAGTTGTAAACCAGTGTGTTATGTAAGTGTGTATGTATGTGTGTGTGTGTGTGTGTGTGTGTGTGTGTGTGTGTGTGTGTGTGTGTGTGTGTGTGTGTGTGTGTGTGTGTGTGTGTGTGTTTCTGTGTGTGTGTGTGTGTGTGCATTTAAACCCTCCAAACACGTCATCTGGTTTCCGTCTATGGTTGCGCGTCATCCGCCCCGCCCCGCCCCGCCCTGTCCCACCTCTCCTCGCCAAGACCAAGGTGCTTGTCAGGCAGCCAACTCAAGTGCAGCTTTACCCTTCCTCTCCTGGCTAGTAAATAAACAACCGAGACCCACACAGGTGACAGGTAACGGTGCAAACCTGGACCACGTATATATGTACCTTGGGAAATAACATCTAGTATTAAAGGGACAAGGATACAGAGATGAGCATTAAGGCAACGCGTATCACGGCCTGTTGTCTTTGATTTTTCTCTATTAGTCCGTTAGAACACCAACAATGTTCATAATAACTGTAACACCGTATCCTTCCTCTGCTTCATGTCCCTCTCTCTCCTTCTCTCTCTTTCTCTCCACCCCTGACTCTGATGCGGAAATTTTCTCCTTAAGGAAATAGGAATGGGGAGGCGAGTAATTATTGTCCCTGTGGCGTCTTTCTCTTCACATGCTTCAAAGACTCAAACCACAGATGCATCACGCTGGAAACGGTTTGAGATGAGCCAAGCTATGAATCTCCTCACCTCGGGGTATTAGTTCATATTTACTGTTTTTTTTTGTGTTATGAGAAACGTTTGGGTAAAAATCTGACTCTGACTTCAACGTAACCACCAGGATGTCTGTCGCGTGAAATGAGAATCTGAGGAAAAACAAAACAAAACAAAACGATCTATACCACAATAAGTTCTACCTGAGACAAATAGTTATGAATAGGAGAAAGGAAGCGTAAGATAAGAATGAGACAATAAAGGAATGACAATGAAGGAATGAAGAGATGAGGAATAAAGAAGATATAAAAGATGGAGCTGCACGAGAATACATAAAAGTGACGACGAAGATATTCATAACACGAATGAAATGAAGTCAATGAAGCGAAAGAAAACGAGAGGAAAAAGAGTCAACAATAACAGAGACAGATAATGATTAACAAAAAAAAAAGTCATTTAGGAGTGAGATAGGAGGACAAAACAAACGACAAAAAACATAGGAGAGAGATAAACAATGGCAAGAAGAAAAGACGAGCTGAGGCCTACAGGGAAATATTGATTAGGTGAGCAAAGAGTGGCCGTGAAGTGGTTACAGAGGCAGAGGAGAAAGGAAATGAGATACGGAGAGGCAAGGCTTATGTAGAAGGCAGGACGAAGGACAAATAATAATAGGACTGGAAGGTCAGCGAGTAGGTTTGGGTCGGGAGGGGGAAGAAGGAAGAAGGAAGAGAGGCTCAGACAAAACATCATTAAGGTGAGGAGGTCGGGGCGTTGAGAGGGACGACGTGAGGGGAGCCGAGGCCTGTTAGCACGTCCTGTTGCCGCCTCTTGCTCCGTCACCCAAAACGACTGTCCGTGCCTGCCTCACTTTACTCTTTTATTCATCATTTAATTATTCTTTTACCACGTGACGTGTTGCTAGCGGGGCGCATGCATGTTTAAAGTGCCACCTCCGGCCGCTGCAGCCCCGTTAAACTGTTACTGTCCTTTTGGTACGAACATCTAGCGCCACACGTGTAAATACGCCCCCAAGGAAATCCAGGACATAAGGGTCAAGATGGATTGCTGTTCCTTCACCTCTTCTCTCTAGGGCATGATTATGTTTTCAATAATTAAACCACTTTTTCTATGTCCTCGACGCTGGAGGGCGCGCTATCCGCACGAAGCGTCTCTTGTTTTGCTGCCTGCTCTCGAATGGCTTGTGGTAAATAATTGAGGTTTTCTGCTCTTGAAAATTTTGAAGCAGTCATAATCAGACAAACTGTACAACGTTTATAATATTGCAATGTTTCTCTGATTGCTGGACCTTGAAATATTTCGTAATAGGAGTTTCACTTAAGGGACAATGTACTTTTTACAACACAACTTTGAAACAGACAGGTTAGGCTATATTTTATTCTTCACATTCATGAATATTACATATTTTCCTCCCCGATCTATGTATATTACCGCAGGAAACACCTAAACTTTCAAGTATGAGTATGACAGTAAACTTTAAAACTACTTCAGCTTGACAGTACTCACTCTCTCCATCCCCTTTAAAAGTATTTCATATTTCATTTATAATATAGCTTTTAAGCAGCATTATTACCGTTATATATATCAATGTTTTTCTGGCTTCATATAACATCACTGCGATAAATTCAATCAATCATTATCATCATCATCATCATTTTATATATATAGATACAATATTTTCAGCATGACACATTTTTCTTAACACAAAACAATCAAGACTCGCCCTCATATGTATCACTCTTTCACTTTCTCTCTTTAGGTGCCTCGCTCATACTTCAGTTCCCTGCTGGTTGCGCTACTTTCAATTTCCACTTTTAATTTCCACTTTGAAATCACTGTGTTGCTCTTCCATCCCTTCTCTTTGATTTCCTCTCCCTCGGTCGTAAAATTAATACATCGAGGAAGTGAGAAAACGAGACAAAGTTGAATACAAACATTAAATGAATTGCATGAAACTATACGACGTCACTTTATTGATGTCTCGAGCCTTTCATGACACTCACTCTCAACGATCTATAGGGACACTACCTGAGCTTCTTGACTGTTGATTCCAAATGTATTTTCTATGTTTTATTCTCTTCGCAATCCACTTCTACCTCCTCCTTCATCGTCTCATTCAATATTATGTACTTTTCGTAGCATTTTAGACACACTTTTTATATCTACATTTTTTTTTCTTTCTTCCATCGCTGAAATCACATCGCAAAACAGTAAGTGGTTCGCGGCAAAAACAAAGCGACAGAAGGCAAACAACCCAGCACCAAGAGTTCTTTCAATCCTCATCAGTCTTTATACGAGGAGGATACGTATAAAAACTTAGTTCTCGGTATCATCACACTTTGGAGGATAAAGTTTTTACTGAAAACATTGAACTGGTTTTACCTTGTGTCCTTTGCGTCAAATGAAAATACAAAGAAAAGAAAACGAACTAGTGAGTTTATATTGATGAAGAAGAACCGATTGAGAATATACATGAAGGAAGATGACGAATAATAGAAAGGCTACAGTTTTGTATGCACATAAATGGAAGAAGAAATAAAGACAACTATGAAACAAGTGTTATAAATAAAGAAGACGCACTGGAGAAGAGAAGGAAGGTCTATTCTTTTAAAGGTGGACGTGGAAGAGACTCAGGGATATTTAGAACTTAACTGGAGATTAAAGAAAATGAAGGAAAGTATATGTTGTTTGTGGTAGGACACGTTTTTTTTGTAAATGAAAAGTGGATGTGAAAAAACGTAGAGTTACAGCAACATGATTAAAGAAAAAATAATAATAAAATAAAATAAAAGACGCCGGAGGGAGGTCTTCTGAAGCGTCTGAGGGAACGTTATTAAAAAGTCCACGACAAGTCAGTCTCGGGAAATATTTGATTACCGTACCTTTGCCGCTTCGTCCCTTAACCGAATCTACCCCTGCGTCAGCGGCTTCGTTGTGGCAACCTTAACAACGATAAACTTTAAAACAACTTCATAGAGTCGGAAATTAAGTAAACACCAAAATTAAGAATAAGAGAGATGGAAAAAACAAACCACTAAGTAGCAAATGATACGTATATTGTACTAACGACAAACTTGCTTATAAAATGGAGTTGTCAGTTGAATACTTAACGATACAGGAAGCTGGAAACAAAGATGTGGTGGTCGTATTAGTGTGTTGGCAACGGCCGCTGCTTAAATGTGGGTTATATTGTGGCAAATTACTACACATTTCCTTCTCTCTTTTTTTGTCTACCTCTTTGTCATTCTATCTTATATGCTACATCATTATTTTTTTTCTTCTCTCTCTCTCTAACACATTTCCTTCCTCCGTACCTCTGAGCCGCGTCCCTAAATATGAGCGGAATACTAATTGCTATGAGGGATTAATTCTCTTATTAATGATTCCACGTCTGCCTCTCGGTCTGTCCTTTCTACTAACTAATATTTTTTCTCTCATAACGACATATACACACACACACACACACACACACACACACAATGAGAGAGAGAGAGAGAGAGAGAGAGAGAGAGAGAGAGAGAGAGAGAGAGAGAGAGAGAGAGAGAGAGAGAGAGAGAGAGAGAGAGAGAGAGAGAGAGAGTAATAATGGCAGAACAGTACTAGCATAGCAGCTGAGCAATTAATTTCATGTAACTGCCGTGCGTGTAGTTCTTTTTGCCTTCTTCAGTCCAAATTTGTAAAGCAATGCTAATTTGCTGTTATGAGAAATGCTGGAAGGGAGAGGACACGGCCGGGGGTCAGCGGTGGTCACGGTCCCTTCCCTGTTTGTGCCTCACCTTCTCTCTCTCTCTCTCTCTCTCTCTCTCTCTCTCTCTCTCTCTCTCTCTCTCTCTCTCTCTCTCTCTCCCCCCCCTTTCGTCCTGCAAGCCTTGACGACAAGCTTGTGTGTGTGTGTGTGTGTGTGTGTGTGTGTGTGTGTGTGTGTGTGTGTGTGTGTGCTCTCTCTCTCTCTCTCTCTCTCTCTCTCTCTCTCTCTCTCTCTCTCTCTCTCTCTCTCTCTCTCTCTCTCTCTCTCTCTCTCTCTCTCTCTCTCTCTCTCTCTCTCTCACAGTAAGTGTCTAAGGTTACATTTATTTTTCCACTTCAATTCCTTGTCGGGTCAAGGGGAGTATTTTTGATGCTCATATACAGTATTTCATTATATTATTTTTTTTAGTTGCAGGCTATTTTCTCACATTTTTGGCGTTTTTCTGTCAGTCATTGCTAGGAACCACCATATAATCTTCCATACACATTACCCTAACCTACCATACCATACCATCTATAAGCTGTACTACCACAAAAACACACTGAAAGTTTAACTAAGTATCAATAACCATATTTTCAACCATTTCTACTCATCCATCACTCCTCCCCACCACCACCACCACCATTACTACTCTCCTCTCCTCTCCATCATCATCCCCTCCCGCCCCACCACCACCACTGGCACCACCCCCACCACCGTCCTCTCTTGGATAAACAAACCCAGGAGCTGTATAATAATAATTCAAGGTTTGTGGTGTAGAAGCACAGTTGCCAGATGACCCCAAGCGACACTCACTCACTCCATCCTTACCTCCGCACTGCTGCCTCCCTCACCACCATCATCATCATCATCATCATCACCACAAATACTATATCACCATTATTACCACTGTTCATCCATCATCACCACTACATCACCATTACCACCACTATGCCTACATCATCACCATTATCCCACCACCACCACCACCACCACCACCGCCACTCGAGGCGCTAAACACTTTGTAGTTAGAGACGCGTGTGACTGAGGATTATTATAAGTCCTTGTACTAATGGATTGGTTACACAGGAAATAATAATAATAATAAAAAAAAATAATAGTAGTAAAAATAATGATACTACTACTACTACTACTACTACTACTACTACTACTACAACAACAACAACAACTACTACTACTACTACTACTGACAATACTGTTACAATGTCCACTCTCTCCCTCAAATTCCTTTCGTATTCCCGCGCCCAAATTGACGGAGGCAGCTGGCGGCGTCACTGCAACACACACACACACACACTATTGGCTCGCTCCTCCGTCAGAACATTCACCTCCTGCTCCTCCTCCTCCTAACTATAAAGTGGTGGTTTTATTTGAGTTATCTCGACCACACCGCATGGTATTAAATTTTAGTCAGTTTTGCCTCGTTCATCCGTTTTCTTTGTATTTCTTCTACTTGATTACATCTTCCTTGTTCTCTCTTACTTTTTTTTCTGTTACTCCTTTTTCTATTTTTCCTTTTTTGTTCGATGTTACTCCTCCTCTTCCTCCTTTTCTACACATAAATTCCTTGATCGCCAATAAGCGCAACTGTATTTTCTTCGGTTGAATTCCTTGTCTGTTTTGTTTGTTTATTAATCAACAAACTTCCACCCTGTGTGTATGTGTGTGTAGTGCAGAAATGTTCTTTATTTCTCTCCTATGAGCATCCCGAAGTGTGTGTGTGTGTTTGTGCTAACGGATATGGCAAGATTATTACTTTTCCTGTGAGTGGTGTGGTGTTTCAGGGAAGGATGGGTGGGTGGGGAGAAGCCTTTTATTATATCTTATTTCATTCTATTTTGTTTTATTATTTATTTATTCATTTTTTTTGCTACTTTATCCTGTTACCAAAGTTCCCCAAAAAGCAGATTACTTCCATGTAACCCAATAGGATTTCTGACATTTTCTCTTTCTTTATTTCTCCTCTCGCTCTTCTTCTTCTTCTTCTTCTTCTTCTTCTTCCCGCTCCTCCTCCTCCTGTAATTCATCCCCTTCAAATACCGTCACATGTATTGATTGCTTCCCTATCGATTTGTAAACATCATAAAAAATGGTATTTCTTTCCTTATATACGTGCGCATCAACACGTCACGCTTTGGTACTGTGACGTGTGTGTGGGGGGGTGGGGGGAGGGGGGGGGAAGAGGGGGCGTAACCATCCCCCTTCAGACATCATTCATTCAAGACTCATACTTCATAATCTTGACACAAAATAATAATGTCTCATCGCTGACACACGTTTAATTACATCCGAGTCTCATTAATCTGCCAGAGTCCTACGCGTGTAAACCGATAGATAATTACGATGACATTCAATTTTCAAGGTGAATAAATGTGTGATGACGGAACGAAAATATTCATAATCTTTATATTGCGATTCTATGCGTCAAGTTGAGTTGGAGGGGAAGGGAGTGTGTTGATATTATTTGTTATGATTGGGAAATGTGTGAATATATATTTTTTTCTTATTCTTTTCATTGTTGTTGATGTATATGTTAGAAAGATTTCCTAAAGAGTGTTAAAGGATGGTGTGTGTGTGTGTGTGTGTGTGTGTGTGTGTGTGTGTGTGTGTGTGTGTGTGTGTGTGTGTGTGTGTGTGTGTGTGTGTGTGTGTGTGCCTTACTTCTTGATCGAATAATAACTGGAAAACAATGTCTAGAGAAAAAAATAAAATAAATTGACCTAAAAAAACAACAACAACATGGATCTGAATTCGAAAACGGAAAAAATAGAAGGAAAAGATAAAGGAAAATTGCACAAGAAGAAAAATAGAAAAAGAATAAAAAAAAAGTGTTGATAAAGAACGAACGTAAAGGAAAAAGGAATGTACGAATTAAGAAAGAGAGAGAGAACGAAAGAAAGGAAAAAGAAAACTGGCACGAACAGAGAGAGAAAAAAGAAGTAATGGAAGAATTAAAGAGAAGTAATAACGAGAGAGAAAAAAAGAGAAAGAGAAAGAGAAAAAGAAAGCAAGAAAGAAAGCAAAATAGAAAAACAAAAATAGGATTGACCGCAAAACCAAGAATTCAGGTCACTCCTGTAACCCAACGTGGAATCAGAGGAAGAGTTTGTAAAGGAAAGAAAAAATAAATTGATACATATACAAATACGTGCCATTCAGAATCAGTGTAAATGTAGTTGATAGATTATAGTTGTAGTCGCACTTTTTTTTTTTTTATAATTTGTGTTGTAATAATAATAATAATAATAATAATAATAATAATAATAATAATAATAATAATAATAATAATAATAATAATAATAATGCTCCATATATTATTATTATTATTATTATTACTGTTACTATTTTTAATGTCACTTTCTTCTGTTTTTTTTTTTTATTCAAGCAATGTTTCACACCAGGAAGAATTATAAGATTTTATTTATTTATTTTATTTATTTTTTGTTTTTTTGCGACAAGTGGTAGCAATGATTAAGATTTTACTCGGACAAACACCTCTCTGTTTTTATTTTCAAGATTATTATTTTTTTTTCTTTCTCTCTCTCTCTCTCTCTCTCTCTCTCTCTCTCTCTCTCTCTGCCATGTGCAATCTCTACTCCTCCTTCCTCTCCTTTCTTTCTCCCTCCTCCTCCTCCTCCTCCTCCCTGTTGGCATGCATCCAAGGAGCCAGTGGGGTTATTCCCTCTCTCATACATCTCTTCCCCTCCCGCTTTTCCTCTCCCTTATACCCATCCTCCTCCACTTCCTCCTCCTCCTCCTCCTCCTCCTTAACTTGTACCTCTAATCCTCATTCACTTAGTTTTCATCTCTCCAATCCTTCCCTTTCCTTTTATTTCCAATCCATCCAATCCTTTATCTATATTTTCACTATCCATCCTTTCCTTCAATCACTTTTAAATCCATCTCGCTCTCTTTCTCAATTTTTTTTCTTATCTTTCTTTTTCTTTCTCTTTTTCTCTCTCTCAACTTCATCATTCACTACCTCTCTTCTATCTCTCTTTCTCCTTAAAAGTGAGAAGAAAATAGAAAAAGAAAAATAAAATAAAGAGAGAGAGAGAGAGAGAGAGAGAGAGAGAGAGAGAGAGAGAGAGAGAGAGAGAGAGAGAGAGAGAGAGAGAAAAAAAAACCAATTGGCACATCCACAGGTAGACAAGCAAGCAAACAATCAACACGCTTACAGGTATACCACAGACAGCCAATAGGAAAGCGAGGCAATGGACGTGACAGCCAATCAAAATACAGAAAGGAAATGACGTCATGACCTCGGCTAAACGTGAGGCATAAAGAGGGGAAAAAAGAAGGGAAAAGGGGAAGAAAAAGGGGAAAATAAGGGGAAGGAAGGGTAGAGGTAAAAGGGGAGTAGATTCGAAGGGAAGGGACAACAAGGGTAGGAATGAAGGGAAGAGTAAAGAAAGAGGAAATAGAATAAGGAGATGGATAGATAGTCGGTTTATGTAAAGGAGAGAGAGAGAGAGAGAGAGAGAGAGAGAGAGAGAGAGAGAGAGAGAGAGAGAGAGAGAGAGAGAGAGAGAGAGAGAGAGAGAGAGAGAGAGAGAGAGAGAGAGAGAGAGAGAGAGAGAGAGAGAGAGAGAGAGAGAGATGTAAATTGAATGTGAAAAAGAGAAGAGAGGAGGAAGAGAAGAGAGGAGGCAGCAAAAGCATGGACTATTAGAGAGAGAAAAAAAACCAGAGGAAGGGAGGAGAAGAGAAGAGAAGAGATGAGAGAGAAGAAGAGAGAGGAAACGAGGGGAGATGAAAGGAAAGGGGAGGGAAGTAAAATATAGGATAAAGATGGACTTGGATGGAAATGACTTCTGTGATCAGACATAACAGGTCACCATCACCATCATCATCATCATCATCATCATCATCATCATCATCATCATCATCATCATCATCATCACCCCACCACCACCACCACCACCATCGCGCGGCAGAGGGTGCAAAAAAAATATGTTCAAACGCTTGTCTGGTAATGAGTTTCAATCCTATTAATTTTGGCAAAGGACAGATATTTCCACGCTGCTGCACAAAGAAATGGTATCTTTCATTCCTTCTATCTCTGTCTGTCTCTCTCTCTCTCTCTCTCTCTCTCTCTCTCTCTCTCTCTCTCTCTCTCTCACTATTCATTTTTCCAATGTAAATATTTCTTTTCGCTTTTTCTTTATGCAAAGCTTACTCTTTTTTTTTTTCTTTTTTTTTTTCTCTTCATTTTTTCTATACGTGAAACAAAATGGTTCTCTTTCCGGTTATGACCAGTACACACACACACACACACACACACATACTCTCTCTCTCTCTCTCTCTCTCTCTCTCTCTCTCTCTCTCTCTCTCTCCCCATGCCTCATTACCTGTCAGCCAATGAGCCAAGGCACCTGACCGCCAGGTACGTCATCACTATCTGACCTCCTTACCTGTACACGCCTTCATCCACTCACTCTTTCTTCACCTTTCTCCTCCCACATCACCTTCACTCTGTTTGCTCTCTCTCTCTCTCTCTCTCTCTCTCTCTCTCTCTCTCTCTCTCTCTCTCTCTCTCTCTCTCTCTCTCTTTCTTTCCTCTCATTATCTTGCATGCTATATATTTTTTCTCATTAGTTTTGTTTTTCTTTCTCTCTTTTCCGTATTTCACCTTTCTCATTACATTTTTTTTTAACTCTTTTCGCTCCTTCACCTTTCCTAATCCAACATCACCTTAACTCTTTTTCCTCTCATTATCTTGGGTGCTATATTTTTTCTCTCATTAGTTCTGTTTTTTTCTCTCTCTCATTTTCTTTCTCATTAGTTTACCATTAATCTTTCATTACCGTTATATATTATTTTTTTTTTTAACCTCATTATCTTTTCGCTCTCTCTCTCTCTCTCTCTCTCTCTCTCTCTCTCTCTCTCTCTCTCTCTCTCTCTCTCTCTCTCTCTCTTTCTCTTTCTCATTTATCATTCTCAAAATAGTTTGTTTTCTTCCATTTTATTTCTCATTACTATACCACCCAGTTTTTTTTTTTTCTACTTTCCATTACAATACCATTAATATTTAGGTATGATTTCTTTACCTGGGTTAATTAGTTCGTCTTTATTACTGTGTGGAAAATATAAATTCTATAATCAAAACAATCATCTATACTTCTTTTTATGTGACGCTCGTTTCCTCTATGACACGTGGAGACTAGGAAAAAAAATTCATCTTGATCGGAACAAGTGACTTTTTTTTTTTTTTTATATACCACTGACATTATTTCACATTTTTTATCTTTCTTTTTCCCTGACACGTGACTGACTTACTGATTAGCTGACAGAGTGGCTGACGGAGGTTTGTTTATGTATACACTACTAAGACGAATGTTAGGGTCAACCGGATATGAGTTTTTTTTTCCATACATATACTTATACTAAACGTACCTACAAAGCCGTTTCACCTGTCTCTTAATTCTGATTGATTACGAAATGCTAAGGTTAGTTATCTATAATTGAGGTTCTCCTTCTTTACTGTCACTTCCTATTTCCTCCTCCTCCTTATTTTCTTCCTCGTCTTCTTTATACATATCCTCCTTGTCCTCATTTTTGTTCCTCCTCTTCCCTCTTCGGATATTATTCATCCCTCTTCTACGTCTTCTCTTCCTATTCCCTGCTATTCTTGCTCCTCTTACGTAAGCAATGAATATTTTGTTTGGTCTGTCAGTGTGTATGTATGTATGTGTGTATGTGTGTGTGTGTGTGTGTGTGTGTGTGTGTGTGTGTGTGTGTGTGTGTGTGTTACATGTCAACTCTCTGAAGCCTACTCTACGTTAACCTTGATTCAGTGTTGTGTCATCTGACCCGACCTACTCCCCAGCATACCTGACCCACTGCACATCTGTAACACATCCCACACCTGAACTGACTCTTTCCACACCTGAATTGACTCTTTCCACACCTGAACTGACTTTATCCACACCTGAACTGACTTTATCCACACCTGAACTAACTCACTCAATACCTGAGCTGACTTTCTCTACACCTGAACTGACTCTTTCCACACCTGAATTGACTTTATCCACACCTGAATTGACTCTTTCCACATCTGAATTGACTCTTTCCACACCTGAACTGACTTTATCCACACCTGAACTGACTTTATCCACACCTGAACTGACTTTATCCACACCTGAACTGACTCTTTCCACACCTGAACTGACTTTATCCACACCTGAACTGACTTTATCCACACCTGAACTGACTTTATCCACACCTGAACTGACTTTATCCACACCTGAACTGACTTTATCCACACCTGAACTGACTTTATCCACACCTGAACTAACTCACTCAATACCTGAACTGACCTTCTCTATACCTGAACTGACTCTTTCCACACCTAAATTGACTTTATCCAAACCTGAACTGACTCTTTCCACACCAAAACTGACTCTCTCCACACCTGAATTGACTCTTTCCACACCTGAACTGACTCTCTCCACACCTGAACTGACTCTCTCCACACCTGAACTGACTCTCTCCACACCTGAACTGACTCACTCCACACCTGAACTGAACTCACCCATCCAGTAAATCAAACCACTTCACACACTGCACATCTGTTAACCAAACCTAACAAATAAGCTAAGCCCACTCCACGCACCTTTCACCCACTCCCCACCTACTGACCCACTCAGCACCCCCACATACGACCCACCTGTCAAATCCCAGGACTATTTTCACCCCTGGCAGCGACCCTTCAGAAGTCCAAGATGCGTGCCAAGCTTGTCCTCTCCCCTCCCCTCCTCTCCCTCTCCCTCTCTCTCTCTCTCTCTCTCTCTCTCTCTCTCTCTCTCTCTCTCTCTTCTTTCTAGCGTTTCCCCATTCCCTCCCCCCTTCCCTCAACTCCTCTTCGTCCTTTCTACTCTGCTCTTAACATATTTATCTATTTGCTCTCTCTCTCTCTGGCTTTTTCTCTCTCTCTCTTTGTAATGTATAACTGCATTCCTTACCGTGTCCTTCCTTCCCATCTTTTCCTATTATCCTTTTCTCTCTCTCTATCTCTATCTCCTTTGCTTTAAAATGTACAATCTTAAGGTAGACAGAATAGACAGGAGGTATGAGGTGGCTTGGGGACGCGTGGGCATGTAAATAAACTGTGTGTGTATGTGTGTGTGTGTGTGTGTGTGTGTCTAGGGGGTATGAGGCGAGGGTATGGGGTAGCGGGGCCCATACAGAGTAGAGGTGCTGCGAGCGAGGCTTCAGTGGGTCCCTCCGTGTGTGTGCCAAGAGGATAAAACAGCCCGGGTAGCAGTGGGGTGAGAGAAGCGAGGGAAGGCGGGGCGACGCAGGGAGCCAGCCACACACGCACACACACACGCACACGCACACGCACACGCACGCAGCCGCCTGGAGAACGCTATAATAATTGTGATACATGACTATGAAAGAGAGAGAAAAATTCCACCTGCAGGCTTCAAGGAAAGAGATTAAGCCCACGGAGAGAGGTGCTCAGTGAATGGGTGACGACGCTGTTCAAGGTGTTTAGTGCGAGTAATTGCTTCGTTTTGGGGAGAAAATTACTGTGGGAACACCAGCAGCAGCCGCTACAAAGATCCCGGGAGCAGCGGTGCAAATGGTACGCTGCCTTGAAAAAAAAAAAGATGAAAGATAAAATGAATTCTTTTTCATAACCAGCTGAAAACGGTGTGTGGGAAAAGCTGTGGCTGTGCAACGAGTGAAGTTGGTGGTGTGTGGTAGTGTCGAGGATGCTGTGCTGGTGGTGATTGGTGATTGGTGATGGTGAAGGTGGTGGTGGTGGTGACGCAGACTTAAGTGTGATAACGTGCCCCCAAACAGCCAAGAGACAAGGCCGCTGCTCTACTCTGCTCAGTGCTGTGATGGTGTAAGTAGGTATTCTGCAAAGAGATAGAGAGGTCTACTGGGACTTAGCAGCGCTGACACTACAGGCAGCGCACCTCTTTGACACCTGCTGTGCCCTACGACACCTTGCGTCACGCACGGCACCACCTCACCGTCACACGCCAACCCAAGAAGTGTAGAACAAGTTTTCTGACGCATCTGTGATCACTTGTGACGAAAAATAGTATTCCCATTAGCTTAAGAAAAGTTAACTATACTGACACGGCTAAATAAAGCGTATACACGTTAAACTTATTATATGTTAGAGAAAGCAAGGCTCATATTAGTGGGGTACAAAGTGTCGTGTTTGAGCACAAATAGTGTAACATATCCTGTTAGTTATAGTTAACAGTGGTTGTGAAAAAAAAAATGCAAACGAAGTAAGAAATTCGCACTCAAGGTCCAGCAGCACCACTTCGAAATCTCAGCGTCGTGTGTTGAGGTCCTTCAGCAAGGCAGGTCCAGAAACACCTGATCTCTGCATCACGTGTAAACAACAGGTTCCTGCAAGTGTACCGGTATCATCTGTTTGTTAAATCGTCTCCACCACCGCCGCAACCATGCCTATCTCGCCTTACTACGCCCAAAACGGCTATGGCACCAGGCCCTACATCAGGAGCAGCAGCAGCAGCAACCTGGCAGGCATGGGATCCTACTACAGTCACATGGATACTAAACCAATGGTGTCTGATCACCCTGCCGACTATTTCAGGTCAAAATATATTATACCTGAAGAAGGTCCCGTAAAGTCATACCTGGCGCCGAGGTACAAGCAGCCACCTCGGAGTGCCTTTCAGATGAGGCGAATGGACTCGTCAGACAATTTATATGAGAGGAAAAATCCGCTGGAAGAGAACAGACTTCAGAAGTCCACTTCAACATCCAGTTTCCTGACAGGCAATACGCCCAGCTACCTGAAGAGCAACACTTCCAGCGACAACATCATCCGCTCTTATCCCTTTTCTCCCACCAAAACGCGCACTTTCGCCTCCAATCTTCCCTCCCCTACGGAGGCAGCGCCGTCCAGGTTCCAAGGAGACCGCAAGTTCATGGGTCGATGTGGTGGGGAGTCCAGCTACGCGCGTGCTTACCTGGACAGGATAAAGGCGAGAGAAGACCGGCCGCGGGAGATCGACACGCGGGATATCAACACCTCGGTGCCCCGGACGCCCAAGTGGCTCAAGACCAATAAGTCAGAGGATGACGGAGGCAACATCTCCAGGAATCGACAGGTGGTTAGGCTCACAATCAAGAGGGAGAAACCTGAGCACCAAGACCCTTTCACAATCAGGAACAAGACGCTGCAGACCACCGCCCAAAGACTCATCAATAAGTATCAAGTCCCGGAGAAAAGGCCCGATCCCCCGGAACCCAAGAAGGCCGAAATGAGACCCTCTTTTCTTGATGTAAGTCCACATCAACCCATGAGGTCGCGGGCGGCGCCATCGGCTTTTACCTCCAAGCCGCCTTTGCCCACCACCTCTTCTGCTCCTGCGACTCCCGTCACCACTGTCTCGCAAGAACTGACGCCACTCAAAGTTCCCGCCATGACTTTTCCTGAGACTTTTGGTGCAGTGAAAAGGGCGCCGATTTTGGAGGGAGATAAGAAGGAATATGAGATGTCACTAATACTACAGCGAGCCACAGAGAATGCCGAGACCAAGAAGGAACTAGAGAGCTGGCAGGAAGTGAAGGATGCTATTTACGCTGCTGTGCTCCATCCTGACGTTGATATTGAGTCTGATGAAGAAATAAATAAATTAATTGAAGGAGAGCCATCGAGTCCTACCTGCTCCGTGCCAGTGAAGATGAAGGTGGAAGAGCAGAGGCGTGATTCCCTGGACACAGGACTGGCTATCGTGGGTCAGCTAAAGAGGTTCGTAAAAAAACAAGAATCAACAAACTGCAGCAGAAAAAGGCGTTCAAAGAAACTCTCTGAAGGCTCCAAAAAATCCAAGGAAGGAACTGCAGGTTTGCAAGACGATGACTTAATCGCCCCTAAGACAACAGACTCAAGTCAAACACGAAACACTCGCCCTCCAGCCGTCCCAGAGACCACTATCGAAAAGAAACAAAAGGAAAATGTATCAGAAACAGATGGCGCGGCTGTTGAAAGGATTGAGGAAAACAAACCTGAAGGAAATGCTACGAGTGTCGGTGGAAAGGATGAACGCGGGGACACCAGTGCTGACAAGTGGAACAAGACAGCGGCAGAAAGGGAGAGTTCTATTTTCTCACCCAGTCTCGTCCTCGGAGACGAAGCGACACACGACAACGAGACGACAAAGGCGATCAGTGGATACACGGGGCATTGCCAGGAAACATCAGTGAAGTCCGAGAATACCAGCGACAAAAAGAAGACAAAGAATATGGAGGTGCCTTCTCTCTTGTCAGCTGACCTCGTCTTGGGCTCCCAGGGTCATGACCAGCAGGAGGGTGTCACCGAGGACTCGCCAACGTGCAGTGTCAACACAGAGTTACAACATGAACAGACGAAGGTTGAAAAGTTCTCCGTGAAGTCTGACGTAAAGGAAGAAACGAAAGATGTTCCAGGCACTAAAATACCAAAAATCAAGAAGAAAATGAAGACGTCGGCGGCAGCAGTGAAGGAGGTGAGTGGGGACGCCCTCCGGCCAAGTGGCACTCGAGCAGCTCCTCCATCAGACCTGCCCCTCCTGAGCCCGTCTTCTGCCTCTCCAGCACAGCTTCCTCTGACCCAAGATGCTCCAAGAGAAACGCACAAAAAGCAGAGTCGCGACACACCTGTCCTGGCACGCACCACCGACACTCAGCCTCCCGTTCACCAAATGGAGTCGCCATCCGCTCTCGAAACCCTAAAGTCTATCATGAGGGAAGAAGTCGAGTGCGCCGCTGCCAAAGACTCTCCAACCGGCGGTAAAACGAAGCAGGTAACGGCGGGAAACTCCACGAGCGACGCCGCGACTGACTTAGAGACAAGCAGGGTCGGAGGGTCGTGCCTCACCCTGGGACATAAAAATGAGAAAGCTGTCAAAGTGGAGAGCTCCGAGCATCTTGAAGCGGCCGAGAAGGGTCTTGACGCGAAGAAGTTGAACTCGTCAGCTTCCAAACAGGAGGCAGGAGAGAAAACTGCAGAGGGAGGCAAGAAGGAACCAAAAACACTGAAAGAACAGAAAGAAACTGAAAATGATAAAGCTATGGATTCAGTAAAGAATACTCCAACGGAGGCAGGGATCGATCAAGACAAGAAAACTGATGGAGTGAAGCCAGATCCACAAGCGAGGCTGTCTGTGATACCGAAGTGGATGACGAAGGTTAAGAAAGCAGGAAATGAGGAAAACAACGGAATGAAATCAAAAGATAACACAAAGCCTGTACAAGAAAAAGATAACATCCAACACATCAACAACAACAATGAAATAAAGAGGAGCCTTGAGAACAAAGACGAAGACAAAGAAAAATCTCAAGACAGCACTCATGACACGTCCAAAATCACAACAACAATCAAGGAAGAAAAACATGAGGGTGAGAGTGATAATAAGAGCCAGACAGCAGACAGAAGCGAGCGAGGAAGAGATAAGGAGGACGTCATGAGCTTAAAGGGGAACGCAAAGCCGACCCTGACAGTGAACGAGGGCGCAGGTCCGGAGGGGGGTGCACCGCCCAACACATTACCGGTGAAGAGAGTCCTGAAAAGGCCTCGTCAGGTCGTACTGCCTCCTGCGTCAGAGAAGGACACGACTAATGAGCTCCTTAAGGCCCGGAACATACTGAAGCGACCCGTGAAGCCAGGCACGTCCACACCCACTGAGACTGGCAAAGAAGACACTGCAAATGTGACGGAGATAACGACAAAACCCGCCTGGAAAAAGCCGATTCCTCAATTAGCTCCGTCCGGGCAAGGCAACCAACCTGCACAGGCTAAAAACGTCAAGATGCCAGGGAAGCCGATTGAAGCAGGTAAAGATGAGCAGCAAGCAGAGGCGCCTTTAGAAGTTAAGGACAAGATGTTCGGAAAGAAGGCACAGACCGGCACCTCAACAGACTCAGTGGCCGTTGAGAGCAGCAAAGACATTCAAGAAACACGGGGCCGCGTCGTAAGGAAGCAAAGGCCAACTTACTCTAGGTCCGCCTCCTCCTCCTCCTCCTCCGAGGATGAGCAAGGAAGCACCGTCAGGAAAAAAATAGAGAAACCAAAAAGAATTACAAAGCCAATATCGGGCACTAAGAAGACGCCAAGCCCCAAGGGAGATTCTGGAAGCCCCGGTGCCCCAGACACACCTCCTCGAACAGAAACGCCCCCGAACACTGTCCCTTCATCCGCCCCAAAAGCCTCCCTCCAGAAGAAGACAGAAACACAACAGTCTGGGGAAGAAGCAGCCGCCACGGGAAAGCAAGCAAGCAGCGATGGGGGAGCGGCCACCTCGGAGGAACAAGTAGCCATGAAATCGACAAGTGGGCTGGGGAAAAAGGTTGGGCCACAAGAGAGTCTGGCGGGGGTCACGGAGGTGCAGGAAGGGAAGGGGAGGCCACAAGATGGCGCAGTGGTGGCGGCAAGAATACCAGAGGGCACAGTGGGGGTGTCACAATCGGCTGACTCTGGGTATGGGTCAAGCCCTAGTACACCTCTGCCCACGCCCACACCCGCCGCCCCACTCATTAAGGACGAGGAAGAAAAGTGTCCTGGTAAGTAACTCTTCACATCATTGCTTCATCAAAACAATCTAGCGTAACAAAGCATTTCTCATAAAAAAAAAAAAAAAATAACACCAGGAACACGTGGATAAACACAATATCTTAGAGAATAGCATAACAATTTTTTTCACGCGTTGCCCATGAAAGCCACGCTATACACTCCCTCCTACAAAGGCACTCAACAGCGGACATTCGGGTGCCGCCTCGCCAGCACTGAGTCTTAAGCATGACATCAACGTTTCCTGCGGGAGGGGAAGGCGGAGGTGAGAATGTTGCCGCGGAGGAAAGGCTCTGGAGGGGAAGACTCAAGCGCTTATGTAAAAGGAAAATGAGTGTTTGGAAGAAGATGGTCTGTGTGTGTGTGTGTGTGTGTGTGTGTGTGTGTGTGTGTGTGTGTGTGTGTGTAAGGAAAAAAGATGAGAAAGAATATAAAGAAGAGATAAAAAAAAACCATAACAGCACTTAGTTCAGAAGCAGGAAAGGAAATAATCACACACACACGAAAATACAAAACTGATATGAAACAGCAAACATATAAAAAAGAACCCCCAAAAAATTGCACCGTAACCAACACGTAGTTCAGGAAGATAGAAAAAAAAAGAAAAAGAAAAAAAGGAGAAGGCAATCAAGCGGGAAATGTACAAAAAAAAAGAAAAAAAAAGAAAAAAACGGTGAAAAAAAACAAACAGAGGACAAGTTGGCAACGTGCGTGTCATTGAACCTTTAGTGTGTGTGTGTGTGTGTGTGTGTGTGTGTGTGTGTGTGTGTGTGTGTGTGTGCGTGCGTGCGCGCGTGCGTGTGTGTGTATTAATATCGCATGAATGACTGGTTAGATTTAGCGATATTATCAAACGGCGTCATTATGATGGTACACACACACACACACACACACACACACACACACACACACACACACACACACACACACACACACACACACACACACACACACACACACACACACACACACACACACACACACGCACACACACACGCACACACACACACACACACAAACATACACAGTAGAGCGAGAGAGAGAGAGAGAGAGAGAGAGAGAGAGAGAGAGAGAGAGAGAGAGAGAGAGAGAGAGAGAGAGAGAGAGAGAGAGAGAGAGAGAGAGAGAGAGAGAGAGAGAGAGAGAGAGAGAGAGAGAGAGAGAGAGAGCCATGTGACCTTGACAGCCTCACTCATAAAATATAACCTATGATGAATATCGAAATACACAAATAGAACTAGGGACATGAATAAATGAATGAATGAATTAGTAAGTAAATAAATGAATAAACAAATAGATGCATGAATGACAGAATTAATAAATAAATAAATATATACATTAATAAATGAAAGAATGGATGAATTATGGAAAGAAGGATAGAAGGAAGGAAGGAGGGAAGGAAGGAAGGAAGGAAAGAGGAAAGAAGGAAAGAGGAAAGAAGGAAGGAGGGAAGGAAGAAAGGAAGGAAGGAAAAAGGATGGAAGGAAGGAAGAAAGAAAGAAAGAAAGGAAGGAAGGAAGGAAGGAAAGAAGGAAGGAAGGAAAGAAGAAAGAAAACAAGGAAGGAAGGAATGAAGGAAGGAAGTAAGGAAGGAAGGAAGGAAAAAGGATGGATGGAAGAAAGAAAGAAAGAGAAGAAGAGAAGGAAAGGAAAGAAGAAAGAAAGGAAGGAAGGAAGGAAGGAAGGAAGGAAGGAAGGAAGGAAGGAAGGAAGGAATGAAGGAAGGAATGTAGGACAATCCCCCCCAATATCATTAAACACAAAACGAATCACTGAATAACGAAAAGGTGAATAAATCTAATACGAGAATAAAATCATGCGCTTTGAATAACATTGTGTAAAAAAAAAAAAATGTATGATGTGTATATCATTAAAAAGAGGGAGAGAAAAAAAATAGAGATGGAGCTGTCATACATTCAAATCAGAAGCATAAAAACAAAGGTAAAAAAAAAAAATAACAACAGTATTAAGTAAAGTAAATAACATGAATAATTATAACATCAACACAACAAATAAACAACAACGGAAGTAGCGTCATTCACACACACACAGTAAATAAATAAAATAAATAAATAGAAAGAAAAAAAAAGCTCAAACCTATAGCTATGCAAACATACATAAACAACAAAATCAACAAAAACAAAATAAAGAACATGTGTGTGTGTGTGTGCAAACAACACATGTCAAACAACACGTTTACATCAGTCTTGCTGCTGTTATACACGGGTTCACCTGACTCCACGTCATTAGGAGGAGGAGGAAGAGGTGGAGTAAGAAGAGAAGGAAGAAGAAAAGGAAGAGGAGGAGTAAGATGAGAAGATAAAGAAGAAGAGGAGGAGGAGGAGGAGGAGGGTAAAAGGAATAACAGGGTTGGAGAGAGAGAGAGAGAGAGAGAGAGAGAGAGAGAGAGAGAGAGAGAGAGAGAGAGAGAGAGAGAGAGAGAGAGAGAGAGAGAGAGAGAGAGAGAGAGAGAGAGAGAGAGAGAGAGAGAGAGAGAGAGAGACGGGGAGGGTGCTGAGGGTAAGAGGAGGGGGGTAGGCAGCAGCAGCAGCAGCAGCAGCAGCAGCAGCAGCAAGAGCCAGAGATATTTTTGGAATGTGTGTCGAGTGTTCGGGGAGGCGGGGAAAGGGAAAATATAAAGTTGGGGCTGGCAAGGGCAGGGGAGGGGAGGGGAAAGGAGGGTACGTTAGGGGGAGAAGAGAAAGAGGGGAAATGGTGAGGAAGAAAAACCAACGAGGGGGGAGGAGAATTCCATACCAGTGCAAAGAAAAAACCCGATTTCAAGTGAGCCTCGTGTTTTGGGGGGAGCAGGGTTGAGGGGAAGCTGTTGAGGGGAAAGGTGTTGAGGGGAAAAAGTGTTGAGAGCTGTCCTCAGTTTGGTGTCTTCCTTCCCAGGGGCTTCAAGGGGCGAGGGGAGCGAGCAGAGAGCGGCCGAGGAGGTGACTCACTGGGCCTTCAAGAAAAAAAAATGTGCTGGTAAAACAGAGGCATAAAAAATATACCTGAAGAAGTGGCTGTTTATCTGTTACTCTTCTGTCTTTCCTCAAGGGCTTATCTCTGACGGATGGCAGGGCATACACACACACGCACGCACATACGCACACGCATACACACACACACACACACACACACACACACACACACACACACACACACACACACACACACACACATTGGTGCCGGCTTCTCGCTTCGGGAACTGACTATGTGGGTTGCATAAGTCTTTTTCGCAATGTTCGTATCAAATATTTTTAACACAAACTGAACTACTTTTAAACCCAAGAATCTTTCGAACATACTAATGATTCCACGATGAACATTAAGAAATCAGCTCAACCCTTTGATGGCGTTGTCTGTTCTGCTCTAATTAACGATTCTTCTGGGGAAATATCTTAATACTTTCCTTTTCTGTCAGGGAAGATTCTCAGTGTCTTTTTTTTTTACTCTTTTAGGAGAATATTCGTTTATTATTCTGCGAAAAATGTAATAAAATTTAGTCGTACATCTAAGGTCACTAAAAAAAAAATTGTCTGGTAATAAGAAAAACAGAATTCCAAAATACTATCCTTATTTACTTACAACTTTTACGAACATTTTTTCA
>JAPQNM010000043.1:19728156-19758156 GCA_029783475.1 Metacarcinus magister | reverse complement strand
CTATATACGGTCTCCCAGCACTCGCCTCCCGTCTGGTGTAAAGGGACACTCCACAAGGATGTTTACGAGCAGCCTTCCCTAAATAACTATCATAATCCTGGATACGACCTCACGTACAGCCTCCTAACAACCGGGACTCCTTTTATGGCAGCCTCATCGCAACCAGTTTTATTTAATCTTTTTTTTTCTCTCCAAAGACGACATTAATATATTTCGTATCATATTATTTTTGAGCGTTTATATCATCCATTTTTTATTTTTTATTTTTATGTGATTAATTTTCATTGTTTTATTATTATTTTTTTTATCTATCTCATCATATACTTATACGATAGGAGCTATTAATAGAACAATAATTACACTTACTACTACTACTACTACTACTACTACTACTACTACTACTACTACTACTACTACTACTATTACTACTACTACTATCATTGTTTATTCTTTCTTACTTTCCATTTCCCTAAGAACGAAGGACACTTACTCTTCCTACGAACTATTTCACGTTGACACCTAATTTTCTAAAACTATCTATGTCCTTTACGGAGACGAGAGAGAGAGAGAGAGAGAGAGAGAGAGAGAGAGAGAGAGAGAGAGAGAGAGAGAGAGAGAGAGAGAGAGAGAGAGAGAGAGAGAGAGAGAGAGAGAGAGAGAGAGAGAGAGAGAGAGAGAGAGAGAGAGAGAGAGAGAGAGAGAGAGAGAGAGAGAGAGAGAGAGAGAGAAAAAAAAACTGTGGCTAGGGTGGTTATAAGTGAATGGCAGAGGATGAAGAGGAGGAAACAACATATAATTATCCCTCCAACCCCCCCACCCCCCTTTCACCTCTCTGTGACCCTGGAAGCTCGAGGTCATGTAAAAAGAAAGAAAGAAAAAATAGACTTCCCCTCTCCTCACCCACCTCACACACACATCCTACCAAGCGGCATTTCAATTTTTAAACCTTCTCTCTACCTCTGTGACAAATACCAGGAAAATAGCACACAGTTCTGGCTGAACCTTCCTCCCCCTTCCTCCCTCCAGCGTCATCTCCTCCTCCTCTTCCTCCTACCACTACCTCCTCCTCCTCCTCCTACCACTACCTCCTCCGCCACCTTGTAACAACTGCTCACCACTCATTAGTAAGCACAATGGCACATAAAAACCCTTTAACCATCATTGTAAATACTATAAAGAGTTCTATAAAATCACTGTAAATACTGTTGAAAGTTTATTTATATGTTTCCAGCCATTTTAGACTGATTTATAATTGCAATTTTGATTTTTTTTCTTGTTTATATATAAATTACTGATTTTTTAACTACCATATATCTAATTACCTGGTTTTTTCTTATACTTTTTCTTATATATATATATATATATATATATATATATATATATATATATATATATATATATAAATAATGTGTTTGAGATCATATTTCTAACCCTGATCCCACCCACTCTCACGGACGTTTTCCGCCACGCAATTGCCCTACTTTTAATAAACCGTCAATCATTATCAAAATTATCATTACTAAACACACACACACACACACACACACACACACACACACACACACACACACACACACACACACACACACGTACATTAGTGAGTTAAATAGCTGCACGCATTAGTTAAGTACACAATACCAATGCGAGTAGTAGTAAATTTATATACTCTAAGGTACTTACAAATATATTACATTGTTTGTACTGATATCAAACTACTAAAACAACAAGCGAACGAGCTAGGCGGTGAAATAAAACAAAATAAAATAAAGAGTAAAAAAAACAAAAAACAAAAAAAGTTATGAAAAAAGCTAGACCTTTTGACATTATATGGAACACGTTCAAGAAGAATGATGCATAAAAAAAAAATAAATAAATAAATAAATAAATAAATAAATAAATAAATAAATAAATAAATAAATAAATAATGAATCAGTTCGTACAACAACATTTAATTACGTTACTCACCACCAGGCGTCACTGTCATCGTGGTGGCAGAGCGGTGTTTTGGGAAGGTGGTGAGTAAGGTGAGGTGTTAGGTGACTCCAGCGGCACTGAAAGGAAGGAAGAGTAGATGAATGTTTAGTAATCTGTCTTAATGTTTTATTTGATAGCAGTGAAAAGTAAAACAAAAAATAGATAAATGTTGGTTATTATGTCTTACTAGTTTTTTATGGCTAGAAAAATAGGTTAATTCTGAGTATTATCAGTCTTAATGTTTCTTTAGATGACAGTGAAAAGCAAAATATAATAAATGAATTCTGAGTATTATTTGACTTAATATTTTTTGGAGTGATACTGAAAAGCAAGAAAAGTAGATTAATTTAAAGTAATGTCTATCTTAACATTTCCTCCAATATAAAGTAAAAATACTAGATTATTCTCCATCTCAATATTCCCCTGCATGCATGTATGTATATATATCCACATCACCTGTTTGGAGAGTGACTGACATAACAGCTACACATAAAACGCAGAGTACAAACGAGGCGTAAGAACATCAAGATCGTAAGGTGTGACAAGGTATGTGAAGGTGTGTGGCGGGGTAACAGGCGTGGTGGTAGGCGCCTTACCTGTCTGTCCCGCGCCACACTTAATGCCAGGTGGGTGTACATACCTGCTTACCTGTTCACGACACCAACACACTGCTTGCTTCCGTGTTCCTTATGTCATGTGGTGGAGTTCATTGGTGTTGCATTGTCATATGTTTAGTAATACCTGAAGAGAGAGAGAGAGAGAGAGAGAGAGAGAGAGAGAGAGAGAGAGAGAGAGAGAGAGAGAGAGAGAGAGAGAGAGAGAGAGAGAGAGAGAGAGAGAGAGAGAGAGAGAATGCAAATGATAATACTTTAGTGTGTAAGAATGAGGTGCCTGAACAGATACACATGGAAACCCTTCTGCCATGGCCACCCTTTTAAGGAAGCTCCCAGGACACAGGAGAGGAGTCAACGCCCGCACACTAGACAAGACTAGACTATTTGATCCTCTATTCTGTCGGTTATGTGCATTCCAATTCCAATTCCTCGACATAGCTCATCATCTGCATTCCAGCTGAATTTTACCACCGGATACTAATTACTTCAAAGACTCAACAACAACAACACACACACACACACACACACACACACATTATCTTTACACTGGCGTCCGAGATATCATCCTCGTGACCCTTTGTCTTTTGTTGCTCTTAGCTCAAACACAACAACAAACACGGCGCGATGAGAAAAGAAAAGAAAAAGGAAAAGAAAAAAAACCCCTCGGGATGAGCGACGTAATTTCCGCAATTTCTTGTTTTCCCCAATAGTGAAGGAAAAGCATATACAACGAAGGTTCAATCCTCGATAAATGCCAACGGAACAAACGCTGCCAGGAATTCAACGCCACGTCCCTTTCTCTCCTCCCTTTGGTCATCACACGCATGTCTCCCCTTTCCATTTATGTTGAGGCTCCTCTGACCTGCTCCTCAGCCTCCCAGTCACTCCCAACCCCTCTAGACAACTCGCAGCCTATTTGTACCGTCACTCATAGGCCTCTCCAAGCTTCTCACTGCCCTTTCCTCGTTCCTACAGACTGTTACAACGTCTTCCAACCTTTCTCAGACTCTTCAAACAATCTCTCTCTCTCTCTCTCTCTCTCTTTTTCAGCACCCTTCCAGATCCAAGCAACGTCTTCCAGCCCCTTCCAGCTTCCCCTAAACCTTTGTCAACTTCTTTTAAATCCTTCTAGATTTATCAGCTTCTTGCAGATCTTGAAACAGACTCTCTTACCCCTCTCTAGCCTCCCTTGCAGCATCTCACAAGTACTACATAGCATCTCATACCTTCAGCCAGACTCTTCACGTCCCTTACAGCCTCTCCCAGCCACCCACGAGGACACCTTCCCCTCCCAGCACACACCTAAGTAATCCCAATCCACTTCTCCCACTCTTAGCCTCTTTTTCTCCAGTCCTCCTCCCCCCTAGCAACCCCCAAACCCCTACTAACCTGCCCCTCCCCTCACATACACCCAGATCAGACGTACGTATTGACATAACAAACAGGACTGCCATGTCAGCCAGTATGTACAGTCGCTTGGTAATGTTAGATAAACAAGAAAATCCGATACCGAACGACCCCCGACTCTTTCCTAAATTCTCGGTTGTGTCATCGATCTCAGCGGGTGTGTAGCTGCTTGCCCTTGTGGTGTGGTGGTGTGGTGTGGTGTGGTGTGGTGGTGTTGGTGTGGTGTGGTGTGGTGTGGTGGTGTGGTGTGGTGGTGGTGTGGTGTGGTGTGGTGTGGTGTGGTGTGGTGTGGTGTGGTGTGATGGTGTGGTGGTGGTGTGGTGGTGTTGTGGTGTGTTGGTGTGGTTGGGACGTGGTGAAAGTCTCTCAGTTTGGGGCTGTCACTGTTGATGTATCTATCTATTTATGGATTTCTTTTTATATTCATCTACTGAGTCTGTTGATATTCTATTTCTTTTTTGGTGTATTTAGCATTAGAAGAAGTGTTTTTTTATTTTATTGATCGTTCATTTAAGGTGTTTTATATACTACTTTTCTAGGGTTGGTACTTTTTTTTTCCTCTTAGCAGCGTCCAGCTTTGTGTCTTGCATTTTTAGGTGTATTTTAGGTGTATTTTCATATCATTAAGCTGACGGTCGTTCTCTTAATAAGTTTGTTTGTTCAGCGGAATAGATGGCGTCATATTTATTCATTTATTCATTCCTCTATTAACCTAATATTTTGGTGCGTGTTAAGAAGTCAAAAAGATGACGTCGCTTAGCTTTCAAATCCACAATCTGACGGTGTGTTTATTTAGTTTTTTATATTTGCATAGACTTATTTTGATTAGTGCGGCAAGGAAACACACTTTTAATGCACGCAAGGTATAAAGGAACACAAGGAAGTATATAATATCTACGTTGTTTCACAGGTATCAGGATGCAGTGTATTGATTCCCAGACTAAACGGTAAAACTACAAGACTATTTACAGGTTGAAAAAGCATTACAGAACAGTGAAAAGAAATGTATTGTTGCCCTCCCTTCTGTATACTGTAAAAAGGAAAGAGAACAAAAAGGATACTAGGTTATAGAAAGAAAAAGAAACACGTAAAAAGAAGAGAAAAATTGACAAAAAGAAAAGTTTGTTCAATCAAAGCTCGTATCTGGAGCGTAACCCCGTTTTGTAATAGCCTTGTTAATTGCACGTTGAGTGGGAAAAAAGAATATTAAAAAAAAGACCCGTGTATTTATATAATTTTGTTTCCCTTTGTGGTGTTATAATGTCGTAACCGTGTGGGAAATGATCAAATGTCGATATCCAGTGGTAAAACTTAATCCATTGTTCATAATTCACCACTCCAATGAACAATAAATACAGTGAGGTATGGTGCGAGACTGTTCAATGTTGCAGGAAGTCAGTGGTTGTTAATTAATGTTCCTATGTGTTTATGTAAGAGTGAACGCTTAAACCTCACTGGCAGACTGTTTTGTTATGTATGTTAACTCGCTTTGTTTATGCTCAAGTGTTGCTAAAGGTTTAAGGAACAAAGAAAATGGTAATACTTTTCTTTATAGTTATATAATACCAAATCAGTTAAGTGCAACACCAAACCAAACATTATAATAGTCTGTCTGTCAGGCTTCAGATGCAGACTTAGGAAGAACAGATTTTTCACATCGTATATAGGAACAAAATGAAAAAAGTAGAACAAAATAGTTTAGCAAAATGAATGAAAAACCTAAATGGTAACACTAATAAGAAAAAAACAAATAAAAAAAACGAAGATATTATAAAAAAAGAAAAAAACGATCTAAAGGAAAATAAAAAAAATGAAAAATAAAGAAATAAAAAATAACGGAAGAGAAAACGTATAACCATAACTTCAATAAAGCGTTTGTATGCGTGAACGTTTATTCTCTCTCTCTCTCTCTCTCTCTCTCTCTCTCTCTCTCTCTCTCTCTCTCTCTCTCTCTCTCTCTCTCTCTCTCTCTCTCTCTCTCTCTCTCTTTTACATCATATTATTTATCATTCATTTTTTCAACTACTCTTTTAAATTACTTTTTTTATTTTTTTTTATCATACTTCATTGACAATTTATATTTATTTTATTCCAATACATATTTTACATTCTGACTTTTAACATTTATTTCATCGTTCTTTCTTTCATTTCAGTTTTCCACTTCATCAAAATTCATTCTCTTTTCCTTCTCCCTTTAAAAGTCTATATTGCTATTTTTACTTCACGCATTATTTTTGGAGTTTCCTTTATTGCATTTGCTTCGATGAGAGAGAGAGAGAGAGAGAGAGAGAGAGAGAGAGAGAGAGAGAGAGAGAGAGAGAGAGAGAGAGAGAGAGAGAGAGAGAGAGAGAGAGAGAGAGAGAGAGAGAGAGAGAGAGTTTTCATTTGACACTTGCATCTCTTGGGATTCACTCGATAAATAACAAAATAGAATTCTATCTAATATTTCCTGTTGCTTTTCTCTTATTGTTATCCTCCTTCTCTCCACATCGGTTTCCTTCATTCCATTCCTTCTCTTCTTTCCTCAATATCCACTTATCCATCTCCTTTCTTACCTACTTTTTTTTTTCCTTTCCTCTTTTCATTTCCTTATCTCCTTCCCCTCAAAGCCTTATTACTTACTTATTACTTCTACTCCTTCTGCTCTTCCTCTCTCTCTTTCTTTTTCTCCTCCTCCTCCTCCTCCTCCTCCTCCTCCTCCTCCTCTCTTCCTCTTCCTCTTCCTCCTCCTCCTCCTCCTCCTACTTGCCAACACCCAGAAAGATAGACTTAATATCATTAGATTGCAACATTGACTTCTACGCTGCGTTGTCAAGGACTAAAAGCTTATATATATCAAAGTCTGGCTTACCTTCAGCGACTCAGTTTCGTGTTATTTTTTCACTCTTCTATGGCTAAATATACCTGACCTACTTTCTGATGTGGTCTCAGGGCAACACACACACACACACACACACACACACACACACACACACACACACACACACACACACACACACACACACACACAGGATGAAGGTTAAGAGAATGTGACAGGTATGTGACATGTATCCGGGATGTAACAAGAGTTGGTGGAAGTCGTGGTGATGGTAGAAGTGGTGGTAGTGGTGGTAGTGATGGTAGTAGTAGTAGTAATGGTGGTAGTAGTGGTGGTAATGGTGATAGTGATGGTGGTTTAAAATTCTACTCGTTATCTTTTTCATCTTCTTCCTCACCTTCCCTTCTCACACTTCCACGCCTCATCTCCCCTCTCTTACACGCCCATCTATACACACACACATCCTCCCCGCACCTCCTTCCCACACACCACTACAACACACACCTAGAGGGACGCCCAAACGATACAGAGAGAACAGTTTACACCTCGTCCTTACGTGCATGTTGATTCCAGTTATCTTGGCGTAAAGGGATCTTATAAACGTGTTGAGATCAAGGTTAGCAAAGGAAGGGAAGGACAGACGAGTGATTGGTTAAGACATCTACCAATCAGAAAGCGTTTTGTGTTTGTGTTGATTTCCTGCCAGATGTATAATATGCTGATGATGCTGATGTTTTTTTTTGTTAGTTGTTTTTGTTGTTATTGTTGTTGAATGATGCAATGTTTTGTTATGTTTTTAATTTATATTTTTTTTAATCTGGTTTATATTCAAGTGTTGCCAACGGTATAAAGAGTGAAAAACATTATAGATATTTTTTTTATATAGTTAGACACATATACATACATTTAATATTTGTTGGTTAGACTGACTGCCAGATCGGAATATATGTCCTCTCTCTCTCTCTCTCTCTCTCTCTCTCTCTCTCTCTCTCTCTCTCTCTCTCTCTCTCTCTCTCTCTCTCTCTCTCTCTCTCTCTCTCACACAAACGGTAACAAGAACAAAACAGAAAAAGCCAAAAAAATACATATATATAAAAGATAAATCACTCGACTCCACACACAGATATACAACATACATCCACACTAAATGCTTTCCCTATGAGTGCATACACAGAGAGGGTAGCAAGCACCGCCGCCTCGCCATTGTGTGAGGCTATCAGTGAACGGCACGTCAACCCCAACACAGCTGTCTAAACCAACAAACACGCCCCGACACCAGCCTCTGCATTCTGCCTAAAAACCTGCCTCACATCATTCATCTTTCTATATCCTATTTCGGTTTAGTAATGCCAGGACACATGCATACAGCCGCTCCCCTTCCCTCACCCCTTCACCCCTTCTCTCTCTCATGCTCTTACATCTTAGGCTCTGTCAGTGAGAGAGAGGGGATAGCGCTGGTGGTTGGAAAGGAGAGTAGTGGTGGTGGTGGTGGTGATGAATACGAAGGAAGAGAGGGAGAGAGGGAAAAAAAGGGTAAACACACTACAAAAGACGGGGAAGGAGCGAGCCAAGTTAGAGTGACAGGAATAAACGAGGTATGAGAACAACGCGGATATGACGCGATGACGGTAAATTGAATGCAATTTGACGACGACAAGCGTAATGGCATACAAAAAATACATAGAATAACATTAAACTTCCCCCTTACGAAAAAAGAGTATACACACCCACCCACACCCACACACACACATACATACACACACACACACACACACACACACTCAAGACCCTCACTAATGATTCTTTCTCTTCCTCAGTATGCGGGACCAACTGCCACAAGAAATGCGAGAAGCAGATGCCTAACTTGTGTGGCGTTAATCAGAAGCTGCTGGCAGAGGCGCTCTCCTCCGTCAAGAAAGGTGAGTGGCCAGGCGTGGGCATGGGCAGAGAGGGAAGGGAAGGGAAGGGCGGCAGGGATTGATAGGGGACAGGAAGGGTGTTAGTCAGGGGCGGAGAGGAATGGGTTACTTACTGCCAGGGATAAGAAGGGATTGGTCACTGAAAAGGAGAGAGCAGGACGAGTCAATGGAAGAAAGGAAAATGAATGTGTCAATAGGAGAGATGGAAATGAATAGATCAGTGAAATATATGGATGAGTCTGGGTAACTAAGAGAGAAGGAGGGATGGGTAGGTGGGTGGGTGGATGGGTAACTAACTAGCAGAGGTGGGGTGAAGGGCAGGTAGGTCAGTGGCGAGGGAAGGGAATGGATAAGGATAAATTACAAGGGTGGCTAGGCAGGCGGACAGGTCAATTGCTGGGGTGAGGTGGTGAATGGATCAGTTGCAAGGGAAAGAGAATTCCTGTGTGCGGCAAACTTCGCTACGCCGCCCGCCACTATAATAACGTTTCAGGGTAAACTTTGGCATTAGTCCAAGAAGGTAAACTTACCGCCCTGCTCGACCCTGTGGCACTGCGATTGTCCGGGGAAATGTGGGGGAACGGAAAGAAAAGGAAGGAGCGGCTGTGGACTGGTAGAGGAGGAGGAGGAGGAGGAACGGGAGGAGAAACATTACGCCCACAAGAAATATCATGGTTCCCCTTCCAAAGTTTGCTTGAACTAAAATCCTCTAGACATCTCATAGAAGGGACTTGTGTTTACGGTATTGCCTGTTTGGGTCTTAATGCATAACGTGTAATGTGACAAAGATAGAGGAGGGGGGAAGAGAGAGGGATAGGGATAAGGATAGGGATAGAGAGAAAAAAAAGAAGATAAAAAACAACAACCAAATACAACACTAAAATCAACAAGACCAAGAAGACCAAACAGAAGAAGAAAAAGAAGAAGAAAAAAAAGAGGAAAAAGAAGAAGGGAAGAAGACTAATTGAAACTGAAAAGTGAAGGTGGCGTATGTTCGCTACACTCCAACCAAGTTCCTGCCACCAAGTTTACGGAAACGTCGGAGATGATTTGTGGTTGGTTAAGACTTTCCTTTCCCTTTACCCCTGCAACAAGCTAAGGCCACGCGTTCTGACGGCTCCCTCGCCTCCTCACCCCCATTTCCTCGCCGTCTCGGTCGATAAATTAACCATATACTCATCAATTTACGAGGTGCTCAGGAAGAAGGAAGGATGGAAGGAAGGAAGGACGGAGGGAGGGACGCACCAACTGATAGCTAAAGGAAGGGAAGCTGGGAGAGAGAGGGAAAAAAATGTTAGTTGAATCCTACACTGGAATTCTTTAACCTGTCGATCCATGTCAGGAGAGATCAGGGAGAATTTTCAACGTAGGAGAATAAACAAGCAGGGATAGAGAAGTCAGTGGAGAGGAGGGTGTGGTGGAATACAGTGACAGAAACTGGAAGGGTGGCGGGAAGGGGAGGAAAAACAGGAAGGTAGTTTGAGATGAAGAAAAAAGAAATATATGATACACGTACGAATTTGACACGATCCTGCGCATGTGAGAGGAGGACTATGTAATAAAAAGCCGTGGAAGCATTGGAGATTATAATTGCAGTGGATTTTAGTGGATTAATGGATCTAGGAATGAGTAATGAGCTTGTTATAAGATAGGAAAGTGAAGAGACAGTAAAGCTCAGACAGAAATGACATCTAACACACACACACACACACACAACACACACACACACACACACACACACACACCACGCCCTTCCTTTCCCTCTCTAAATCCCCACCTATCCACCCCTCCCCCCAACCCCACCTTTCCACCCCTCCCCCCAAAACCCCAAACACATCCATCCTTCCCCAGTCACATTACCCTTCCACTTCTTTCCTTGATCGTTCCTGAATTCTTCTCTCCCAGCCTCCTACGTCTATCTCTCCTTCCTTTCTTTCTACCTCCTCTTTCACTTCATCCTTTCTGTCTCATTTCAGCAACTTCCTTCTTCTTTTCATCCCATAGTTCCCTTCTTTCAATCTGCAGCAAACTTTCTTCTTCTTCTCATTCATCCTTCCTTCCCTCTTTCCTTTCTGTCTCACTCCAGTAAACTTCCTTCTTCTTCTTCTTATCCATCCTTCCTTCTCTTCTTCCCTTCTTTTTATCTCCAACAGATGTCCTTCTTCTTCTCATCCATCTATCCTTCTTTCTTTCTTTCTTTCTCGCTCCAACAAATTTCCCTCCTCTTATCTTCCAGCCTTCCCTCCTCTCCTCTTCTCTTCTTCCCCCCTCCTTCCAGCCTTTCCTTCTCTTCTTCTCCTCCTCTCCTCTTCCTTCCTCCTTTTAGTATACCTCCTCCGAGAGTCACAAACAGAAAACGGTCGTGTTGGCTTCTCTTTATCTCTCCTTAAATTCCTGTGTATATTTTATCAGTGCTGAATGCCGGACCAAAACACCCTTTAGAGAATTGAAAGTTTTCTCTTGTGTCAGAGGAGGAGGAGGAGGAGGAGGAGGAGGAGGAGGAGGAGGAGGAGGAGGAGGAGGAGGAGGAGGAGGAGGAGATGTAGTAGTTGAGAGAAAAAGACGAGGAGCTGTAGAGGATAGGAGGGGAAAAAGTGGGTAGACAAGAGAGGAGGAGGAGAAGGAGGAGGAGGAGGAGGAGGAGGAGGAGGAGGAGGAGGAGGAGGAGGAGGAGGAGGAGGAGGAGGAGGAGGAAGAAGAAGAAGAGGAGGAAGAGTGTGGGGTCGTGGCTGAAGCGGATAAGGAGGAGCTTCATCAAGGAGACCGTTAGGGGTTGAGAGTCCAGCGGGTGGTGTACAGATTGATGCTAGCAACCTCCTCCTTCTTCTCCTCCTCCTCCTCCTCCTCCTCCTCCTCCTCTTCCTCCTCCTTTTCCTCTTCCTCCTCCTCCTCTTCCTCTTCCTCCTCCTTCTACTCCTCCTCGCCGGGAGTTATTTATGATTATGTCAATGCGGTAATGCAACTCAGGCGAAGGAGGAGGAGGAGGAGGAGGAGGAGGAGGAGGAGGAGGAGGAGGAGGAGGAGGAGGAGGAGGAGGAGGAGGAGGAGGAGGAGGAGGAAAAAATAGAGGAATATTAGATAAATAAAGTTAAAGTTAGAACCAAAACAAAGAAGTGAAACACACGGAGCGAAACAGGAAAAACAACGAACAATATTTGAATGGAACACAAAAAACAGAGAAAGAAAGACCAAAAAAAAAATAAATAATAAATAAATAAATAAATAAATAAATAAATAAATAAATAAATAAAAAATAAAAATCGTTCTGTATGAGTTTATATTTCTGTCTCTCACTTCTCTGTTTTCTGTCTTTTTTCTTATGACGTTGAGTGACATTTTTTAATCTGTCCGTTTTGTCTGTCTGTCATGCCATCAAAAATATTATAAAGTTGATTTCATATTGGTGATGTACTTGTATTATGTCTGTCCATCTGTCTATGTTAGTGTCTGTCTATTTCTGTGTGTCTGCCTCTCTCTCTCTCTCTCTCTCTCTCTCTCTCTCTCTCTCTCTCTCTCTCTCTCTCTCTCTCTCTCTCTCTCTCTCTGCCGAAGACTCTAATTTATAGATCCATTATCACTCGTCTCTTTCACCAACTCTCACAAGATTTACTCAGCAGTTCCCATGTTCCTTTTGCGCTGATTTTCTCTCTCTCTCTCTCTCTCTCTCTCTCTCTCTCTCTCTCTCTCTCTCTCTCTCTCTCTCTCTCTCTCTCTCTCTCTCTCTCTCTCTCTCTCTCTCTCTCTCTTTCCTCCAGCACTTTTCCATGTTATCTATCTGTTTATTTTAATTTGTTTTGTAATTTAATTGTCTATCAGTTCATCTATTTGTGTCTATCTATTTATATTTCTATCTATTTATCTATATATCTATCTATCTAGTCCTACGAAACCCTTTATCGTGGTCAATATCTCCATCTGTTTCCTCCTCCTCCTCCATCTCCACTTATATTGTCCTTCCCTCCCATTTATTTCGTCCCTCCTTTACTCTCTCTCTCTCTCTCTCTCTCTCTCTCTCTCTCTCTCTCTCTCTCTTCTCATCCGTCTTGCAGTTCCTTTTCACAGTTTTCATTCATCTGTTTTATTTCCCATTTCCTCTTATGTCTGTTTTATTACATTTCTCCCTCTTATCCAGTCCTCTTTCACACCCTTTCCTCTTACTTTTTTTTTCTATTTTCCTCTTGAATGTAAGAGTTGAAAGTTAGGTTTTTTTTTCAAGACAAGCTAAAGTGATTCTAATTTCAACCATTAATTAAAGTCTACAAGGATAATGGTGTTCTCTCTCTCTCTCTCTCTCTCTCTCTCTCTCTCTCTCTCTCTCTCTCTCTCTCTCTCTCTCGTGTGTCGTTTAACCCTCTTTCTGTTCTTCCAAATTCTTCCTTTGCACTCCTTCCGTCCTTCTTTCTTTCTTTCTTTCTTTCCTTCCTTCCTTCCTTCCTTCCCAGTTACATACAATTCTCCCTTTATTCCCTTATCTCAGTTTCCTCTTCCACCTTTGCTCTATATTCTCTCCTCTTTCCTCCCCTTCTCTATGTTGACTTACTCATCT
Source organism: Metacarcinus magister (assembly GCA_029783475.1). Taxonomy (NCBI): domain Eukaryota; kingdom Metazoa; phylum Arthropoda; class Malacostraca; order Decapoda; family Cancridae; genus Metacarcinus; species Metacarcinus magister. The sequence continues at coordinate 19,744,878 of JAPQNM010000043.1, read as the reverse complement.
AAAGGCTTCACCCTTTCTGTTCTCTTCCTCTCCTCTCTCTTCTCTCTCTCTCTCTCTCTCTCTCTTTTTTTCATATTCTCACTTCACTTCAAAATCGTTCATTGTTCCTATCTCTTTTTCTCTCTTGTTATCTATTTTCTACTTATTATCTTCTTTTATTACTTTTCTTATACTTATTCTCCTTTCCCTTTTCCTTTTTTTTTTTCGTTTTTTTTCTTCCTTTTCCATATTTTCTCCTTTGTTTTATTATCCTTTCATCCTTCTTTTTCATTTCTTTTCTCTATTCTTCCCTTTCCCCTTTTTCCTTTAATGATTTACTCCTCTCTCCTGTATTCTAACGTTCATTTTTCCTTTTTCCTTCCCCCTTTTCCTCCTAATGATTCTCTCCTTTCTCTTTATTCCTCCTACATTATCCCTCTCATCTCTTCTTCTTCTCTCCCCCTTTCTTCTCTATTCTCTCTATTCCATACTCATTATCCTTCTTTCCCTCTTTCTTCCTTCTTTCTTATAAAAACGCTAATTCTAACCCTTCCTCCTTTCTTTATCTTCCCTTTTCTAACCTCATTCTCTTCCCTTACTCTTGCACACGCGGATTTTAACCCTTCCTCATTTTCCTCCTACAGGCAGTACTGACGGCACTCCAAAGACGCCTGGCACTCCCCCGAAGGCCTGCTCCTCTTCGGCGTCTGTCTCGGGTTCGGAAGCGGAGAGCACCGAGGAGGAGACAGATACTACGGATACGGATACAGACTTCTTCGGGCTTCCAGAGATCAGGCCACCTCTTCAGTCCTGCCCCAAGTATAAAAAGTACAACGTTGACGATTTCCACTTCATTAAAGTCCTCGGGAAGGGGAGTTATGGGAAGGTGAGTGTGTGGTGGTGGTGGGGATTGTGGTGGTAAGGTGTGGTAGTGGTTGTGGTAGAGATGGTTGTTGTGGTAGTAGTGGTGGTAATGGTGGTGTGGGTTGGGGGTTGAGTGTGTGGTAGTGCAGACAATGTAATGTTGGAACCTCGTTGTGTAGGAGGAAGTTGGCTAAGAGGGAGGAGTGGAAGCGGGGGGAAAGGTAGAAGGTAGAGGAGGTGCAAGGCAGTAAAGATTGGCAAAAAGAAAAAAAAAAAGAGAAAATTTCAGAAAGCAGAAACAGAAGTGAGAGAAAGAGGGAATGGAAGGTGTGAGGGGAGGTGGGAGGAAAGAATGAGAAAAGGTTATTTTATTGATAGAGAAAAGCCTTCAGAACACCATCAAACAAGCCGCTGCCAGCAACAAGTGTACATACAAACAAGGCAACAACGTTAAGGAAAACACATAACTATTACCGTTACAGCTTGATGCGTTCCTTCATAGTCATTCTCTCCACCTGCATGCACGCGAACGCTCAAAACTTCATTAAAACTTACACGATTTACAAATACGATACGAGGTGTGGAGGCTCTCACTCATCTTCTCTCTCTCTCTCTCTCTCTCCTCTCACCCCAAAAACGTCTGTCTGTCTGCACAAAACCAAGCAAGCAAGCAAGAGAAAACTCCTATTTTCCTTCACATAAATCTAACGAAGTGAAGGACTAACTACCTAAAATATTTCCGTCTGGTATCTTTCAATTTTGTTTTCTATCTATGTTTTGTTTTTTTATATATATATTTTTTTGTTTTACCCTGTCACAACACGACGCTGCTGCTGCTGGTGTGATGTAAATAACGGTCTCATATATATTTTCCGAGTCATTAAGGAGCTATTGACACGTTCCAGCCGGTGAGAGGCAGCGTCAAAGCGTAAGGGAAGAGAGAAAAAGAAGAAGAAAAAAGAAAAAAGAAAAAAAAAGGAAAAGAAAAAAAATACTGACCCGCCTTGAGTTATTGTACCAAGGGCGTCTCTCTCTCTCTCTCTCTCTCTCTCTCTCTCTCTCTCTCTCTCTCTCTCTCTCTCTCTCTCTCTCTCTCTCTCTCTCTCTCTCTCTCCTTCAGCCCAAGACCACGTAGATTCAAGGGACTTTTCATGGCTGTAGAGTGAAGGAATCCGTCCCTAAGGGGTAGTAGCCCGAGGAGGGACAACTATCTCACCCCCTCCGCCCTTTTTTTTGTCTTCTTCTTTACCTCGCCCTCAAAGTTTATGAGTCACGCAATAGATGAAAATAAACAACGTATACATTTTTTTGTTATGATTCTATACGACTATCCCAATTGAGCACGTGTGTGTGGTGAGGGAGGAAATGTCAAAGAAGAGAAAAAAAAAAACAGGAAAATAAAAGGATGAGAAACAATAACACTTAATGAATAAAACACATTACGAAGAGATAGAGAGAACAAAATGTAAATGGTAAACTAAGGAAGGAAAAAAAAAATATGAAAAAAAAATATATATATAAAAACATATATAATAAAAAAGAAATAAAGCAAGATCAGAGTATAGAGTGGAGTTAATTGAGGGCAGTAAGGTTATGCAGAGGCCTGTAAAATTGTGGGCAGGGTAGCAGGGTAGGTCAGAGCAGGGGCAGGGTAGCGAGAGAGAGAGAGAGAGAGAGAGAGAGAGAGAGAGAGAGAGAGAGAGAGAGAGAGAGAGAGAGAGAGAGAGAGAGAGAGAGAGAGAGAGAGAGAGAGTTGCACAGGGATGAATTAAAAAGAAGTGGTAAAGGATGAGAGGGAAGGAGGGAAGGGAAGGGAAGGGAAGGGAAGGGAAGGGAAGGGAAGGGAAGGGAAGGGAAGGGAAGGGAAGGGAAGGGAAGAGAAGGGAAGGGAAGGGCTGCACATGATAGGGGTCAAATAACATCAACTCTTGTAGGTCTTGTTAGAGGAGCAGAAAGAGGCATGAAGAGTAAGTGAAAAGGAAGGAAAAAAAGGAGAGAGGCAAAGTACAGGTGAAAAATAAAAATAAATGTTGGTTGAGATGACATTGTGAAAAGTTGATTGAAAGGAAATGAAAGAAAAAGATAAAAGGAATTGGTGTGGCGCCTTTGATTCTTTCTTTTGAGTCTTGATTTTCTTTATATATATATATAGATCATGGTAGCTATATATATTTTTTGTATCTCTCTCTCACTCTTTTTCTCTCTTTCCGTCCATCAGCTGCGTTCCACTTACCACACACACACACACACACACACACACACACACATACACACACACACGGCTGTTACTCTCCCTCTCACATCACTCTCACATACAACAACTCTCCCCTCACCTCTTCACTCCCGTCAAATCCTTAGCCCATTTTCCTTCGTTTCACTCATTAATCCCTCTCCATCCCATCACTTTACCTGCCACTCTCCCATGTATTCCCAGCCTCTGAATCACTCATCTATCTCACTCTCTCACTCTCTCTCTCTCTCTCTCTCTCTCTCTCTCTCTCTCTCTCTCTCTCTCTCTCTCTCTCTCTCTCACTGATACGCATCTCTCGGCAGGTGATGTTGGCTAAGCAGGTGGCCACCGAGAACTACTTTGCCGTCAAGTGCCTGAAGAAGGACGTGGTGCTGGAGGACAACGACGTGGAATGTACCTTGATTGAGCGTAAGGTACTGAGCCTGGGCACCAAACACCCGTACCTGTGTCACCTGTTCTGCACCTTCCAGACCCCGGTAAGGCACCTGTAATGTACCTGTCTTGTCTTGTATTGTCTCTCGTGGTTAGAAAGTTACGTCTAGAATAGGAAGATGAGTTTCATGTTTCGATTTCCTATATAAATCATTTCCTATTTTCTCTGTAATGGTACTTCTTCTTTTCTTCTTCATATGATTAGATGACTCGACAAGAGTTACCAAAATTAAAGTGAAAAAAAAAGAAAAAATCCTTCTCACTTGTCAATCCCCTAATCAGAATACTACAGTTGAAAAGTACCATAAGGATAATAAGTAATATTTAGTTCTATATGTGTGTTGTTGATACTGCCATTACTCGCTGTTTTAATTAGCAGTAACACACTTCTCTAAGCCTTCAGAGTCGTTTATGTTGAATACACTGATAGCTTTGTGACATATATACAAGAAATCACCTTCAACTTTCCATATATGTCATTTATCTTTTCTAAGGGCATATGATAAGTTTTTAATTGAGTTTAAATACGAGTGAGTTATGCTTTGATTAAATCTATCTTATGTTGATTCTTAAGAGGGATTAATAGTTACATAAATAAATTACACATTATAATATTTATCGTGTTGTGAAGGGTACGTAATGAATTAATTCCAGTGTTTAGTTAAGTTATGTAATCTATGTTGACTTTGGAACGTATTAGCATTAGTTATCAGCATGAACTACGCAGTATACTCGAGTAATAAGCAGTACAGTATTCCAAGCTTTCAAACTTTAGTGCAACCTTACATCTAAATACAGAAAGAAATACGTGAATAATAATAATAATATAAAGAAAAAAAGTGTGGCCCGCAAGATTTCATTATAAAGCTGATGGTATTTTTTCTCTTAACTTTTATAATTATCAATATTGCTGAAGACGAAACTACGAGGAATGACAGACTATGAATACAATAACAACAATAGTAATAATAATAATAATAATAATAATAATAATAAATGCAAATACTGTTATCAAATTTCAGCTTCACGTCTAATTCAATCCTTCACAGCCTTAATCTGGAAGTACAAAGGCGACTTGATTATGTGAAAAAACCCAAAGCACACACCCGCCTCTTTGAATGCTGGTGAAATAAGCGTAATTAATGTTATTCTACAAGGGAGGGGAAGGGGGCGTGTCCTTGGCTCGATCAGCTTCATTCGGAGGTAATAGGAAACAGAAGGTGGCCACGCACACGCACGCACGCACGCACGCACACGCACGCACACACACACACACACACACACACACACACACACACACACACACACACACACACACACACACACACACACACACAGGTTCATTAAATGGATGAAAAAAGACGACAAAATAAGGGCGTCAAAAGGGTTTAAAGAAAATGAGAGAGAGAGAGAGAGAGAGAGAGAGAGAGAGAGAGAGAGAGAGAGAGAGAGAGAGAGAGAGAGAGAGAGAGAGAGAGAGAGAGAGAGAGAGAGAGAGAGAGAGAGAGAGAGAGAGAGAGAGAGAGAGAGAGAGAGAGGAGAGAGAGAGAGAGAGAGAGAGAGAGAGAGAGAGAGAGAGAAAAAAAAATTAACTTCAGGACATGGTTTGGGACAGCTTGTATAAGAAAGAAATAATTATTAAAGTAAATGTATTTTTCAAATTTACGCTGATTGTTCCAAGTATAAATTAGGGCAGCTTATTGATGATGAAAAGAAGAGGAGGAGGAAGAGGAGGAGGAGGAAGAAGAAGGGGAGGAGGAGGATCAAGAGGAGAAGGAGGAGGACGACTTAGATAGTTAGCTGGCAGGAGTCCAACATTATATCAAGTGGACGGCTGAGGGAGTGAGTGAGTGGGAGTGAGTGGAAGAGATGGAGTGGAGTGGGCGGGGATGCGATGAACAGGGTGGACGGGGTGGGTGGACGGAGTGGGCGGCAGGTGGGTAATGTCCTGAGTGGTGAGTGAATGACCGAGAGAAATGGTCAACGTAAGGAGATGATGAGAGAGAGAGAGTGAGCAAGTGGGATGAAGATTTTCCCATCACATCCACACCACAGCCATAGGGTAGGAGGAGGAGGAGGAGGAGGAGGAGGAGGAGGAGGAGGAGGAGGAGGAGGAGGAGGAGGAGGAGGAGGAGGAGGAGGAGGAGAAAAGAAAGAAAAAGAAAAAAACATCCACATCCCACACAAAAAAGAACACAGGGTAATGAGACTTAAAAAAAAAATAATAATAAAGACATTCTCAGAGCAAGGTGTCGACAAGAATTAAAAGAAAAAGAACAAAAGAAGAAAAAAATATAGAGAGAAAAGCAAAGGCAAGGCAAGACAGTGTGTGTGTGTGTGTGTGTGTGTGTGTGTGTGTGTGTGTGTGTGTGTGTGTGTGTGTGTGTGTGTGTGTGTGTGTGAAAGAGCTCGAAAAAGAAAGACGAAGACGAAGAAGAAGAAAAAGAAAAAGAGAACGAAAGGCATAATAAGAGTGTGAGAAAACACCTTTGAATACCTGAGCTCACTTGTTATGAGAGTGACGTGTTGGTATTCAGGCGGCGGTACTCGGCGCACACCCGGGCTAATTATGAACCGCGAAAAAGAAGCCTGAAAAACCAACCTTATGACTGATTTACATAACGCAGCGTGATGTGAAAAGATGGTCTCTCTCTCTCTCTCTCTCTCTCTCTCTCTCTCTCTCTCTCTCTCTCTCTCTCTCTCTCTCTCTCTCTCTCTCTCTCTCTCTCTCTCTTCTGTTCTACCGTGTGCAGGCGTTCACGAGGTAGCTTTGCATTCTAGGAAATAGTGATGGAAGTTTGCAACACTTTTTCAATTCTGTATCAAGCTTAGAAAATACTTAACAGTCTGCATTCGCGGCCTGGTGATTTTGTTTTTCTTTTGTCTTGTTTCGTTTCCTTGATTGCAACACATATTCATTTCTGGATCATATTCTGGTAACTTTTATTTCTATTCTTGTGTTGCTGCCTCACAAGCTTGCCTTATCGAGACTAGTAAGTGGATGCCTCTGTTAGCCGTCTCAAAGCACTAAGCTCCTGTAGTACAAAGTCTGACAGGTCTTCTGCACTACACAGTCTTCAATAACCTCGTGGTGACACTATAGGTTAAGTCAGGTTAGGTTAGAGTGCTGATTTCTCTTTCCCTTAAATGTATGCAACAACGATTTTCTGTTTTTAGTGTTCATAATTTTTTATTTTTTTTTATATAACTGGGATCACATGTTTAGCTTCTCAGTAATGATTGTAGTCCATGATTATTAGTAGTAGATCTTTTTCTGTTTTTTTTTTTTATACTAGAATCATCTGTATGTATTTAATTTTATATGGTTTTTTCAGTATGATTTCCGCACTTTATCATAATTATTATTATTATTATTTTTTTTTAATATACTTTAAAGGATCATATATATTTCCGTTGCAATTTTTTTTTCTCTTAAATTTCTGCTCGTTTTTCCTTTTTCCAACACGAATCACTATGTTGTCAGTACATACGTTTTCAGAACATTTTCATAGTGCAACAGTTATGACATGTCCTTAACTAGTGTCACGTCACGTCTCTATTTCGCTTCTGGACTGAAACATCACTCCACGTCGGTCTTCCCGCCTTGTCTGGCTACTGTACACTAATGAATTATCTTATGTTATGTTACTGCTCACTGCCCGATACAACCTCTAAGTCGCTAATTATTGTTCGTCCTTCGTTACTGTCAAGCTGATTGGCGTATAGGACGCAGACACCGTGCAGCTTGTTCTCCTTTCATGCCCGTGATAGCCAGGTGGGTGTGGCCGTAACAGGTGTGCGTCAGGTGAGACTTTACAATCAGTTTCACTCAAATGATGATTTCCAGATTTTAGGTATAAGTATCAAGATTTCCAGTTTTTCACTTTTTCAGAATAAGCATTGTTTCCAGTTTCTGATATTTTTCCTGATTAGACATCCAGATTTTTTAATATCCACGACAGGTATCCTAATTTTCAGCTTTCCGTATTTCAAGAGATTTTCCACAACCAACGCACATTATTTTTTCCCGTCTTGAAATAGAATCTACACCATTCCAAGGTTACACTACAATGAAAATAAATGATGAAACAAAGAAAATGCATCTGTTGAATATATTTTTGGGATCCATGATATATTTTTTCTCGTTAGTGTATTCAGAAATGCACTTGGAAGCAGCTTGGTCAAGGGATAAAATTAAAGGCTCATTCACCTTAACACACTGAAGATTGAAAGAAAAATTTCGGACAACTTGCAACAAAACTTAACGTAAACCCGGAAACTAAACTTCTTGAAATTACGAAATCTGAGAGAAAGATAAAAAATTCACTCATACCCCCCCCCTCTCTCTCTCTCTCTCTCTCTCTCTCTCTCCTCTCTCTCTCTCTCTCTCTCTCTCTCTCTCTCTCTCAGCCACCAGCCAACACACATCCCAAGGACAAGACCATTTCGCGTCGAGGACCTGAAAGTTACTGATTCGGGTTTGCATTCAGCTTACCTGTAACCCAACACCTGCCCACCTGCCCCTCTCATCCCATTAATAGTGAGGGGAGGAAAGGAGGGTGGGAAAGAGGGAAGGAACTATATAGGGAAGGAGGAGTGGAAAAAGGAGAGGAAAGGGACTGAGCGCGAAATGAAAGAAGGAAAAGGAAGGAAGGAAAGGGATGTTGGGGGATGGTGGTGGTGGTGATGGTTTTGCGCGTATCAGTGTATTGATTCAGTCTTCTTTCTTTTTTTTCTTTCTTACATTCTCTCTCTCTCTCTCTTTTTCTTCCTTCTCCATTACCTCTCCCTTCTTCCCTCTCCTCCCCCTCACCCTCTCACCTCCCTGGATCCAACGTGTCGCTCCCAAATCTTCCAAAACAACACAGCTCTCTTTCTCTCCCTTTTCGCGTCCCGACCCAAGTTTTGCAATTAGAACGCGAAGAATACTGCGGCGTTACCTTCTCTTAAATATCAAACACAATGCAACGGTGAGGAGGAACAAATCGCGCGCGTGTGTGTGTGTGTGTGTGTGTGTTTAGTTGGATGATACTGTGCACACATGAACATTACAGACAAACAAGAACTGCACACACACACACACACACACACACACACACACACGTACACGACCACATAGTTTATTCATTTACCTACTTATCTATCTGTCTCTTAAATTAATGTATCTGCCTGTTCAACAAATTATTCATCACTAACCTTTTTCAGTTGTTTATATATTCATTTATCAATCTATAAACATAATGTGAATGTGCTCCAGTTATTGAAGCCTAATTATACGCTTTCAAGGAGGCTGAATTATGGGTCACCTTGAAATATTTACCATCCTTGTGATTTATTTAATTTTTTATTTTTTGCGGAATTGATGGAGGAAGGGAGAAGAGGTAGAAAAATGATTGCAGTTTTCTACGACATCTTTCTCTTTGGTGGATGGAAACGTTAGAATACATGTGTGTGTGTGTGTGTGTGTGTGTGTGTGTGTGTGTGTGTGTGTGTGTGTGTGTGTGTGTGTGTGTGTGTGTGTGTGTGTGTGTGTGTGAAAACCTTGAGGGGAGGCGAGATTCAGGTCATGAAAGGCTGGCTCACTGACACATACACACATTCTCTCTTTCTATCTATCTCTTTTTTCTCTCTCTATCTATCTATCTATCCCTCTTTTCACTCTCTTTATTCTTTACATCGCGGCACCAACAAACCCTTACCCTCGAAAACACGGACGCACGCGGTCAGCAGGCGGAGTGTTGCTGTGAATTATTACATTCCCGCGCCCTGCTTCCAACACGCCTCAGGTCTCGTTCATTTCATCAGCAGCCGAGACGCGCGAGGCATTCCCGTGCGCGGCGAGTTTGTGTATTATGAGATGCTTTGCAGGTCACTTCAGCTACCAGTGACCTCCCTCCATATAACGTTAGCCTCGTATTACTTAATGATATTCCCTAAACTCCAAAAGGTTACGTCTCCTGTTAAGATTATGTGTGTTAAGTTACCCTCTGTCAATCTGCCCAAGTTATGACAGGTGAAGGTTCAAGGTAAAGGGGATGAATACTAGCTTGTTGCACTGCCATATGGTAAGGGAGGTGGAGGTGAATGTTTAGGTGAAAATCTATACTGTAAGGCGTTTTGTTTGTGACGTTTTGTGATCCGTGCTGGTGTCTAAGAAACTTTTTTTTTTGTTGTCTTTCTAGAGTCTGTAAAATGTGAGCTTCTTCGTAGTAATAAGGAGTTGGAAAGCTAAATGAGATACGTCCACAGCTGCTAATGACGTTATATGGGTTTTTTTCTTTCTGTAACACTATTATAATGAAGGAAAGTAACTCCTCTTTGAGATGCGTCGCTTCTGAGAAAATGGAAAAGAAGATGAAAAATAAAATGTTGTGACATGGACTCGAGTACGTACCAAGAATTTTCTACTACATACCATATAGTGAGGATAAAGTTAGTGATCGATGTCTATAGCCATCTGTTAATTGCCTTGCTCTGGCTCGGCAATGACTTAACGATGCAACGGTGAGTGGAGGCGCCGTATTGGGTCTTCCGGGCTGATGGAACCTGGCTGAGGATTGTGCTTCCAAGTTAATTATGTCTCATCGTCTTTGTCTCAAAAATAGGCTTGTTATTAAACTGGAGAGACGGACTTACCATCTTCAGGAATTAAAATCACAGGTGAAGGTAAGCGTTCCGGAGTGTGCCGTCACCTGTGTTCACCTGTGTTCTGCAGGCGGGAGGGTTATGGGAGGGTTTACAAAGGTGTGCAGTGACGTTACCACTACTAGTTAAACGCAGAAAAATCAATTCTAGCTGGTTGCTGCCAAATAATATGATAACAGTATGATATAGCAAGTTTGATGCCATTCCTGGCAAACTCGCCTCTTGCTGTATTGTCCGTTCAATGTAAATGATCAAACTTCAATGATTTTCAGGATAAGACTCGCCTTCAGTGTCCTGCATCTGTACATCAACATTATAGATGCGCCACACAGACAGATAGACAGCAGATACAAGACTTTCGTTTAACGTGAACAACTGACATACATGCACTTTATCCCTTTATCCGTCACGTCCTGAGTGTCTCCTTCGTCGTCATTACCTGTCAGTGCCTCGGAGAGTCCTCACAAACCATTTTTTTCTTTTTTTTTTTTTCTTTTTTTCTAGAGTCATTTGTTCTTCGTGATGGAGTACCTGACGGGCGGCGACCTCATGTTCCATATCCAGCACTGCGGCCGATTTGACGAGTTCAGAGCTTGTTTCTACGGCGCCGAGATCACCTCTGGACTCAAGTTCCTGCACGGCAAAGGCATCATATACAGGTGAGTGGGAGGCTGTGCAGGAATGTGAGGGATATGCTCGGCGTGTGTGGGCGGACGGAGGGGAATGTTGGTTGTGCATCTGTTGCTTCATACTCATTGTGCTTCCTCATCGCCAAGGAGGAGAAGCGTGGGGAGAGGAATCCAGGCAGACAAGTAAACGCTTATCAGCTTCAATTAAATGTGATAACTATTAAAGGCAAAGGAAAGGTATCCGTTTGTGGTGCCTCCTGGTCCTCCCCCCCTCCCTGCTGCTGCTGCAAAGAGGCGCAGTGATGAAGGTTTGCAGGAAATAAATCAAGACACCAGAGCAGCAAAACGAAGTCACAGAGTCCCGGCAGCCATGACGACGCACCTTCTCATTAGCACAACTTTTTATTATATTAAGTGTGTTGTCTGACATCACGCATGGATGCCCCTTGCTGCACCGCTGACTCTGCCTCTCGCTATGTACTCTACCGCTACGGACACACATACAGACAAATAGACAGCCAGATAGATATGTAGATAGACGGACAGATGAAGGCAGAATAATGAAATAAGCAGTGTTTGCGTGCAGACTTTGTTACCAACACTTCCAAACAAGAAATAGAGGATGTGTTGCAAAGCCTCAACCTCCCATTCCGCTACCCAGCAGCAGGCAGCGTGCAACACACTGTTATGCCACTAACAATATGAACACAAACACCTGCTACTCACACGTTGGACCCAATTTGGCAACACTTACTTGGCCCTGGCTGTGTAGCAGACCATCATGCAACACACGCACACGCACACGCACACGCACACACACACACACACACACACACACACACACTTACCAGACTGTCCTGTGTGCCTCACGCGATGCTTCTGAAAAGACAAACACAGTTACTCGACTTCTTAACTTTGTTTTCTGCTTGATGACTACGCGCTCGCACGCATGCACTAAAACACACACACACACACACACACACACACGCGCGCGCACACGCGCACGCACACGCACACACACACACAAGTAAATTCATATATATTGGAATATAGATAGATGGATGGAAAAATAGATAGATTTACAACAATAGATAGATACATAAATAGATAAGCAAGTTAACAGATTGATAAAACATTTGAATGTGTTATTACGTGGCTCTACACAACAGGGAACAGTCTCGCCAGTGTTGTGACTGATGATGAACAACATCGAAAAGTTAACTTTAATGAATAAATACTTACATTATGTACTGTGTATCTTATATAAACAAGTGGTAACTGGCATCAATGTTGAATACATATCCTTAATTATACACACTTCCTCAGTTCAATTGGTTAATATGATATTCATTCTTTTTTTCAAATCTTCCTTTCTCTCTCTCTCTCTCTCTCTCTCTCTCTCTCTCTCTCTCTCTCTCTCTCTAACACACAGAGACCTGAAGCTTGACAACATCCTGCTCGACTATCAAGGACACATCAGAATCGCAGACTTCGGCATGTGCAAGCTGCAGGTTTACCTCGACCGTTACGCGGACACCTTCTGCGGCACCCCGGACTACATGGCGCCTGAGGTGAGTACTTGTAAGGTTTCAGAAACAATAAAAAGTTACTCAAGGCTAAAAACAAACAAATGCGTAAATACTAATTGTCGTTTTGGGTAGAAGGGTATTTTTTTTCTTCCACTTTAATAATCATATGACGTGTTTATAATAAAAATAAGACTAACGATAAGTGACAATTAATAAAAATGACATTGTAAATTGAATACTATAACAAATATTAAGTAAAAAAATATATCAACAATACAATAGCTAAAAAACCCAGCAGCAACAACTACCATTATCACTTCAAACACTTTATCACGTCATTTATATCACCTACTGACTCATCTCAACTCCCCGTCCATCATACAAAGGAATGAAATACTCCCATACGTGAACCCTACCTTACCTTCCAACCTTCCTCTGCTTACTACTGTTAAGTGTTAGGTGCACAGGAGCTGCCCTTTGTAGGTCAACTAGCCTTTTGTAGCCTCCTTATGTTCTTATGTTCTTATGGTGTGTTCTGTCTCAGGTGATCAAGGGGCAGCACTACAACCAGTGTGTGGATTGGTGGAGCTTCGGTGTGCTGCTGTACGAGATGCTCACCGGGAAGTCACCGTTTAAAGGTTGTGACGAGGACCACTTGTTTTGGCTCATCTGTAACGACGAGCCTTTCTACCCAAAGTTCCTGTCCAAGGAGGCCACGTCTATACTGAAGAAGGTGTGTGTGTGTGTGTGTGTGTGTGTGTGTGTGTGTGTGTGTGTGTGTGTGTGTGTGTGTGTGTGTGTGTGTGTGTGTGTGTGTATTGTAAAACTTATTGCCTTCCTCTTTCTAACCTATCTTCATCCTTGCTCTTCCATCTTTCAACCAATTACTTAGATCGCATCAATTTTAACTCCTTTGATAGAACCCACATAAGCAAATCCATTTTTCTACTTCTCTATCTACATTTCTACTCATTTATCTACCTGCATATTTGAAACTTTCCATTTACCTATATATCTGTGTATCTTTGTCTTGTTTCTTGTTTAGGTAGTGAGCTAGTTAGGGAGGATCAGTTTGAGCCTAAGCCCGGGGCAATCAAGGCACATTCTGCTTTTGATCCTCCGTTGCAGCGTGCTCGATAAATGGGCAGCTAGGAAGGCCTGGAGAAGGTTAACTGTTGTAGCTGGCTTTCACAATCGACGCTGTGTTCCTGGGTAAAGGAGCCACTGAGCTTAGTCAGGGGAGCGGAGGTGAAGTTTGTGTTATCAAGACCGTGAATGAATGAATGGTTGGTGTATGTAACGCATTTCTTCGTAGCTATGTTAGAAAATACTTGACTGATAGTTGGTGGCAGTAATAGGTAAAATGTGTTTGATTCGTGAGTGCTAAGTTCTGGTCCCTCACTGCTGTCACCATTAAGGACACACAGGAATTCAGCACATGTCCAGCATACTCAAGGGCCCGTCGCTACCACGCTCCACCCACCCTGAGCCTCGCCTCGCCGCAGAGCCTTCCACACCCAACGACCTCTGCGTTCCTTCCCACCGTCATTACCGCGGGGCTGCTTGAGCGTCGGCTGGCTGGCCCCACGCCCCGTTCCTTACACATTTTCATTGGATATCGCCAACTTCGAGCTTAGCCGACCAGTTTTCTGCCTTATGAATATCGTAAAGCACCTCGTGGAAGGGAATATTGGGCTGTATATCAAGGGTACAATGCACAGTAGAATAAACGTGAGAAATGACGGTGAAATGCTGAAATTACCGTTGTAAAAGATAAAAGAATCTCTCTAGCCTCGTGATTTGGTGCTAGTTTCCGTGTAGGAGGGAGGGAGGAAAGGAGGGAGGGAGGGAGGGAGGGATGGAGGGAAGGAAGGAGGGAGGGAAGGAAGGAGAGAAGGGCTGGTGTATTTGGGTGGTAATAAGGCAAACTGTGATGATGTTAGATTTTTCCTATCTTTTTTTCTTGAGTTACGTCGTTATTAGACTCGTGCAGGGGGGGAGAGAGGAGAGAGAGAGAGAGAGAGAGAGAGAGAGAGAGAGAGGAGAGAGAGAGAGAGAGAGAGAGAGAGAGAGAGAGAGAGAGAGAGAGAGAGAGAGAGAGAGAGAGAGAGAGAGAGTATGCAAACAAACCGAAAAATATGTAATACTCACACAAATACACACACACAAAAAAAAACCAGATAGTTAAACAAATAAATAAATAAACAAATAAACAAGCCAGCAAACAAATAAACAAATATATATAAATAAAAATAAAAAATAAAAACTTTCCCACCACATCATTATGTATCTAAGGTAAGCCTGATCCCCACACCTTAACGTTGACCTTATTAGACCTACAAAATAAATAAATACACCCACAATAACCAAACACACAATGAACCTCACCACACTGAAAAATAAAAAAAAAAACCCAACCATAATCCAGTTAGCAACACCACACACACCACAGTACACACCACACACCACACACCACACTACACACCACCACAGTGAACCAGGAACAACGCAGCTCATTGGAGAGAACACACAAAAAAACAATAAACACAAAGGATGAACAAACATCAGTAGACCTGTAGGCCCTTACTAGGCTATTTGGGATAAACTACACTACACTACACTACAGGGAAGGAGGAGGAGGAGGAGGAGGAGGAGGAGGAGGAGGAGGAAGATCTATGGCGACGTTCCAGTGATGATGAAGTTAATATTGCAAAGTTCAATAATATCATTACATACTTAACATGACCTGCCACTCAGTCAATCCTTATGTGCTTTCAAACTTTCTCTCCTCTCTCATTCCCTGCTTTTGTTCCCTTCTCCCATTTTCTCTCAATTCGTCTACCTTCTCTAAATGCCTATCTTAATTTTTTTCTAAGTAATCCTGCCCGCTTCTTCTTCCTTGATCTCTCTCTCTCTCTCTCTCTCTCTCTCTCTCTCTCTCTCTCTCTCTCTCTCTCTCTCTCTCTCTCTCTCTCTTTTATTTTTCTTGACCTGGCCGGAAACACTTGTCGAACTAGTCGTTTTCGGAAGGCCGGCAAGAGGGCAACCTTGTTTTATTGAAGCGGTTTCGAACTACCTCTATACCGTGGTCGTTGGGGGGTGGGAGAAAGAGAAAGAGAAAGAGAAAGAAAGAGAAAGAGAAAGAGAAAGAGAGAGAGAGAGAGAAAAGTAGGTTTGGACGGTTGCGGACAAAGACTATGGAATGTAACTCTCTCTACCTCGTCACACCTATTTTTGGGAGAGAGTGGAAACAGTGCGTGTGATCCTGAAGACACGATAAGGAAAAAAGGGAAGAAAAATGACATGTGATTGAAAAGAAAAGGAGTTAAAAACGAGAATAAAAAGATGATTAATTCGCATTCTTCTTGTATTCTTTAATTCTTATTCACACTTGGAGAACTATATAAAAAAAAAGGCAATGAATAGTAATGTTTTGAGTTTAATACAGTTTATTATGTCAATTTTCTTCACTCACCCTTTCATTAGACGCGTACATCTTCTCTCTTAACTACATTTAACTTTCTCCTTCCTCTTCCCTCATACTCTTCCTCATACACGCTGTTTTGTTGACCTGCGTCCCTCGTGCTCCCTCCGCTAACTAATTGCTTAACCCTCTCCTGTCTTCCTACTTTTAGTCTCATGCCGGAGTTTCTTTGATGGTGTTTCCTCTCGCCCTTTCGTTCCCTTCTGCCTTTATAAAAAACCGCAAAAACACTCTCAAATAACCCTTTCCCTTCAGCTGCTCGACAAGGACTCCACGAGGCGTCTTGGCATCCCCTTCAGCCCCTACGGTGAGATCACGGTGCATCCCTTCTTCAAATACATAGACTGGAACAAGATTGAGAGGAAGGAGGTGGAGACGCCTTATAAACCCAGACTGGTGAGTACCTGGTGAAGGAAAATGCCTCAAATGCTTTTTATCTCTAACTGTGGAATATAGAGGAAGGAGAGACAGAGTGAGGACATACATTTAGTGTCGAAAAAGGACGTGGTTCAATGTTTGTCTTTTCTTTGTCCCACAGCGCCACATCCTGGACGTGCAGTACTTCGACCCTCTGTTCACCAAGCGTCAGGCTGGCATCACGCCCATCGACGAGAGTATCTTGGCCACCATGGACCAAAAACCTTTCAAGGACTTTTCCTACACCAATCCCAACATTACAGACTGAGCCCCAAGCACATGAGCGGCGCGGGGACGAGGTGAGGCGCGTCCTCTCAGCATGAGCAACTCTGACCGAGATAGACGACGTTGAGTGATCATTTCTCAGCCAATCCTCGGAGGCACGATGTGTCACTGAAGAGGACACGTGATTGGTTAAAATTGGCGACTCCCTCCGCCCAGCCCTCCAGCCCCCACATCCACAGACGGCTTCCTTACCCTCGTCCACATCCA
>JAPQNM010000043.1:19715656-19718156 GCA_029783475.1 Metacarcinus magister | reverse complement strand
GTTTACTGCAGAAGAAAGGAACTTCCCCACTGCTGGGCTGAAAAGTTCCTTCGCCAGGCACGAACTGAAGAAGGTGTCCTTGGCAGGAGGGCATTGTCGTGTCCACTGCGCCAACAGGTCGGCAAAGGAGGTTCGGGTGGAGGGGTCGGCGGTCCCCAACCCCTCCACGGCGCACCTCATGCAACACTTTGCCTGGGCCTCCCCGCAGGTGTGGGCGAGGCCCTCCCTGAAGGCGAAGGCGAGATGCAGCACCTCCTGCCTCTGGGGTTCGGTGAGGCTGGCGGCCTCAAGGGGCTCTTCTGCTTGCCCTGCTGCCTCGAGCAAGCACCGCGTGCAGTCCTTGCGGCCCAAGAGGCAGGTATGGGCCAGGTGGTGGTGGTGGGAAGCGGCGAGGTGCACCACCTCCTCGAAGTCAAGCTGCTCCACCTTCGAGGACGTGGCCTCCACATGGCCTCCTTGGTCTCCTTGGTCTCCTTGCTGCTCCACAACCGCCGTGTCAAAAAATTTAGTATTTTCAAAGTCGAAACGATTATGTAAATACTTGACGACAATTGATCCGACATTGTGAGAGGAAGTTGGTTTGTGTTTGTTGTCCCGAGACTGGAGTGAAGGAATGTATAAAGGAGTACAAAGGAGTACAAAGAAAGAACAAACATCAACAGTCCTGTGATGGTGAGGAGACCGGCAAGGCGGGAAATATACAAAGAAGTACAAAGAAAGAACACACAAACACACACACACACACATATTATATATATATATATATATATATATATATATATATATATATATATATATATATATATACACATTTATATGTTTGTATATGTTTATGTTTGTATTTATATCAATTACTCTCTCTCTCTCTCTCTATCTCTCTCTCTCTCTCTCTCTCTCTCTCTATCTCTCTCTCTCTCTCTCTCTCTCTCTCTCTCTCTCTCTCTCTCTCTCTCTCGAGAGAGAGAGAGAGAGAGTAATTGATATAAATACAAACATATAAATGTGTGTGTATATATATATATATATATATATATATATATATATATATATATATATATATATATATATACACACACATTTATATGTTTGTATATGTTTATGTTTGTATTTATATCAATTACTCTCTCTCTCTCTCTCTCTCTCTCTCTCTCTCTCTCTCTCTCTCTCTCTCTCTCTCTCTCTCTCTCTCTCACTTTTAAGGAGGAAGAAAAACAAAAATCTGATTGGGAGCAACATTCTCGTCTCCCTGTCATAAATAATTACGGAGGCAGCGACCAACCCATGTTTTGTTGCCTGATGGGGAAGGGAGAGGAGGATGGGGGATATGAAAAATGAAGGGAAGAAATGGGAGGAATGGAGGGAGGGAGGGAGGGAGGGAGGGAGGGAGGGAGGGAGGGAGGGAGGGAGGGAGGGTAGAAATAAAAGTTGGGGTGACTAAGAATAAACTGGAATAGAGAAGAAAAAAGAAGGATGGGACCAAGGGAGTAGATGGAGGATAGGAGGGAAGGGGAGGGAAGAAGGGAGGGATTGAGGGAAGGGCAGGTGAGGATCAGAGAGCAATCACGGAGACCAGACAGAGGATTATATTGTGTCCGAGTGGGTTACGTCAATCATATATTTTTTTTTCTCTCTCTCTCTCTCTCTCTCTCTCTCTCTCTCTCTCTCTCTCTCTCTCTCTCTCTCTCTCTCTCTCTCTCTCTAATTCTCTCATTAAGTTTGTTTTAGTCTCCATTTACTTTTTTTTCGTTCTATCACTTTGCTGTCGCGTTATTCATTTAATTTATCATAATGTTGGATAGCGAAGCGAGCAGAATTATGATCTGTAAATTGTGACTGACTGACTGGAGCTGTGAGAATGACTGAAACCATGACTGACTGACTGACTGACTGACTGACTGATTGACTAACTGACCAACTAACTGAAGTTGTAAGCATGACTGTCAAACTTCAGTTGTGAGATTGACTGACTAAAATTGTGACTGACTAACTGACTGAAGTGATGTAAATGACTGACTGAATTCGTAACAAAACCAAAAAAGATAAACTAGCTGACTGGCTGACTGACTGTAAATTGTGAAAATGACGAACTGCCTCATTGAAGGTATGAAAATGACTGACAGACCAAATGACTGACTGGAAGTGCGATGATGGTGTCAATTGAAAGTAATCATGTATATAATAATTTCATGATCAGATGGAAGGTGAGACAGGGAGGCAAACAGGGATGAGAGACTGAACTTATTGGGTAGACGGATAAAAGTGGATAGGAATAGAGGAAAATACACACAAATAAGTGGAGGTCAGATGAAGCCTTTGATGATAGTGAAGACGATGGAAATAATGACGACGAGACTGATTGATCATTATGGTGGTGATATAATATTGGTGATGGCGATGATGATGAAAAAAGTGGTTATAATTCTTTTCAGCACTATACTGAAACGGTTCTTTTTTTAATCATAGAAAGTCATTCCTGCCTCCAAACCACTATTTATTAGCT
>JAPQNM010000043.1:19708156-19710656 GCA_029783475.1 Metacarcinus magister | reverse complement strand
CCAATCCCCCACAGCAGCAGACATAACACACCCTCCATCCCCACCACCACTAGGAACCTTGCACTACATCATGTTAATCTATTAATCCCACCATGAATGCGAAGCTACAACTCACTGCCTCCTTTCAGTATCCAACCCATGATTCTCTCCCTCCGCCTCTCCGCTTTACCAACATCAACTTCACTCTTCCTCTCCTCTTACTCTCACTCCCTCACATCGCTTTCACCCACGCTCCCCCATCAAGTTTACACCTTCCCTTCACTTCTCTTATACATCCCGGCACTGCACCTGTCCACAGCATCCCTTCCCGTCACCCATCTCAGCTAGTACCTGTCTTTTCTTAGTGTGGAGTAGTAGTAGTTGCATCGTAGCTTTGGTTATGGGTAAGTCACGCTTGGAAAGGCATCATGTACTATGTGTTATCATAATAAAAAATCCATAAACGACTGAAGAGGAATGGATAAGCAATGTAGGGATTCAAACCTTGATAAGTTTTTTGAGATTGCCACATCAGCATAAGAACCATTCGACTACTATTTTTTTTTCTCTCTCTCTCTCTCTCTCTCTCTCTCTCTCTCTCTCTCTCTCTCTCTCTCTCTCTCTCTCTCTCTCTCTCCGGGAAGTAGTTCAAAGTAAACACGCAGGGCGCGGCAGGGAGATGAAGAGGGAAGGAGATAGAGATTAATTAATGGAAATTCAGGATCACAAGAATAAATCATATTGAAGATTTGCATATGACGGTGTTTGTCGCGACGCCTCTGAGCCTGGCAGGGAGAGGCATAGTGATTCAGGTGATAGGGGTTCTATTGGCATAGTGGTAGGGTTTATGGGTGGCAGGGTTAATGGGTGGCAGGGTTAATGGGTGATAGGGTTTATAGGTGGCAGGGTTTATGGATGGCAGGGTTTATGGGTGGCAGGGTGGGTTCAAAGTTAATAGAAACAGTGAGTGGCAGATTTTTGGGGTGGCTGTGGCAGGGTTTGTGGGTGGCTGTGGCAGGGTTTGTGGGTGGCTGTGGCAGGGTTAATGGTGAATACAAAACAATCCACGAAGAGATGACATTAATTTTCAAGCACAAATAATCTTGCCTCAGAACCGAACAAAAAAACGCATCAAAAACACTTCACAAAAGAAAACAAATACAATAAACTGAACTCAATCATAAAAAAAAAGGAGATTAAGGTAAGAAAAGAATGAAACGCAGGAACCACAAAACGAGAAAACTTTCGTGATTACAAGGAAGAAAAAAACACTTAATCTCCCACACAGGTACTACATTCACTAGTCTATTTACTCCCCCAAAACGAGGCATCACGCAACCGAACACAGGTATGGATAGGCCAAACACACGACTATTCCTCCACAACACTATCATTATAACGACGTCTTATAGGATTCATTACCTTACGTAGAACAAATAAGTCACATCATTATAACACTTATGTGATGTACTCTCTACCTAACCACCTACATTGTGTACAAACTCATGAACCTCTTCCTACAAATTCGAGTTCTTGATCTTCCTGTTCTTACCAACTTGAACCTACGACCAGTACAGTTGCATTCCACTTAACATTGCGTTACTTAACAGAAGGAAAGTGGAGGAAAAGGTGATTCAATAATCCACCCAAACTAGGTAGCTTTAGATCATATAGTTCTGCTATAAATAGGGTTAACGAGAGAGCGCTGCCCCTCTCACCAAGAAAAGAAGCTGCTGTGAGCCAGGATCAACTCGCAACCTTTAGGCCACAAGCCGAGCATCACCCGGCCCCGAAAGGAAAGTGGAGTAAAACCTTCAATTACTGTCATGCAATGAGACAAAAGTGACGTTATAACAAAACAATCCCGCTGCTCCTTGCTTGATGGATATAGATACAAGGGTCCCACAGGTGTTTATTTTAGTCCATACAATTACAGGGACACAAGGAATCTTTGATCACCTGACAACGCCATGTGGTCTACGACTATGTAACATGTATATGCAATTATAAGCAATTTCCTCCGTAAATTCAGTTATCTCCGACCAAAACAGATTACGCTTACAGCCCCACCTGACAAGTGACGCGGCGGCGACGGGGGTAACATTAATGGAGCATGACACAGATTTAATATCAAAGAATGTTAAAATTTTGACAGGAAAGGAAAGTTAAAAAGCGCGCAAGGCAATCAAGACGTGAAGGTTGAAATTATCAATATTTTTTTCTTCTCACGGATCTAATAATAATGTGAACACAGACATTGGATACTAACTAATCTGTGTTAACCTACACTACTCAAAAATACAGTGTTCAATGTGGCTCAATCAAACTACTTCGTCCAACCATAAAGCGGAACACGCCTCACAGTGTTCCTTCATAACTGTGCAAAACATAACTGCTGTTTCAATGCCTCGCCAAATATAACAACAAATTTAACCTTGACGTCAACACAGTAAAGAGATCCACATTTGGCCTTCACTGTGAGGCTTTGAAAAATGTCTCAAATAACCAGTAAGTCGTTTAT
>JAPQNM010000043.1:19693156-19703156 GCA_029783475.1 Metacarcinus magister | reverse complement strand
TGGTGTGCTTATTGAATTAAAACAAACAACAACATACATTTAGAATGTCTTCAATAATGAGGAGTATTTTTTTTTCTTTTTTTTCTTCTATATACTATTAACTGTTGGCGCCAGTAGGCTTATGGAGGCACAGATGGACTTGCCTCGCCTGTTATTTGGCGTAGGTCTTTTTTAAAATTTTTTACTTATAGTGACGCCTCGAATGTTTACGTTCTCTCTTGCATATGTTGAGAACATGTGAGGCTTATTACTGCTACAGCCTCAGATGCATATAACGTTGTTGTAGGTCCTGTCTGAGGACAGTATGGCAGCAATTTGGGTAGTCTTTGGCCACTCGGCGGTGATATCAAATATTGAAAAGTGGTCAGCGGATATCGGGGATTCAAGCCCGGAACCCTAGGCTCCCATGCCCAAACGCTGACCACTGCACCTCAAACTTTATACTACAACTCGCATTTTATTACTTAGAAATACTGAGGAATAGTTTATGAATAACTTAGGAATACCTAGGAAAACTCAGCAATATTTTAGGAATACTTTAGGAATACTTTAACAATGAACCTAAATTTACAACACATTCAGATACATACATACATGACATACATACATACATATAAACATCGAAGTGTTTAGAGATACGGCAGTCGTACCACGTTGTCATCCATTATTCATCCGCTATTCCTACGGCCTGTGCCTTATTATTTACCAGGTAAAGCATCTTTCAAGTTATGTTTGGTTGATTATGTTATCTTAGGTTTGGTTAGGTACAGTTTGGTTCGGTTAGGTTTGGTTGTATAAGCTTTATACCCAAAAGTTAGGCACGTGCCGTATCTATAAGCGAGCACTATGAGGATACGGCATTCGTTAGGTTATATTAGATTAGGTTATGTTAGGTACGGTTTGGTTCGGTTTAGTTCGGTTGTATAAGATTTTTATATTTATTACCCAAAAGTTAGGCACGTGCCGTATCTATAAGCGAGCACTTACAGGTACGGCTGCCGTACCTGTAAGCTGTGCCTACATACATAAAAACATACATGACCCCAGACGAGGCAGCACGTAGCAGACAACACACGCATGTAACCTGAGTGATAGGAAATAAAATTCACGAAATCCTCATCTTTTTGGCAAACTCTTCTCTTACTAAACAAGAAACTGATTTTGATTACAATTTCAATGAGCTACAATTACACTATTTTATTAAGAAAAGATTGATTGATTGATTGATTGATTGATTGAATTTGAGGCCGCTAGGTTAAGACACACATCGACAACAAATTGATATAAAGTAACTAACTAACTGCACGTGTTTCAAAAGGTAATATTTGTTTTCGCTTCAATAACTGTGGCACATAATTCGAATAAAGTAGTTTGATTCCAATCATTAATACTAACATCAACACATACAGAGCGACAGCAGGTGCCTCACACGTACTAATTATAATATTATGAACATTAATAGGATTCAGCTTCCTAACCCACTAATTACACCAGGCATTAACTTCAAAAAGATTATCCCTCTGAGTGTTACCAGCAGGAATTCTATTAAGTGGGAGGTAATTGATGCATAAAAAGAGCCCATGAATTTTGGTAATATTACAAAACCAGATTCCAACCCCATGACAGCAAGGAAAATAATTAATGACTTCACCCTCGTCAAACTCTATATCTGGATGAGAGGGTCTGGATGAGAGTCTGGATGAGAGGGTCTGGATGAGAGGGTCTGGATGAGAGTCTGGATGAGAGGGTCTGGATGAGAGGGTCTGGATGAGAGGGTCTGGATGAGAGGGTCAAACTGTCCTTGACCTGAGAATAATAAGCTTGAGTATATTACGAAATTCCGCTTCAAACTCACTCATCAGATAACAGGAAGGTTTTCTAAAGGCAACACTCAATCGCATTTCAGTGCAATGTCCGCCTTGGTATCACGTCTGGAAAGATGACACACTCACACGCTTTGTATATTGTGTCGTGTATCTTTATCAGTATTTTACAAGACATTATTAATCATATATCCTTGGCAAACAAAATAAATGAATAAATGGATAGATAAATTAATACATATGTAAGTTGATTGGTTACAGGTTAAGCTAACATACTTTGTGGAATATGTGATTTCAGAACACTTGAGAAAAAATGTTAGAAAGAAGCACAGAAGGTCAACTCCTTTATACATTCTAATGTGTTGACAACATTACCATAAAACCAAACAAGATTCAAGATTAAGTGTTACGTAATTGATCAATAACTCAAATGTACAATTAAAATCTGAACAAGAATATCTTCATGGACAGCACACGAGGAAGAGTATGAAGAAGAGGAGGAGGAGGAGGAGGAGGAGGAGGAGGAGGAGGAGGAGGAGGAGGAGGAGGAGGAGGAGGAGGAGGAGGAGGAGGAACATGAAAAGGAGGAAGGAAAGATGTACACGTTAGATATTTACGTGCAACTCCCTATAGACAGTATGTAGTGGCTGTAAAAATAAATAAATAAATAAATAAATATAATACATTAATAAATAAAAAAAAAAAATCTATGATCACAAATGGGAATGCAGCTGTCAGTGTATAATGCACATTCCACACAAAAATGACACGCAGCAACCTGGCTTATTTGCTGCAAACAGGAAAAAAAACACCCTATTCTAATAACGTACAATGCCATTTTTTTAATCAGATTTACAGCAACATTCGGGCAGGTTGGACACAAACACACACACACACACACACACACACACACACACACACACACACACACACACACACACACACACACACACACACATCAAATAAGTGCTATATATACACTTAATTTCACTGGGGTGTATTTGGTGTGTGGGAACGATAACAAAAAACACACACAAGCTACATAACAAAAATAGCGGCAGCCACACAGATATCAAGCCTTACCAGAGAAGATCAAATAGAATAAGTGCATGAGTTTCCACGTAATAAGTGATACAGCGAACACACTTAAGTGGTGTGAAGAGTGACTTCTGCTAATGCAAGTTAAGGAGGACGGAGCAGAAATGTTAATGAATGAGTCACAGTCGACCATTCTATTTTAAGAGTGGCCTGCTTTGACCTGGAGGAGGAGGAGGAGGAGGAGGAGGAGGAGGAGGAGGAGGAGGAGGAGGAGGAGGAGGAGGAGGAGGAGGAGGAGGAGGAGGAGGAGGAAGTGAAGGTGGAAAAGGAGGAAGACAGCGACGACAAATAGGACAACAACAATGATTTTTTTAGGAAGGTGATACGCAGGTAAACTAAAGGCAAAGAAAAAGAACCTGAAAGAAAAAAGAACCAAAAGAAAGATGACAAAGAGGGTAAAAAAAAAATAAATAAATAAAATAAAGGAACATGAGACGAGAAGAAAGGATGGAGTGATTCCTTTGTTAAGTGAGACATTCCTTTTTCCCACCTGGTACGTGGATCAGGTGAGGACGCAGCTCGAGTTGCCTATTTTTGTGACAACTATCCACCCACAAAGTAATCATTGGGTGGTGGTGGTGGTGGTGGTGGTGTGAAGGATGAAGGACTAGAGAAGAGCACATTATTCTCTCTCTCTCTCTCTCTCTCTCTCTCTCTCTCTCTCTCTCTCTCTCTCTCTCTCTCTCTCTCTCTCTCTCTCTCTCTCTAAGTTCATGCAGACACGCAACGTAACACTGCACTAGGTTGACTTTTTTTTCCTAACTTTTCATCTCTTTCTGCTTTCTTTTCTTCTTCTTTTTGTTCTCCTTCTCCTTCTTCTTTTTCTTCTCCTTTTTCTTTTTCTTCTTCTTCTTCTTCCATTTCTTCCTTTTCTTATTCGTTTTTTTCTTGTTCTTGTTCTTCATCATGTTCTTGTTCTTCATGTTGTGGGTGGACGTGAGGAACGGATTAGTTAAGGGTCGTGTTGGTAAATTGATTCGTTTAGGTGTTACTGAAATCATTTTTATTTCATCTCAATTTGCTATTTCTTTCGTAATTATTTTTTTTCTTCAGATAGAGAATGGTTTGGGCATTAGTATTATAAACCAGATGTATATTTGTAACACTTCTCGGTTTATAGGTCGGTCTGAGAGCATTGCGTATATTTAGTGCATACATACATACATACATACATATACAAGCAAGTATACATACATACATACATATATATACAAGCAAGTATACAAACAAAACAAGGAAGCTAACAGGCACAAACAAGATAAAATGTGTAGTAAGATAAGCCAGACAAGTGGTTGAAGGGGACAGCAGCGGCAATACGAGTCCTGGCGAGGTAAATCTGAACCACCAGAAAAATGCTTCTATGAGAGAAAATCAGAGCTGAGGCAGCGAATGCTGCATCGATTGTGGCGGGGAAGGACAGGGCGATCAGGGGCCTCAGCGGGGTACCTACAGTTGGAAGGGGGGTGGGCGGGGTGGGGAGGGGAGTTAACACGCCGATTTTTCTGGTGTCCTTTTCAGCACCAGACTATGAATATTCACCAATAAATGTGTTAAATCTGGAAGTGCTTATGCCACATAACATTTGTAAGGTCAACACAAGTAGCGGCTCAGCTCATTGGTCTGGTGTGGCTTCCCTCCTGTGCGGGGCTGCTTAGGTGATGAATTGCTCGCCTATAGCATGACGGGCACGTTGCGGGGGTGTAGGAGTGAAACTGTGTTGCACAAACATCACACCAGTGCTCTCTCTCTCTCTCTCTCTCTCTCTCTCTCTCTCTCTCTCTCTCTCTCTCTCTCTCTCTCTCTCTCTCTTTCTTTTACTGTGTCTGTGTGTACACACACACATATATATATATATATATATATATATATATATATATATATATATATATATATATATATATATATACACACATATATATTCATCTAGATAAATAGATAGATAGATAGATAGATAGATAGACAGATTGATAGATATGATAAATAGATAGATAGACATGGATACAAAATTATACTAATTTATTTGCTTATCTATTATTTACTTATTCATTTACAAAACGAACACACACACACACACACACGCGCGGAAAGTGGACAGCAATTTGCAATTATTACAGAGGCATGGTGGCAGGGGTGGTCACTAGTCAGCAGACTTTTTTTTTCTTTTTTTTTCTTTCTTTATCTTTATCTTTTACCCGTGGCGCCGGTAGGCTTCAAGGAGACCTTAGATGGTTGGCCTCCGCCCGTTAGTAGCGCGGGTTAGATTTTATAAGTGACGCCTTGTTTCTTCTTGTTGATAGGCTCATGCTGCCAGCGGAAGCTCCTCGCGCATATAACGTTGCAGTCCCGGCGAGGATGGTGTTAGGGCAGCATGTGGGTGATCTTAGGCCACTCGGCGGTAGTATCGAAGAAAAGTGGCCAGCCCGTGCCGAGGCTCGAACGCGGGACCCTGAGCTGGTATGCCCGACCGCTAGCCACTAGGCCACCTGACACTGGACGTTAGTATGGAGGTGCAAATGACAATCCTGTACATTTTAAGTGATAATCTTGTTGCAGTAATATAAAAAAAAGAACGTAAAAATGTATACAAAAGCTTACATTATTACTGCCATATTTTAGCACACATGGCAATGCAAGAACCACGCCCGAGGCTGCTTCTATGCCTGCTTACCTTCACCATCTTGTAGGAGCGACTCGGCCATCAGCGAGGCAAAAAAAATTATCATCGACCTCATATGTAATAGATGTGTGAGGATAATTTTTCCACATCGTACAAGTACTCCAGGGTTCACACAAGAGACACCATACTCCTTACTGACTCAAGATTCCATTCCAATGACGTCAAGGTTAGGTAAGCTTGGTGCCGTTGACGTCATTTCCTTTCGCGTGACTATTCATGGATGAAAGACGTGAGTGAAGTCATCACAGGACTCCTCTTTTAATCTTTCCCTGTCTGGTCGAGAGAGAGAGAGAGAGAGAGAGAGAGAGAGAGAGAGAGAGAGAGAGAGAGAGAGAGAGAGAGAGAGAGAGAGAGAGAGAGAGAGAGAGAGAGAGAGAGAGAGAGAGCGAGAGCGAGAGCGAGAGCGAGAGAGAGAGAGAGAGAGAGAGAGAGAGAGAGAGAGAGAGAGCCACACCTGCACACCCTCCAACACCGCCGTGACGTGGCAGGACTCACAGTGGTGTTTAAGGTGCAGGTAGTAAGTGTGAGTCACTTACTGGACCTGAAGCAGCCTCAACGCCTGAGTCACGTCGCCACACGAGCTTTCGTACAGACTCCTGGTGTGCTGCTGATGCCACGTTGTAGGACGTGGCATCAGCAGCGACAATTCACAAATAGATACGTGAAACTGTTGAACACCCTGAATGCCTCAGGAGTGATACTTAAAGACACAAATGTGCAGTGCTTTAAGAAGACTGTAAATGACTGGTTACTGAGGCAGGGGTAATTAATTATTACTTTATACACGTATATTTTATGCTAATGACAGAATGAGGCTTTTAGATAGAAAAGCAATAGCATTGCTTTCTTTAGCCTGTAAGTTTGTAACTATCTATGTAATGTAGATGCTAACTGTTCAGTATGTGCTACTTTGTTTATATAAAAAAAATAATAAAAGAGAGAGAGAGAGAGAGAGAGAGAGAGAGAGAGAGAGAGAGAGAGAGAGAGAGAGAGAGAGAGAGAGAGAGAGATAAAGATAGATAGATAGATAGATAGATAGATTGATTGATAGATAGATAAACAAATAGATAGATAGATAAATAGATAGAGAGAGAGAAGAGAGAAAAAAGAAGAAAAAAAATTGGACAAGAAAAAGGAAATCTTTCGGAGCACCTGGTAGGGCCGCGTGCCTTTCTCCCCTTCATGGGCCGTGCACCTTCCTCACGGATATCGTACCAAAGCCCCTCAAATATGGGCTCCCGACACTCAAGCCTAACTTCAAAACAAACCTTAACTTGGCCTCAAAATTCCGTCCGCAAAAAAGTAAGGTAAGACGATGCTGCAGCGGCAAGCGAATTTGCAAATTTGATGCGGTAAACGTGTCGCTGAGGCTGTAAACTCCTCCAGGTTGTCAGCGAGGCTCGGGATCTCCATGAGCAGAATATTTATAGCTGAAGCTCAGTCATTCAAGCATCGCCTCCTGCCTCCAGCTGTCCAGTCACCACGTTTCATTTTGTCGCTCTGTTCGTCGCTGCAAAACGTTGTATACAAGACTGTCTCCGAGTTGCTAATATCTTGAAAATATTTCACAACACTAATCTATACTGTATAGACAAAAATAGTCTCCTCTTAAACGAATAACAACTAGCATGCCGAGAAGAGAAAATCAGCCCAATTCATGGTCGTGTTACACTAGGGTGCACATCCACATCATTATCATCGGCTGCTTGTCTATTCAATCACATCCCAACAAAACTACCTAATTCATATCTCCATCAAATTATGTCTGCTCTGCCTTCTCTTATCATCCTTGGGTTCTCTTCTTAGCTCTCCATGTTATGACGAGCATTACTCTCCATTCCTCTTTGGGCACTCTGAAGTTTTCGTTTCAGGATATATGTGAGACTCTAGGTTTCAGATCCATGTGTTAGTACTGGTAAGATGCACTATACACTTTTCTCTTTAGTGATTGTGGGATATTACTTCTCATAACAGTATTTTATCTACCAAAAGCACTCTTTCCATCCCTAATATTCTTTTTGATTTTTTTATAATAATTTTTCTGTCCTAAGTAAATATATTGATGAATTTATTCTATTACTTCTTTCTCTACTTTAATGTTATGGTTTGTAATGTAATCATTGAACATCACCTTTGTTTTTGTTTATATTCATCTTAAGACAAATTAAAACAAATTCTGTGCAATTGCAAAAGAGAGAAAAAAAAATTACTGTTAATTTTGTCTGTGATATTCAAGTCAATTTCATTCTTCGTTTCACCGTTCAGGCTTTTTCATGTCCACTTCTTACTGTGCTTACGTTAGAAAAATGTTTTATTAACCTTCAAATTATTCCACTCTGCAAATCCTATGAGTATGTCACCTCTTTCGTTTCGTATACTTACTCCAAAGTTTCCTAATGCTTTAATAACCGAACTTATTTTCCTGACTTTTGCATTAAAATCACCAACAATGAAAGAGTGATGAATTTGTACTTCATAGATTCTTCTACATCATTAAATTTTTTGAACATCCTCGTCATCGTAGGCTGATACATTCGTCAAGGTATTGCTTCTTCGCACAACACGGCAAAGCACCCTGTCAGAATGTGTCTCCCTGCTTTTTAAGGCCAGAAGGCAACTCGTAACACCCAGACTACAAAAGTATTTATCAACACCACTTATCCAGCAATTCAGGGTTTCCTTAAGTTGTTTAGAGCAAGTAACATAAGGCTTCACTTTCTGAACATCTCACCTTCGCGGTTAACAGCACACGCACACACACACACACATACACATACACACACACACACACACACACACACACACACACACACACACACACACATACATACACACACACATACATACATACACACACACACACACACACACACACACACACACACACACACACACACACACACACACACACACACACACACAAAGCAACCCCCTTCAAATTTCCCTACACTATGTTTTGTTATTACAATTACCTTTCATTCATTAGTCCTCTCTCTCTCTCTCTCTCTCTCTCTCTCTCTCTCTGCTTTCATATTTCTGAATTTCCTTGTCGTTTATATTGATTACTAGCAGAGTACCCGGCGTTGCCCGGAATAAAAAAGACCCGTGGAAGACACAAAGGGGGTCCCACTGAGTACCCCCTCCAAGTTTCAGCTCGATCCAACCACATTGAGATAGGTTATATAGCTAACATACACACAGAGAGACACACACACAATTTCACGTTTATATATATTAGGAGGAGGAGGAGGAGGAAGACTGCATAACATGGGAGTATATAAGAAGAACAGATAGCAGAACACCTGTTAGAGAAGGAGAGGGAGGAGGGGGGGGGAGGAGGAGGACAACGAAAAAACATGACGACAACATCAAAAACGACAAAGGCAAGAATGGTAATAATGGTCAATATGCACAATTTTCCACCTTATCCTCATCTCCACCATCAAGACGTATCGTTAGCAAACCATCTGCGACATGATTAAAACTCTTACACACCTTTTTTTAGAGAACGCAAAGCAAAATAAGGAGGAAAAAACTGTATTAGAGGAGGAGGTGAAGGAAAATTAAATCACTCTATGAATCCCATCCCAACATACATAGGAAGGACATTTTTCTAAGGCAATACCCAGCTCCGCCATGTTCTTGTTCTTCCAGACCTAACCGTGAATACATATAGGTAACGTTGGTCTGCCGGGTGCTCCTCATCGACACTTCAAAATGTATTAATAAGGTATATACGAAGAGAAAACAGAAGCTTCATCAGGAAAATGTGGAGGACTAATGCCTCTGTGGGTGAGCGTGGCAGGGGAAATATGAAGATAAATGACAATGTATAAGATTTGCGACGCGTGCATGTCTGAAAAAGGGATGTTGTAGATATATATAAAACACACACACACACACACACACACACACACACACACACACACACACACACACACACACACACACACACACACACACACACACACATCCATACACATACACTCATTACACTCATGCACATATATACACACACACACAGGCACACACGGGCCCGCTAGGCAACACTACGGCTATAAATTGGTGGTGTTGACTCTGATTTATATATATACTCGTGTACAAAACGAGGGAGAGTCAACCAAACTCACACTCATATCATCCAACTGGACACCTGCTTCTGCTGCTGCTGCTGCCTGTAATACCTGTTATGTACCTTTATTGCAACACGTCATCAGTGCTATCGATTAAAGGAACGCCGGTGTGATATTTTGATCTTAATTGCATACTATTGCTTCATTAAGTTCAAAGACAGAATATTGTTTTACTTTCAAGGAGAGGAAAAAATGAGGTAATATTATGATCAGGAAACAACCTCCTTTCTGGTTAGTGTGATACATTAGTGTACTTTCTTTCCACCATC
>JAPQNM010000043.1:19678156-19688156 GCA_029783475.1 Metacarcinus magister | reverse complement strand
GCTGGCCGTCATCTTCATCATCCTGGGCATCCTCTCCTTCTTCGGTAACGGTGTAGTGATGTACTTGTTCTCATGCAAGAAGAGCCTCCGTTCGCCCGCCAACATGTTCGTGGTGAACTTGGCTTTCAGCGACTTCATGATGATGGCGTCACAGTTTCCAATGTACGTGATGAACTGCTTTGGCGGCGGCTACTGGACGCTGGGCGCCTTTGCGTGCCAGGTACACGCCTTCACCGGGGCAGTGTTTGGTAACAACTCTCTCCTGACGCTGGCAGCCATCGGCTACGATCGTTACTGTGTGATCGTGAAGGCATTTGACGGCGGTCACATCAGCTCCACCAAGGCGTTCCTTATCATCCTGTTCTGCTGGGGGTACGCCATCGCTGTGTCCATCTGGCCCTTCTTCGGCTGGAACGCTTACATTCCCGAGGGCATCCTCACCTCCTGCAGCTTCGACTACATCAGCCGAGACTGGAGCACCAGGTCCTTCGGTATTTTCTTATTCGTTGTCTGCTACGTCTTGCCTCTGATCATCATCATCTTCGTCTACTCCCAAATCGTGAACGCCATCCGTGCCCATGAGAAGGCTCTGCGCGAACAGGCCAAGAAGATGAACGTGGAAAACCTTCGTTCCAACGCCGACAGCAGCAAGCAGAGCGCTGAAGTGCGCATCGCCAAGGTGGCCGTGTGCAACGTGTTCCTGTGGCTGCTCACCTGGACGCCCTACGCCGCCGTGGTCTTACTGGTGAGTATTTGGACTTGTCTCTGTCCCTTGACGATGTTACCGAGTAGTACTGAGACATACAGGCAGATACAGACTCTGGGGCATGTACGTAGCAGTAGGGGAAGGCGGGGAGAGGCACATGGCTGAAGGGGAAGGGCGCGGTACAGTACGTAGCAACAGAGGTACTGTCATGTAGCTCGTGATACACAATAATACATACTTCTTCTGTCAACACAGGGTCTGTTTGGTGACCAGAACAAGCTGACGCCCCTCGTGTCCGCTCTGCCGGGACTCATGGCGAAGACGGCCTCTGTTTACAACCCCATCATGTTCGCCATCTCGCATCCCAAGTTCCGTCTGGCGCTGATGGAGGCGTGGCCCTGGTTCTGTGTCAACGAGAGGAAGGACGACGACTCCAAGTCCTCAAAGACAGAAACTGAAGCAAAGTAAGAGGAATGACCAAAGCCTGGACCTGCCGAACTACCGCTACGAATCAGACCACTCTTGAGGCGCCTAATGTTGGGCGTCATCAAAAGTGTTCCTTGACTGCGACTCTTGATTGGGACGACACAGCATGATGGTATTTACATGGTTGTAGCTGCTATGAGCAACGCACACTACATCAATGTCTAGCATCCTTCCTTGTCCCTGAATCCTTCTATAAACGAACGACTATTAATAATAAAGAGCAAATTAACGTGGTGTCTTTATTTTACTTCATATTTGATTATATGACTATCAATGAGACAACAAACAATGCCCAGGCAAGTACATTACAAAAACATTTAATTTATTCTCATCATACTAAAAGCCCCAATAACACCGGCATTACCAAGAAGCCTCTCCCACCCACACTTGGCACACACCACGCACACCAACGACATCAAGCCTCATGGCTGGCCCTCCATGCCACCAAAACGTCTCCTTCCTTAACTATAAAAGTATAATTGTTGTCATATATTCCAAAACATTTAGACTGATTTCTTTGCATCATGTTAGCTTATGTCATGTGGGTGGCAGCGAATATCATAACCAAGACTAATGCTTGGCTGACACATCACATCAAGAATTAATCCTTCACCAGTACAAATACATCCTGATAGCTATCCATCCCACAGCTTAAAACACAAGTGAATCTTTAAACCTTTGACCTTTGTACATGAAACGTGAACAAATAATACATCAATTCAAATGCGAGTAAATTTAATAGGAATAACTTTTATATATCCACTATATCAAGAACAGGAGAAAACATAGATGAACAATACATACATGTGGCTAAAAAAGCAGAAGCAGATGAGCAAAAGAGGGATGACTGACTATTTCAACCCCAAGACAATAGGTGCAGCAGTGGCAAAACATAATACAGATGACACAGTAATATCACTCAGATAATGTTGAGGAAACGCGTGTTCAACAGATGTCTTATTTTTTTTTTCATGTCATTGGAGAACCGGCCAAAGGCAATGAAAAACGTTATAAAAAAAGTCCACTTACGATTGCCAGTTCCCTAAAGTAATATAAAAAGGGAAGCCAAATTAGAGTTGCAGGTGTCTTGATACTCCTCTCTTAAATGAGCAATGGTGACGGTGGTGATGGCATCAGAGCACACACGTACGATGCATGTAAGTATAAATAAGTGTGTCATATTCATTATTTTCCCTTGACCGTAATGACAATGTTTATGCATCACTACACTGAGACACAGCCAGCTGGATATCGTAGCCTTGCTTGTCTGTTACCTTGGTGTGTTAGTGACGTCCCAATGCCAGCCTGACCCCACACATCACACCACACACCACACCACACACCCCACACCACACATCACACCACACACCACACATCCCACCACACACCACACATCACATGACTATTAAAATATTTGAAGCAGTGTTCGTTGGTACTAGTGATATAATCTATTCTTTCTAAGGAATTTTAATCAACATTCAGTCTGCGATATGAGCCTAATGGAATATAGAAAGTACGAGAGAGAGAGAGAGAGAGAGAGAGAGAGAGAGAGAGAGAGAGAGAGAGAGAGAGAGAGAGAGAGAGAGAGAGAGAGAGAGAGAGAGAGAGAGAGCACTGCGGACAAGGACATTCATCACAAATACATTAAACATTCTAGCGACACTGAGCACAGGGAAATGAAATACGTGGTGTGTATAGCGAGGCCGACGGCGCTACCGGAGGGCACACACACACACACACACACACACACACACACACACACACACACACACACACACACACACACACACACACACACGCCTTACTCTTACGTCTCCAAGGCCCAGTAGTTCTTTCGCCTGCGTCAGTGTGTCTGTGATTAAAGAAGCCACGTCATGCACTTCTACATCACCATCGTCAGGCTCTTATCTTCCTTCCCCGGCAGCGTTACATTTGACCTTCCTTATACTGCAACGCTCATCCCCCCCCCACAGCACGTCATACTCCAGCACCCTTCACTAATTTCCATTGCAAAGGTTACTGCATGTACATCAACGCAACCAAGTTTTTGCAACCCATTTAATCAGCTTTGTAATGCCCTTCAGCTTATTGCTCTTTGTTCTAATTTTTAAATACTTTCTTTTCACCTCTCTCTCAAAAAATTATGCACAAATGTAATATAAATTTTCAAAAACATAATACAAAATAGTGAAGAGAAATGCACTATTCATTCGACGTCAAAAAGGTTCCAACTACAGTGGGAAGAACGAGGTACACACGACGAGAACGCAAAGCAGAAAGAACATTTTAATATAAATAAAGATAATCACTAATATGTTGATATGTGATTGGAATATAAGTAATTTCTGAAGCTGTTTCTCTTTCAGGTGAGGACGCCACAGGTAAGGTGTTCACATAGCTGTTATTGGTATTTTTTCAGGTATTGTAGTTATCCACTAGTAATCCCTGAGAGTCCGCCTCATTCCGTTATTCCATCTTCCCATAGCACCCATTCCATGCAGACACCCCTTAGAAGTAGATTAATAGTGTTTTTTTGGATAACTTCCTAAGACTTTATTGTTCTAAAGGAGATTATTACTTTTCCTGCCTTTTTTTCTAAGGTTTGGCCAGTCTTCATTTCGTGCAACACACTACACGTGAAAAGATGAAACAAACTTTGCTAACGTGGTTCAATGGTAACAACACCACCTGTCACATGTCAAGGCATAGGTTCGAACTCTGCTTAGGTTGCTAAGGATTTCTCATTGACAGGGAATGGTTAGTAGTGGTGTGTGATGTCTCTATGAGCTCAGGGCTTTTTCGGGGAAGGAAACGGCTGACGATCACGAGTCCAGCGCGTGATCCTCCAGATAATAGTGAATTACACACACACACACACACACACACACACACACACACACACACACACACACACACACACACACACACACAATGAATTACACAACAACCTTGATAGAAGCAGTGGTGAATAGGTTAACAATTACTACTGATAACAAGTTGGAAGAAGGTTATGTTTTAATCTTACATTCTTTCAATTTAAACTCCCTAAGGTTTACGAAGTGTTGACAATTGTTAAGCTTCTGGTCATGATGCCTCTGTCGGAACACTGGGAATGAGCACACCTGTGAGTGACTGTGTTCCTTAGAGGGCAGCAACCAAGAAAAACAAATAATAAAACAGTACCAATAACACCAGGTTCATCATATTCATTATAAGAGCAGTTATATTCAAGGCCGCGACGAAATGACCTCATTAGAACAACTTCGTAGCTCTATTTCTTTTATTACTTGGCTGAGTGTAGTAATAACTTTTAATGGGTATTGACTATGAGAAAAATGAATCTTTAAACAGAGGTCAACACTGTCATTAGGATAGACTGTACGTGTCGGCCAGGTAGGTATCTCTCCCTTTCTAGTGTCATACTTGTACCATCGATATAAATGGATATGGGTCACGAAACCAAACCAGTATCGTTATACCTCTCCAAAAGACATCAAGGCCTCATTACCCACTTAGCTTAATTACACTCTTAACCTCATTACCCTCACAACCTCATTACCCCCTTAACCTCATTACCCTCTTAACCTCATTACACAATTTGTAATGACCATTTTTTTTTTTTCACTGTACCTTACCATTTAATGATAAGGTACACTAGTAAAAAAAAATGGTAAGGTACATTAATAAAAAAAAAATGCTAAGATACACTTAAGAAACCAAAAACATACTTAGCCCAAAACAAACACAGCCAAAACGACTACGTATACTCTCTCCATCCACACCTTGATTAACGTTAAGTTAGTACTCACCACAAGTAACAGGATGAAGAACAACACTTCCTGAAAAGAAAATTACATACAATCAGTGACATGGTTATGTATATATTTTTTTCTAATAATCTTTTTGTTGTATGATATGTACAGAGTCAAGTACTATTAGCACCCTTAATTTACATAGTGTAGGTATTGTATCTATTTCCAGCGGCATCCCTTTCGCCCTTCCTCTCTTCCTCCCACCCACCCTTCCTTCCTTCCTCCCTCCCTTCATACCTCCTTTCTTTCCTTCCTTCTTTCCTTGCATCCTCCCTTCCTTTCACCCATCCTCCCTTCCCTCCTTCCTTCCTTCCTCCCTCTCTTCCACTTTGCTGTCCTTTTGTCTCTATCAAGTATATATTTAGTAGTAGTGTAGCTACACGGACAGCCTCGTTAGTAGGACTGTTGCTCTGTTCTTCCTTTGTACTCCATTGCACTCCCTCCCTTCCTTCCTTCTTTCATTCTTTCCTTCTACCCTCCCTCCCTCCATCCCTCCCTTCCTTCCTTCCTCGTAGCCGCCCCACCCG
Organism: Metacarcinus magister; assembly: GCA_029783475.1. Lineage (NCBI taxonomy): Eukaryota > Metazoa > Arthropoda > Malacostraca > Decapoda > Cancridae > Metacarcinus > Metacarcinus magister. The sequence continues at coordinate 19,682,625 of JAPQNM010000043.1, read as the reverse complement.
CAGCCCTACTCGGGGTCCGGATAAAACCCCCAGCGGACAAAACCCCCAGCGAACATAACCCCCTCTGACAAAAACCCCAGCAGACAAAACCACCTCTCACAAAACACCCCGCGGACAAACCCCCCCGCAGACAAAACCCCCTCGCACAAAACCCCAAGTGGACAAAAATCCCAGCAGACAAAACCCCCTCGCACAAAACCCCAAGCGGACAAAAATCCCAGTGGACAAAACCCATTTGGAAAAAAAACTTCGCACAAAACCCCAAGCGGACAAAAATCCCAGTGGACAAAACCCATTTGGAAAAAAAACTTCGCACAAAACCCCAAGCGGACAAAAATCCCAGTGGACAAAACCCATTTGGAAAAAAAACTTCGCACAAAACCCCAAGCGGACAAAAATCCCAGTGGACAAAACCCATTTGGAAAAAAAACTTCGCACAAAACCCCAAGCGGACAAAAATCCCAGTGGACAAAACCCATTTGGAAAAAAACTTCGCACAAAACCCCAAGCGGACAAAAATCCCGGTGGACAAAACCCATTTGGAAAAAAAACTTCGCACAAAACCCCAAGCGGACAAAAATCCCAGCGGACAAAACCCTTTTGGGGAAAAAAACTTGGACAAAACCACCTCAGACAGATTACAGCTCTTCTTTACGTCAGCAATAATGTTGAAAATATAAGCGCTAAGTTTTTATGACATATCAATTAATCATCTGAAATAGTTTGTTGTTCAAATAATGAAGAAATCTTGTAAAAATGTTACGCGGCAGAGGCTGAAAACAGACAACGTAGTACTCCGTCACCTCTTGAATGTCAAACTAGTTTTGTCCTTAATGACAGAGGACTCAGGTCAGGAGGACAGGAAGTAAGGTGTTAAAACCTCCTAGAGATTTGTTCTCTCTCCCAAGAGATTATGTTCTCTCTCTCTCTCTCTCTCTCTCTCTCTCTCTCTCTCTCTCTCTCTCTCTCTCTCTCTCTATCTCATCTCTCTCTCTCTCTCTCTCTCTCTCATGTATATATATATATATATATATATATATATATATATATATATATATATATAGAGATAGATATAGATAGACGATATAAAAACATACACATTTTTTTATATAAAAAATAAAACAAATACCCCCCAAAAAAAGAATCAAAATAAAGTTGATGAAAAAATATTTAACTCCATCTACGAATAAACACACACACACACACACACACACACACACACACACACACACACACACACTGAAAAATAAAACGAAGAACACTGAATCAAGAAGCCACACATTCCATACAGTACCGTCAAGTCAAGTCACGCCGCCCTTAAGGTCCAAAAATAGACGGAGACAAAAATAAACATAAGTACAAACCTTTATCAAGAATAACCTGCCTCTAGTCCTATGTAATACAAGAGAGACTCTGGTATCGCTCGCAAGTCCTCGTGTGTGTGTGGGTGGATGTGTGTGTGTGTGTGTGTGTGTGTGTGTGTGTGTGTGTGTGTGTGTGTGTGTGTGTGTGTGTGTGTGTGTGTGTGTGTGTGTGTGTGTGTGTGTGTGTGTGTGTGTGTGTGTGTGTGTGTGTGTATGGCTTCGTATTTTAGCTGCGTGCGGACCTATCGTGGTGTTTTGAGTGTTTTCTCATTGACAGTTTGACTTATAGCGGCTTAGTGAGTCTTTAGGAGTGACTTAAGTAAATAGGAGAGAAGAAAACCTAAAAGCAATCATGTGTAAATCTGACAAAGTATGGGAGGAAATGTTTTTTTTTTTTATTCTTATCTTTAAGTGACTTGCTTGTAATCCAGTGTAACCATTATTATTTGTTGCTCTATATGGTGAAGGGTTGGAGTTTGTGGTCTGATTCTTAATGTTTTGTTTATTATATTTTATCATTCATTTATTAATTTGTTTACTTATTTATGTAACTATGTGATTATCTATTTTATTCTACTTATTGTATTTCATGTTTTTTTAAGTAAGATTTGAGAGAGTGTGTGTGTGTGTGTGTGTGTGTGTGTGTGTGTGTGTGTGTGTGTGTGTGTGTGTGTGTGTGTGTGTGTGTGCGTCAAATCCTTACATGGGTGACAAAACATGTGCATACAACTGTACCAATATATAACCAAAACAAAACAATGTACACGTGTAGGTCATGAGGTTCTTCTTAAACAATCTTACAATCACTTAAAAAGTCCACAAGTATTTCATCCAAGGAAGGGCCACACAAAACCTTCCTGACGTGCTGCTCGATAAATGGGTACCTGGGGAGCCGTGTGGAAGGTGAATGGCGGTAACCTGGACGCTTCGCTGAGCCCCGTACTCACGCTGCAACACCTGAGGCACCTCCACAGCCTACGTGTGACTACCATACATACATACACTGAAGACTGATCGCACATTTTTTCCACATTATAAGATTATGCGATTTTGATAACAATAGAAGTTTTTAAAGAGTTATATAAATTTTACCCTACTGATTGAGTGAAAGGAGGTACTACAAGAGGTGGAGTACATTATATATTTAACATCACTACTATGGAAACAAGGAACGATGGAACACGATAACGGAAAGACCTATGTAGAGATAGAAAATAAATGTAGGGCTTGTGTGTGTTGAAATGTAGTGACAGTAAAAAGAATCTGTGGGTTTGCTTTATTATTTGCAATGACATATGATTGCAAAATGTGAGCCTCAAGTGAAGGGGATTTATGTCAGATTACAGTGTTAAAGGTGACCTTCCTCAGAATAGATGTACATTTATAACAACAGTAAAGAGTATGAGAGGAAGGGAAAAGTGGGGTTTGAGAGTGAGTTGTGTATACAGATAAATGAATAAAGAAGAATGCACTGAAATTCTATGTATTATACAGTGGGAATGGTGGAAGGAAAATGGCTTGAGTTTTTTTTTCTTTTTAGTGACGGTAATGTGAGGGGAGAGGAAAGTGAGAAGCGACGTAAGGGAACCACTGGGACGAAGTGTGAGGTGTGAAGTATGAAAAAGGTGTGTGTATGGTGAAGGTCTCCATTAGGTGTTACTGCTCTCAAGTGATGATGATGACGATGATGATGATGATGATGATGATGATGATGATGATGATGATGATGATGATGATGATGATAACGATGACGATTACGATGACGATGATAATAACGATGATATTGCGCAGCTTTTTTTTAATTTTTTTTTAGACTCGTGGGAAACTTTAGTATATATGAGGTAATTCCCAGCAAAGAAAAGAAAATAAATAAAAAAAGGAGAATGTGTCGCTTCCCTTTTCCTCCCTCGGCAGACACTCTCTCGACGGCCCCCCTCACTCACCCCGCCCCTCTGATCACCACTGACATGACGCAAGGACTGGTAATTGGCCCCGTCAGACTAGCTAATGTGCTGCCGCTGGGTCAATGACTAGCAGTGGGTGTCCGATGAAAGGAAATATTGACTTCACAATACGTGGCTTTGTTGTGTTCATATTATTCTGCTTTAAGTGTGAATGTTGAATAAGATCTGTGCACTGTATAGTTAAGGTGATGCCTGAGGTAGTATTTGTAACACTAATTGACTTGTTACAGAGTGAGTATGACTAAGTATGAGGAAGACCTGTATACACGAAGGTTCCTCAGCACCACAGGCTCCTTCCTCACTGGTCATCTGTCCCCGAAGTCACGATTGAACTTACACCTTTTACTTTTCGGCTTAAAAAAATAAAGCTTTCGATTTAAACTCAAACTCCCACCAAAAAAAAAACATTGGTCATGCATAAGGGCGAGGCGGGCCACGGGAGGGCCTTGTTTTTTTCAGCGTTTTTTTGGAATGTAGAAAAGAGTTAGAGTTTCGAGAAAATATTGAGTAACGTTGTGACAGAAGTGTTTTTTTTCTGGCAAATGTGGTTAATTAATTCAATTGTGGGGCTTGAAGCGAAAACGAAGACTACGTAAAAAAACTGTATTCAGGGCAGACAAGCCTATGTCTGCATATTAATGGCCTCGCATGGCTAAGCCTACGTAAAATCCTCCTTTTTACACATATACATTTTTTTTTAGGTAACATTTAACCAAAAAACACAAACTACAAACACTGAATCATACGTTAATACAACCAACTTTTCATCATCCAAAGTTTAGACTCATATATTTGCATTGTATCTCCACTTTTAAATAGGACTCTATACTTTCATTCCCACGTTGGTCAAACAAGTATTCTTCAACACACAGGTATGAACAAAAAATTGAACATCTATATCCTGGAACCATTTACAACCAAGGCAAAGTTCAACATTCCACGATATTTAGGAGTTATCAAACAAAATCAGAGTGTAATATTACGATATCTACGCAGGACTTAAAGCTGATTTCTGTGGCTGAGAGAAAGTAGGATGTATATGAGAGGCGTTCAATCCTTCAATACTTTCAATACTCGAGTTACTTACTGTTAAATTATCAGTTGGATTAAGTGTTGTGGACCGAGATGATTGTATGTTGTT
>JAPQNM010000043.1:19665656-19673156 GCA_029783475.1 Metacarcinus magister | reverse complement strand
CACAAAAACGACTCACAAGGTAACAGTGAGGCGACGATATCAAGTGACGCGACGATAACACAAACAATTGAAGAACACGACACTTTAACCTGATCCAACGGTGCCTTAAATAGCTTCCTTGTGTATGCTAGGAGGTGGTGGAGACGGGGAGGGCATTGCAGGGAGGAAAGAAGTGGAGAGAAGAGTGGGCGGAGTGGGCGGAGTGGGCAGCATACCTTCCTCTCCGCTCCACTTTCACAAAATAACAATAAACATCTGAAGCCAAAAAATCACCTTCACAGCAGCCCCAAGAAACCTGAGAAGGAGGTAAAAGGCTGGATGGCGGGTTTTTCTGGTAAGTAACTGAGCCATTTACCGCACGCTGGAGTGGAAGGAGTATCAATGAAAGTGGGAGGGTGAAGGGGAAGGGGAAGGGGGACGGTCAGGGGCTGGACGTACGGGCGTGGTAAGGGTTATAGGACACTAGGGAAAGGTTTGCATCGCTGGTTTACACACTGACCCTCGCACGGTATTCCTCCCCGAGTGAGAATATGTCGTAACCTGCACAGTCATAACGAATTACTGAATATAGAGAAGGTGACGAAAAAGATGTTGCGTGCGTGTGTTTTTCCATCTTGTATTGCCTAGACTACGTGTTATTTTGCATTCTTTCTTTATTTTCTCCACTACGACACACGGAGTATTCAATCAATTGAACTCAAGAATAACATTTGCTCACTGAGTCCCATCCTCTGAGGCGCCGCTCCTTGGGGGATAATCTCTTTGTTAAGTTGCCGCTGCACCATACATGTTTGTTGTCACCGCCTGAAGCCAACTGCTCTATGTGACCTTAACTTTAACAGATCAAAGGTTATTATCTGAATTACGTCGACTCTCTTCTCGCACTTTTATTTTGTTTTTGTTTAGCACACGATCATTCCTGACTTCCGATAATATTACTTGACCAATCTTAGCTTAGGAAGATTTAACAGAACTTTGTGGTGACCCTTTTCACTTACTTAGCCTTTGAACTTAGTTATTGGCAGAAGTAGGCTTGTATATGTGTGGGGTGGAGAGGGGTTGTCTTTGGGTTACATGTAATCACAGTTCTCTTGTCATTTAACCAAAGGAGTGGACATGACGCACCAGACATTACGAGGGTGATCTGAGCACAGTCTCATCATTTCCATAGTAACACATCAAAGTAACACACACACACACACACACACACACACACACACACACACATCTGCACACTCACCATTTATCAACGTTTCCAAGTTGTTGAGTGTCCTGAAGACAACCACGGAATCCGAAGAAAACAAGTTTAAACACATGAATGAAATTATAAAATTTTCAGTATTTTTAGCAAAATCTCATCGACTGGTTGACTGAGTATGGTGAACACGGCGCCGCAACAAGGAAGGGAATAAGGTAGCAAGAACATCACAGAAAAAATTGGGAAAACTAATCATACGAATAACTAAATAATAAAAACCATAGTGAATGTAAAGGTCAAGTGATCAGAGGCAGCGAATACTCAGTACAAAATCGGTTACTGATTCTTAGTTTCAATCTTTCAATTTCCTGGTTTCCGTCGCCTTCACCCAGCAATGAAAGGACTGGTTCTCACATAGGCACGTCCCTAGACCGCAGGTGGTGCTGGTAACCCGTTCCACCGATCCTTTGCCTCCCCAGAGGTTCATTTGTCTAACGGGGTGCCAGGATTAGGGGCCGAGGAGGCTGGTCGCACGTGATAAATTCCTGCGTCACCTGGCAAGAGTCTGAGATTACTCACCAACCATTACTCAGCGGAGGATCAACTCGTTGTCACCCTCCCACGAGACACATCGGCTCGTTATCAGTGCCAACGAGGGATGACCGACCCTCAAGGCGCCTCGGTTTCCCCTTTCGCTCAGGCTTGCGTGGTGCTTCCGGGAGCAGAAGGCGGGACGTAAGCTTTTAATGGAGTCATGCTGAGCCTCGCGCCACAGAGACTCCTCAACCAGGCGCTTCAGAAGGCTTTCAGAGACCAATTCCAAGGTTCCAAGGTTCCAAGGCTCCAAGGCTCCAAGGCGCCGTCCTCGCCACCTGACTCTGCTTCCAAGTGATTCCGTCTAATCCTAAACACATCGTCCATTTTTCTTTAACTTGTGAGAAACAGTACACTTTCTTTTCTTTCGTTGCTGCTGGAGGTGGATCAAGTTTTCTTGTTGAAAGTTTCGTGCCATGCAATAATTTACCTTTTTCGAGGAATTTCAGTTAAGTTTCGACTCTTGATTCATAATAAAACTCTAGTGATATCCTCTTCTTAAGTACCTTTTTTTCCTTCTTTATATTCCTATCATAACCTCCTCCTCCTCCTCCTCTTCTTCCTCCTCCTGCTTCTCGTCCTCCTCATCCTCATCCCATTCCTCTTCCTTCTCTCCACCCCCAATCTTCAGACACTTCAACATACCGCCTGACAGGAAGACCCGAACACCCAATCAATCTCAACACACCCGCAGCCAGCGAGGTGTGGGCCGAGCCAGCGGCATCGAGGATAAATATCAGAGCGAGGAGAGAGAAATGGATGGATCAATTTGTCTTGCGGATCCCTCCATCCTGCCCCGCCCGTCCTCGAGAGCTCGCCTCACTCAGGGTTCGAGGCTTCTTGATCTATGGGCCAATATCTTGATAAGCCGGTGATCATTCTCGCCCTGCCGCCACATGATTTTAAGACGGATTAGTGGCAGATGCTCCAAGCCTTGATGCCGGTGAGGTGAGGAACAGCTTAATGGTAAACACGTGGAAGGTAGAATGGAGGTGAGGTGAGGTGAGGTGGTTTCCGGTGTTGTAAGATGGTAAGATGGTAAAGAGCAATTAAGTGGAATGGAAAGTAAGGGAAAGGTGAGTTAAGATGTGTTGTTAAGTAGTATAAGAAATCGGTAAGTAAGTGAAGGTTGAGGGAAGTACGAAAAATAGGTGTGAAGTAAGAATGGGAGAAATGTGGAGTCTGGAGTGAGTGATTGGATGGCTGGGTGGACGAGTGGATAGATGAAAGGGCGGGTGTGGTGTTAAAAGATAGCGAGGTGAGTGGTGCGTGGATGTCTGCTTGTCAGCTTTGGGGAAATGAGTCTCAAGAGGGAAGTGGAAGTGGGTGAGATGTTGGAAAAAAGAGGAGGGGTGTAGGAGAGTATGTGTGTGTGTGTGTGTGTGTGTGTGTGTGTGTGTGTGTGTGTGTGTGTGTGTGTGTGTGTGTGTGTAAGGAAGGAGTGAGTGGGGAACATGAATCAAGGTGTGTAAAAAGGGAGAGTGGAAACGGCTAGGAGAGGAGAGTGGAGGAGAGTGGAGGAAAGAGTGTGTGAGGGAAGGTAAGTGGAGGGTTGGGTGTGGTTGAGAGGGTAGAGAGGCAGCCAGAAAAGGGTGAGTGTTAGGAGGTGAGTGCCCAGCAAGGCGCATGAGTGGCGGGATTGCATTAAGGGCAGCAAGAAATAAAATAATAATAAAAGTGAGTAATCCAATTTTAGAGACGGGTATGTGGTTTGCGGGAGGACATGGTGATGGTGGTGGTGGTGGTGGTGGTGGTGGTGGTGGTGGTGGTGGTGGTGGTGGTGGTGGTGGTGGTGGTGGTGGTGGAATACACAAAAAAAGGGATGGTGAACGAGAGAAGTAAAAGAGACCACGTGGCGCGTAACCTCTATGCACACCTCTGTCTCTTATTCCTTTAGAGCTTCCTGGCGCTTCTTGACACACCAATAAATACAAGCTCACCACCTTTTGTTTTCTATAAGTGTTACAGTGATTGCTTTATCGATGCAAGGAAGAGTGGATGAGACCTTTATTAGGACCAAACATCGGGTTCAATGGGAGTGAAGGAGTGGAGTCCAGCACACCAGCTCGGCCTGTGGTGGCGGAGTGATGGCGACAGACGTGGTGGTGTTAGTGGCTGCTGTGAGGGAGGCGAGAGGGATTTTTCGTGTTGATGGAGGAAAGGCAACGGTCGGAGGGAAAACAAATATCCCTTTTTGTTGCGGTTTGCGGAAGAAAAAGTGAAAGAAAGAAAACGTTCAATGCGGGAAGGGAACTGACGCGCTTCTTTTTGTGTGCGAGTTATTTTTTGGTTCAGGAGTTTCTCTTCACTCACACACGTTTACCAGGAGCTAGATATCCCTTCTTTGTCCTATTCTCTCTCTCTCTCTCTCTCTCTCTCTCTCTCTCTCTCTCTCTCTCTCTCTCTCTCTCTCTCTCTCTCTCTCTCTCTCTCAGTATGCTGCAGGGAATACGTCAGTCACCCTTCACCTGCAGTACACAGGTGGGATCCTTCTATGAAACACTCCATCTGATGCTGCCATTCTGCCCCTCTCCTTTATGTTCATGTAAACTCTAAATATATACGTGTATGTTTGTGTTTTATGCTGGTGATGATGGTGTGTGTGTGTGTGTGTGTGTGTGTGTGTGTGTGTGTGTGTGTGTGTGTGTGTGTGTGTGTGTGTGTGTGTGTGTGTGTGTGTGTGTGTGTATGACATGTAAAAATAGATGGAAATATGTAAGGAGTTTAAGACAGCTCATTTACACTCCTCTCTTTCCTTCCTATCTTCGCACAAACACTCGAGGGTTCAGTGTGACATCTTCAGCCTCATTAAAACTTGGTTATGATGAGTCAAAGGAACGAGATATGCTGAACTTTAATTGCTTGCAAATTATCCTCGTCAGAACTTCGTAGATTTCCGCAAACTTCATTCCTGATTTAAGAAAATAAAAAGAAAAGTGAGACGAAAACTTTGCGCTAAAAGGAGACTGAAGGTAGGAAGAGAGAGAGAGAGAGAGAGAGAGAGAGAGAGAGAGAGAGAGAGAGAGAGAGAGAGAGAGAGAGAGAGAGAGAGAGAGAGAGAGAGAGAGAGAGAGAGAGAGAGAGAGAGAGAGAGAGAAAAAAAAAAAAATTTATACCGCAGCCACCATCACAACCACAACCTAACAACATCCTACACCTCTTTTTCTCCCTTCACATCTTCCTCCTCATCCTCTTCCCTGGTCACACCCTCCTCATTCTCTTCTTCCTTCACGTCCTCCTCCTTCTCCTTCTTCCCTTCCTCCACGTCCTCCTTTTTCTCTTCATCCTCGTTTTCGTCAGCATCCTCCTCCTCCTTGACATTAGCGGAACAATGCGTCCACACAGGTTTCTGCCCTCATCAGTCATGCATGGCCCGCCCTGCATCACCTCCCTGTCACAACACAATTTTTCCCATCACTCCCTCCTCGGCATTGTCCCTCCTAGCCTCCCTGGTACCCTCTCTTCCTTCCTCCCTCCCTCCCTGGCACCCTCTCTTCCTTGCTTCCTCCCTCCTTCCTTAATACCCTCTCTCCCTGCTTCCTTCCCTCCTTCCCTACCTCCCTCCCTCCTTACTCCTCCTCCTCTTACCTTCTCTCCCTTCACTTCTCCTCCCGCTTCCACATTTTCAAAGCACATTTCACAATATTTCATGCGTTACTCTGTTTCATCCTTTACCTCTATTACTGGCTTGTCATTTTCATTCGTTTACTTTTCCTTGGTGCGTTTTTTCAGTGTGGAGTCGTTGTTTAATTTCACGGTATTGATTTTTGGTGTTTGGCTTGGAGTTTTTGCCTCATCTGTGTCTGATTTATGTACAAGACTGATGTATGTATTTGCTTCTCCCTCACACATTCTTTTTCTTTCTTCTTCCTTCCTACCTTCCATCGTTTTCAGGCATTTTTCTTTTCCATCCCTGACTTGCGAGGATTATTTAGAGTAATTGAACAGCAGTGCATTAAATTGTAAAGCAAAATTTTCTCCATTGGGGCTTGAGTTTTTGACATGACAGCCGAACCATTTGCCCGAGGAAGATGTTCATACTCATGTGACGATGAAACACAATCTACTGAATTATCACGATTCCTGTCTCTTCCCAACGTTCGCGAGGCTGATGGTGGCGTTTCGTTCTTTGTTGTGTAAGCCATCAATGTTCCCACACAAGTAAGTTCGGTTCCTGGAGTGACGTGATGTACTTTCATAGTCCGTCATGTGGCAAATATTCTGCGGAGTTCCCACGAAGTATTTCTCTTCCCAACTTTACCGAGGCAACCCGTACACACGTATAACACCATCTTTTAGTTCTTCCATGTCTGGTAGATTTAACGTGCCAGTCTAAGTAGGAATCAGTTAGTTCCTTCAGCATCGCCCCTTGGATTCTGCTGCACGACTTCTGCTGCTGCTGTTGCTGCTGCTGTTGCTGCTGCTGTTGGTAACACGAAGCCAGAGTGGACAATGCGGTGAACAAGGAAAACGTATGTCAGGTTGAGTTCAAAGGCGAGTGGATTACGATTTGTATGTGATGTGTTATTCCGGAACGTAGGTGCAGCCTGGAGCAGTGCGTCTTGTTATAAATGTATTCTAGAAGCTAACAGTTACTAGGCAATGTTAAAACTCGAAACTATTGCAGCTCCCTCGTGCTTGTCTTTATTAACTAACTGAACGTGCTTCATCTTATACAAATACAGTTTACTTCTGACTATTTCATTATTTGATTACGTTTTTATTTATACATTTATTTTCCATTTTGATGGTAAGGAATTAGTAGTAATTTGTTTCTTGAACTGGAAATACTACAATGAGAAGTGTCTGTAAGTATGTCTCCCATTACTACTAGGCTAAACCTGAGTGTGAGATCAGACAACCTTCTATCATTGGGGATTCTGTGCTATAATTTTGGGTTCAGTGACTGCAAAGGGTTGAAGAGACAAAATATCTAAGAAGAAAGATAAGATAACGAAGCAGAAGAAACAAGGAACCTCCAACTAGAAATAAAGACAATCATATCCTTACTTTAGCTCCTTAAAACTTTACTAATAATCTTAATTGACGTGAAAGAAGCTAAAGGAAATGTATTATCACTTTTTAGGAACTCTGTAATGGTGTGTCTGTCATGTGTTCTGTTTATTAGTCTCTCTCTCTCTCTCTCTCTCTCTCTCTCTCTCTCTCTCTCTCTCTCTCTCTCTCTCTCTCTCTCTCTCTCTCTCTCTCTCTCTCTCTCTCTCGGTATGTTCTCAGTAGTGACTAACTTTCATCCACTTCAACCGTGCACTGCCTTTGTTGAGGAAGGGAGGGAGAGAGAGAGAGAGAGAGAGAGAGAGAGAGAGAGAGAGAGAGAGAGAGAGAGAGAGAGAGAGAGAGAGAGAGAGAGAGAGAGAGAGAGAGAGAGAGAGAGAGAGAGAGAGAGAGAGAGAGAGAGAGAGAGAGAAGACCCACAAGTGCTTCCCTTCTCACCGTGTACAAGTGTCAGCAGGGAGTCCTATTGTCAACTCCAGAGGAAGGTTGAAATGGTCCTCGTCAGTGGCTCCTCGTCAGGGGCATATCACGTCCTCTTCCTCTAGTGGCAAGATATCACGCCAAAACGAAGTCAGTGGAATGCGTGCTTTACTAAACAATATAACACTTCCCGTTTACTCTCGTTAATACTACACACATAACACGAATCTAAAGCCAAAATGATAATAGTATTGCAGCACTAATACCTTCTCGCC
>JAPQNM010000043.1:19658156-19660656 GCA_029783475.1 Metacarcinus magister | reverse complement strand
AAAAGCAATTTTTCTCATGAATTGTACAAAATGTGATACAAGCACTAATTTTGGCATGGTTGTTCCCAAGGGTCCACTCAACAAATCTGCTTGACGTGCCACTTGAAAATCCAAGATGGCGGCCAATTTTCAAGATGGCCGCCAAATTCTATTTAATTGTCCTATTTATACCATTTAGAGTATTCCAAGGCTTCTGAAAGTAATAAAATTGGATCTGGCATCCTCATAAACATATAACTAGACACCAAGATCATTCAAATTCATAACTACATACATTTCTATGTGAAAACATGACTTCGGAATATAATTTTGGCGGCTATCTTGAAAAATGGCCGCCATCTTGGATTTTCAAGTGGCACGTCAGGCAGATTTGCTGAGTAGACCCTTGGGAACCACCAGGCTGAATTTGTATCACAATTTGAATGATTTTTCTGTTATTCGCCCCACTGTTTGTGTGTGTGTGTGTGTGTGTGTGTGTGCGGTGGCGGGTGGTGAGGGGGCGGTGGGGGGTTGGTGGGGGGGGGTTGTCTGTGTCTGTCTGTCTGTCTGTGTCTGTTTGTGTGTGTGTGTGTGTGTGTGTGTGTGTGTGTGTGTGTGTGTGTGTGTGTGTGTGTGTGTGTGTGTGTGTGTGTGTGTGTGTGTGTGTGTGTTTCCAGGTATAAATGGTGAGGTAATGTGTTGTTGTCATTCACTTTTCACTTTGATTTACTTATACCTGTTTACTTCATGTTTATAGTTCACATTGTTGTATTATTGCTGTCATTTTTTTATTTATTTCATTCTATTTTCCTCCTCCTCCTCCTCCTCCTCCTCTTGGTCTAGACAGACCTCATTACTTCCTCCCAGCATTAATCTGTCTACCTGCTTCTGACCTGACCTCGGCTTAGTATAATCCTTATATCTGACTGACCCTTCTACGATTTTAATCCTTGACAGACCTCTTTAATATTTCCTTTTACAGCGATAATCCGTCTACCTGCTTCTAACCCTTTGCATTGTTAATCCTTTCTCCCTTTCTACAGTCAACCTACAATAATGATGTCACCTCAATGCTATGTATTTATGTCAATGATATCGATGAAGGCCTCGCCTGTAAGATATCAAAATTTGCCGACGATATGAAAATCACGAGTAAAGTAACCACAGCCGCCGATAAACTACAATAGCAATCAAACTTCGTAATCTTAGTCAGTTGCTTAGAAATTTAATGTTGATAAATGTAAAGTTTTGCATAAACTTAAATGGCGTCTGTGTCCATTTTTCTCTCCCTCTCAGTTGCTTGTTCTGTACAGCAGCCTTATCTTTCCATGTATGGAGTATGGTTCTCATGTCTTGGGCGGTTCAAATTACACAGCCTTATTAAACAGGATGGAGTCTAAAGCTTTTCGTCTCATCAACTCTCCTCCTCTAACTGACTGTCTTTATTCTTTAAGTCACCGCCGCAATGTTGTATCTTTTGCTCTTTTCTACCGCTATATGCATGTTGAATGCTCTTCTGAACTTGCTAACTGCATGCCTCCACCCCTCCCACGGCCTCGCTGCACAAGGCTTTCTACATCTTCACATCCCTATTCTGTCCATCTTCCTAATGCCAGAGTTAACCAGTATCTTCACTTTTCCATCCCTTACACTGGTAAACTCTGGAACTCTTCCTTTGTCTGTTTTTCCACCTTCCTATGACTTGAACTCTTTCAAAAGGGGAGTGTCAAGACACCTCTGAGGCTATATTGGACCTCCACCCCCTGCCTCTATTTCTCCTACTGTACTCTATAAAGGGTCTGGCGACAAGCGGGATTATTTTTAACGTGTTTTTGTTTACCCTTGGCTTGTACCAACATTTCGTGTAACTTCTTGACGTAATTGTAGGAATTGTCACTATTATTATTATTATTATTATTATTATCATTATTATCGCTACTACTATTATTATTATTACTATTACTATTATTATTATTATAATTATTATTATCATTATTATTATTTTCATTATTATTATTACTATTATTATCATAACCATTATATTATTATTATTATCATTATTATTATTATCATTATTATTATTACTATTATTATCATAACCATTATATTATTATCGTTTATCCTTTGATCAAAAACTTCCCCAACACTTTTTTGACGTGGAATTCTCTTTCTCAAAACAATTTATCTTTTTTACTTACAAAGTAATACACATGAGTTTTCAAGAACTCTCACTCCTTCCATGATAGGGATAAGGAATGTTTTACTTGACAACATTGTGGATATGTTCAAGTACATCACAGTTACTCAAATAAAACATGAGGCAAGTAAGTAAACAAGTAAGTCAGCATTATAATCCCATCTATGTACTGTATAATCTGCCTTTTCAAACAGTATGGAGGTGGCATCCAACAAAACAAGAAGAATAAACAAACGACTCCCTCACATTAAAAAGAAAAAACGATAGAGGTAAAAATATAAAAGGAAATCCCATAGAAGTACACGATCATAATACAAATATCAA
>JAPQNM010000043.1:19630656-19655656 GCA_029783475.1 Metacarcinus magister | reverse complement strand
CAGGTGTAATGGAGGAGAGCCGCCGTGATAGGATTGTCTTTAATGTATTCTGAACGGCACGTGTCCTGCTCCCCCGATAAGTAACCGGCCTTTTGTTCCGCCCCACAAGTTAAATTAAGGCGAAAAATCTTTCCTCTAAAACTTTTCTAAGCTCCTCGTATCCTCCCTTCCTTTCTCCTCCCCTCTGTCTCAATGGTAAAGCTTCTCTTCTTAACATCACTTCTCCAGGATTACCTCACATCACCCGACAGACATCATCCTTCCTCCTACAGGCAGAACGTTCGTCTTTAAAAACACCGATGTTGGAATAATGTTCAAAGGTTATTTCAAAAGAATATACATGAAAATAGTTGTTACGTTGGTGAGGTAATGGCAACACGTGTGATGCTCCTACTGGTTTTGCTTCTCCAGTCTATGTTGTGTTGTGAGGAATAATGCAAAGTTTCCGACGTGAATGAAGGTAAAAGGATGGGCTGGTTTTTTTTCGTCTTCTTCTTTCTTGTAAGTGTATGCCATATAATAAAACATAGCTGAATATTTCCTCTTTTTTTAGATAAATGTCAAGTTACCAGCTGTAAAGTGATGTTTCTGGCAGCTGCTGATGAGTCGAGGGGATGGAAGTGGGAGAGAGGAAGGAGAGCGTACACGGGAAAGGCAGCTTTGTTCTATTTCTGTTCCAGTAACTTGGAGTGAGTTAGTCAGTCAGTCAGTCAGTCAGTCAGCCTCACCGCTCCAGTCTGGCCAGGCTGCCAAGGACCAAAGGCTCTGGATAACTGTGTTGCTCTCAGTAATATTTTCACCCTCCCTTGCACCTTCCATCCCTTCCTTCCTCGGTTCAGGGCGGGAGAAGTTAAGAGAAAAACAAGAGATGCATATAAATTGAAGATTAAACTATGCATGCGTCCCAACCATACCATTCTGGCAGATACTCGCATTGCCTAACAAATGGAGGTGCACGCAAAAGAAAGCCAGTATCTTTTATTTCTCTGAACAAAATAATAAATAAAAACAAAAGATCCCCAGGTTGTAATCCGGAAGGAAAAGAGAAAGTCTCTATGTAACCCAAAACGAGAAAATCGGATTTGTCTGTGAGTAAAATAAATAGAATAGCAATGTACAAACCTAACAGATGGAAGTGTAGTGAAGCCAGTACGAGGACGACGAGGACGACGCAGACAACGAACGATTCTCAATAGCAAAACGATCACAAATCCAACGCGTGGACATCTTAGAGGCTATCCACATCGACAAAGTGCAGACGTAACATATTGACTTGAAATAGCAGGTGTGAGGTCATGGGGCAGGCGAGTGGGCAGGCAGGCAGGCAGGCAGGCAGGCAGGCAGGCAGGCAGGCAGGCAGGCAGGCAGGCAGGCAGGCAGGCAGGCAGGCAGGCAGGCAGGCAGGCAGACAAACAAGTAAGCAGGTAGAGAGGAAAGAAATGATGGTCGCTGCAGATAGGGATGGGGTGAAGATGACCAATTTTGAGGGAGGCAATGCACTCAACTCATCCAACTCGCACGCACGCACAATTACACACACACACACACACACACACACACACACACGCACGCACGCACACACACACACACACACACACACACACACACACACACACACACACACACACACACACACACACACACACACACACACACACACACACACACACACACACACACACACCCTCGTATATATAAGAGGATTATGAATGTCCACATCTGCACTAAAAATAACTCTACACAACCAGCATTCTCGTGTTATTCAATATTACCAAAGGTTAAAATTACCACAATGACGGACTGAGAAGGCAGATAGCAGCCTTCAACTTCCTCCAATAATTACAAATGACGGTAAACTTTATAACGAAAGCTATTTCAACTTCTGTGTTCATACTTCTCATACAGCAAACACATGTATATAAAACTGTCACGTGGTATGGCAATGTTACGTTTAATAATTTCCTAAGTCATTGTCTGTGTTTGTACAATATGAGGACGCGATAGTGGTAGTAGTGTTGAGGCAGTGTTGAGTTACGTGTTACTGTTCAGCTTTCTTATGACAGTAACAGACAAAGGAGATTGTAGTAATTATTAATGATAAGTACTCAGTCAGGAAACACAGCAACTCAGTGTTCCGATTACTTAAGACTTGGAAAACAAAAATTGTCTAATATAACCCAAACAGTAGCAAGTAGCAGCTCATTTTAACTCCACAGATGTTGCCGAAAATAAGTTATGTTGAGGTGAATTAAATATTTTTTTATCTTTTGACGTATTTTACCATCCACGATTAACAAAAGCCACATAGGCATTCAACAAGGCATGTTCCAACAATACATAAAGATTATCGACACAAAGCCACTACACGTACAGCCAGTGAGGAAGGAAGGAAGCACCGCGTGTAACACTGCTGAACACACTTGGATGCTGTATCATATTCTTTATAATAACCAGCGAGCACGTCACTTGTAATATAGGCTCTCGAGTGCACTCATGCTATCTAATTAAATGATTAAGAACGTTCTAAACCGTTCACTGTCAGATGCAGACAACCACTGCACAGTGGATATCAACTTTACACGAGCAATGCAATAATATCTCTTAAATATGAAATATATATATTATATATATATATATATATATATATATATATATATATATATATGAAATATATATATATATATATATATATATATATATATGTATATATATATATAATATATATATATATATATATAATATATATACAGACACATTCATACACAGACAACACCCCCCGCGCACGCGCACACACACACACACACACACACACACACACACACACACACACACACACACACACACACATACACACACACACACACAAGCATACATACACACACACACACACACACACACACACACACACACACGTATAATATCGTTATCTTGTTTTCCTTCCGCGATCTTCGTTTTGTTACAACACCTTTCCCTCCCTTCCCGTCATGCCTCCCACTGTACATCTCCCCGGAAACAGCGGAAGAGTTCACCACCATACATAACATCACCTCCCTCATGCTACAAGGTGAACACTATGCTTTGAATATGGACAGACTAAAAAAAGATGTTAAAATTTTGTCTAATTTGTGTGAGAATAGAGAAGCATGACACGACTAGCTCCTTGTTGTTTCTACCAATACTTAGTCTTATGGAACGCTACATGAATTACAACGATAACAACAATGGCAACAACTTGGAAGATGCAGACAATGACAAGCACACATAATTCTTAATCTGTAAGTGCAAGCCGTGTTCCTCCCCAGCATTCCACAAGCTTAATAACAACCATCAGTATAATATAAAAAGTTGGAAAGCCTTGAAGATGTAGAGGCGCCCTTGACCTTCTCCCTTCAGGTGCTGCATTCCAGGATACAAGAAGCACCGCCCTCTGCTTGCCTCCTCGCCTCGTATCGCCGGGCCTCACCTAACACAGCACCACTCACTCGTAATGAATTGCTAAGATTGCCGGGTGATATTGAATATTTCCCGATACATACGGCCTCAGCTCAAGTCATGTGTGGGAGCAGCAGCGGCGGGATAACTTAAGGATTATTGGTACTTAGTATGCATAGAAGGCCGGCATTGGGATAAGGGGGCGAGTACGTCCTCCCTCATTAGCGACGTTTGATGGTGGTGGTGGTGGTGGTGGTGGTGGTGGTCTTACCTCCTACTTTACCATCCCTTTCCTTCAGCTAAAGAAATAAAAAATAAAAGCTTGCTGTCACTCCCTTTCCCTCATTGCTCTTCTTTCCTTCACATGTTCTCAGGTTATTGTTATTTCTTATTGATTTACTTTTCGTGGGTTTTCTTTCCTTCCTTCCTTCCTCCACGTGCACAGTTACCATCATGACTAATGTCTACACTTGCTCCGCTGCATGACGTTAGTTAAGAAAGCTTCAGTTATTGCCAAAGTTACCATTATGTATCCTCATTTTATTACAAGGTGACTAGGCGAAAATAAATTAAAAATAAATAAATAATATAAAAAAAAAGTGATTAGGTGTTGCAAGCTGATTTATAGTGTAGAGATAATTTTGTTCAGATTAAAACTCAAAAGTTCTTCCGATGAAGCCAACCAGTTTGTTAGCTTTCTTAACAACGTCTGAACAATGTTTACTTGGTTTAAGGTCGTTACTAATAGTTACCCCTAAGTTTTTTTCATGGTTAACCTTGGAAAGTTCGGAGCCATTCATTGTATATTGATTATTATTATTATTTTGTTTTGTTTTCTTACATTAAAAGGGTACTGGCCAAGGGTAAACAAAAACACGTTAAAAATAATCCCGCTTGTCGCCAGACCCTTTATAGAGGGCAGTAGGAGGAATAGAAGCAGGGGGTGGAGGTCCAATATAGCCTCAGAGGTGTCTTGACACTCCTCTTTTGAAAGAGTTCAAGTTATAGGCAGGTGGAAAAACAGACAAAGGAAGAGTTCCAGAGTTTACCAGTGTAAGGGATGAAAGAGTGAAGATACTGGTTAACTCTTGCATTAGGAAGATGGACAGAATAGGGATGAGAAGAAGTAGAAAGTCTTGTGCAGCAAGGCCGCAGGAGGGGTGAAGGCATGCAGTTAGCAAGTTCGGAAGAGCAGTCAGCATGAAAATAGCGGTAGAAAAGAGATAAAGATACAACATTGCGTCGGTGACTTAAAGAATAAAGGCAGTTAGTTAGAGGAGGAGAGTTGATGAGACGAAAAGCTTTAGACTCCACCCTGTTTAATAAGGCTGTGTGATTTGAACCGCCCAAAACATGAGAACCATACTCCATACGTGGACAGATAAAGCCCCTGTACAGAACAAGTAGCTGAGAGGGAGAGAAAAATGGACGCAGACGCCATTTAAGTTTATGCAAAACTTTACATTTATCAACATTAAATTTCATTTGCTCATTTACTAAGCAACTGACTAAGATTACGAAGTTTGATTGAAATTGTAGTTTATCGGCGGCTGTGGTTACTTTACTCGTGATTTTCGTATCGTCGGCAAATTTTGATATCTTACAGGTGAGGCCTTCATCGATATTATTGACATAAACACATAGCATTGAGGTGACATCATTATTGTAGGTTGACTGTAGAAAGGGAGAAAGGATTAACAATGCAAAGGGTTAGAAGCAGGTAGACGGATTATCGCTGTAAAAGGAGATATTAATGAGGTCTGTCAAGGATTAAAATCGTAGAAGGGTCAGTCAGATATAAGGATTATACTAAGCCGAGGTCAGGTCAGAAGCAGGTAGACAGATTAATGCTGGGAGGAAGTAATGAGGTCTGTCTAGACCAAGAGGAGGAGGAGGAGGAGGAGGAAAATAGAATGAAATAAATACAAAAAATGACAGCAATAATACAACAATGTGAACTATAAACATGAAGTAAACAGGTATAAGTAAATCAAAGTGAAAAGTGAATGACAACAACACATTACCTCACCATTTATACCTGGAAACACACACACACAGACACACACACACACACACACACACACACACACACACACACACACACACACACACATACACACACACACCCCAATGATCACGCCTAAGGGACCCGAGTCAACAGTGAAGAGAGTCATTACGGTGATTATAATAGACTTAAATTGGATTCTCGTCTTGGTGAGCGTCACAACAAGAGTGAGGAAGGAGGAGAGAAGAAACACGGAGGGAAGGAGGGACAGAGGGAAGAAGAGGCATGGAAACATGGAGAGAAAACTACGAGAAGGAAGAGGAAGTGAAAGATGTAATCGAGTTGTAGTTTATAAGGCTTTTTTGCCCGGTCGAAAGAGGCTTCCTGGGGTCACTGATATTATTGCCGCTGTGTGTGCAAGTCTGAAGGGTCAGGTAAGTGGGTGGTGGTGTCTGTGTGTGTCTACATGTATCTGTGTGTGTCTGTGTGTCTCTGAGTGTGTCTGTGTGTTTCTGCATGCGTATGTGTGTCTTTGAGTGTGTTTGTGTGTGTCTGTGTGTGCTTGCGTGTGTCTAATGTGTCTGCGTGTGCCTTCGTGTGTTTCTGTGGGTTTGTATGTGTCTGCGTGTGTCTGTGTGGCCCTATTTTGTCAGTTATTGTCGTTTTGTTAAGGTTTGTTTGTGTATGTGATTCTGAGATGGAGTATATAAATTTTTTTTTTTTTCTAGCAGGTAACATAAGGCTTCACTTTCTGAACCTCTCACCTTCGCGGTTAACAGCACACGCGCACACACGCGCACACACACACACACACACACACACACACACACACACACACACACACACACACACACACACACACACACACACACACACACACACACACACACACTACTGACCATTAGAAATACCAGATGCACCTGCCAGCAATATCAGGAAAAAAGAGAAGAGAAAAGCCTGAACGTTGCCTGGCCCTCGGGACTTTCAATACTCGATGCAGGAGTAAAAGTAATTGAAGGTTACCTATATCTATACCAAAACAAAAATTGAGAGTGGCACTTTAACCTACAGACAACGTTCTGTAGCGGTAGTTTCACAGGGTTTCATACGGGAGAAAGACACGTTGAATACTCCCCACCCCACTTCTAAGGCGTCATCCAGTGCAGACTATGTAATTATATGAAGGAGGAGCTGAGGTTTAGTTGTAAGTAGGATGATCTGCAGCTTATAAGTGTCTTTAGAGAATGCACGAATGATTTAACAGGTTTTTATCTATTTATTCATTTATTTATCAGTTTTTTTTTTCTTCTTTATTTACCACTACGGTTTTGACAAGAGATAGCATAATAACAGCTTAATGACAAGTACCACGTTTTAGGTAATGCATACAAAACTACAACGTTACGTGTATTGTGTGTTTTCGGCAGGGTGTGATTTCGTGCCCATTAGATCGGTCGCCAAGCCAAGGGTAAAACAATTCCATTATTATTTCTCTACAATTACATTATATGAACAAAAGAAAACACAAACTCATCCCCTCAATATTGTCTGATAAATGTTCTTGTGAATCTTGGGAAACCGTTTTTACCCTGAAGGAGCATCAGCAAAGTGTTTCGAGAGAAGATTTGTAGCATCAGCTCAGTGAAGGGAGAGGAAAAGTGTTGCCTTGAAAATAGAACAAATAAAATTAACGCGTTTTTATCTCTGATTCTTTGTGGATAATGCACACATCTATATAAGAATAACTTGCACTAAGGATGATCATGACTTCAAGAAGACAACCTTTCATATAAAACTTTGGCTGGATTAAAAGAGAAAAGAAAAAGTTATGCAACAAGAACAACACAACCACTAGTGAACCATAAGATGAACTTTGACCTTAGTTCCACATGAAAGAGGAATGAAATCGGCGGCGTAATCATTCCACTTGTAAAGCAAAAATAAGACTGACCTTAATTCAGTCACGCCATAATGAGAAAATAAGCCAGTTAAGTCTAATTGAAGGAGATCAGGGAGTGCATTCACCCACACACACGCCGACATGTCCCAACCTTTCTACATCTGATTTCCTCACAGTAAAAGAACATCAATTCTGCTTGAGAATATGATAGATCAAACAAAATAAATAAATCATGAAAAAATATATATTGTTCAACCTTGACGTAATAATGACAAAACCTATGATGACGCCAGAGGAGTAAGGATGAAAATTATACATGACTGAAATACTGAAAACTAATGAATGCATATGAATGTAAGTATATATTAAGATGTGTGTAATATTTTTGTTGCATATAATATAGAACATAACTGAAGGAGTCTTAATCTCTTCTCACACTGGCAGAAGGAAAAAGAATCAATAACTGACAAAATAACCAAAACACCAGAGAATGAAGCAAAGAAATGAAGAAGAAAAAAATAAAATATATGAAAAAAAATATAATGAAAAGGGGGGGAAGAAATCTGCGTCGACAGATTTCATGAATTCCACGTTGCATATAATGAATAGCGTGAGGCATCAGCGTGAAAGGTCAAGAGTGAACCTGGCACACCCTATCACATGACTCTGAGATATTCACGAGTTTAAGCAAGGGGAGAAAAAGATAGATAGATAGAGAGACACAGAGTGAGAGTGAGAGCGAGAGCGAGAGAGAGAGAGAGAGAGAGAGAGAGAGAGAGAGAGAGAGAGAGAGAGAGAGAGAGAGAGAGAGAGAGAGCAACATGATAATAATACGTGTGATAGACAGTCATGAGGGAACGGAGTGAGGATCATGAGGCTGAGAGGAAGGTAAGATAAGGCGGTGGGTGGGATCAATGCAGATAAACACACGTGGGTTAAGTGAGTGAGGAGGCAAAAAGTATGTGTGTGATAGAGATAAACTACTGCGTGTGTGAAATGTTGTGATGATTAAGGTATAGAAAGAAACAACATTAAGCAGTGATATATACTAATTATAGCTGTTGTATTTCATTTTTTTGTTAATTTTTTTATTGCATTGATGCCATGGAGGTAAAAGGAGGACGAGGAGGACGAGGAGGAATATACAAAGGAATACAAAGGAATACAAAGGAATAACAGGCAACAACAGCCCTGGTGGGCCTTACAAGGTTGCCTGTGTAGCTACTCTACTTCTATATTCTCTACAAGTCTGAGGTAAAGGATAGTAAAGTGGAAGGCTCCTCCCCACCCACCTCTCCCTCCGGCAAACGCCGGCAGGAAAAAAAGTGGTTAAAGAAACACCTGCGCAGAAGTAGTAATAAAAACTGCGCAGGAAATTTGATAGTATAGTGTGAAAAAGAAAGAAAAAGGCTATCTATCACTATTTAAAATCCATTAACGAAGCGGGTAATAAGTTAGGTTAGGTTTTGTCGTCAAGTACTTATCGAGTTTAGCTTTAAAAGTTTCAATCGTATTACTGTTGACTACCTGTGCTGGGAGAGAGTTCCATACATTAACTATTCTATTGAAGAAAAAGTGTTTAGATTCTTCCGATCTGAAGGCTTTACCGATTATTTTGAATCCATTGTTTCTTGTGTTTCTTTCCCGATCAACAATTACGTAATCGCTTATATTGACGTTATCGAAACCACGAATCATTTTGAAAACTTCTATTAGGTCTCCCCGTAATCTACGTTTCTCTAGACTGAACAGATTGAGCTCCTTCAGTCGTTCCTCGTATGGCTTATTGCGCAGTCGCGGAATCATTTTTGTGGCTCGTCTTTGGACTCTCTCCAGCTTTACAATGTCTTTTCTATAGTAAGGTGACCAAAACTGAACGCAATATTCGAGATGCGGACGTACGAGTGAATTGAACAGTGTCAGGACGACTTTATCAGATTTAAACTCGAAGGTTCTGCCAATGAAACCAATTAATTTGTTAGCGGTTTTAACGGCTTCTGAGCAGTGTTTGCCTGGTTTGAGGTCGCTACTAATAGTTACACCCAGGTCTTTTTCTTCATTAACTTTAAGAAGTTCGGTACCGTTCATTGAATAGTTAGTGCGATTATTGTTACTCCCAATATGCAAAACTTTACACTTATTTAAGTTATACGTCATCTGCCACTTCTTTGACCAATTTACTAAGCGATCGAGGTCGGACTGTAGTAGCGCTTTTTCGGCAGTAGTAGTAACTCTTCCAGTTATTTTCGTGTCGTCAGCAAATTTGGATATCTTACAGGTGAGGCCTTCATCGATGTCATTTACGTAGATTACAAAAAGAACGGGGCCGAGCACTGAACCTTGCGGCACTCCACTTAGAACGTTTCGCCAGTTTGATGCTTTACCGTTAATAACGACGCGTTGTTTTCTCTCGTAGAGCCAGTCTTCGAGCCACGAGTGAATTTTACCAGTAATGCCGTGCGAAATTAATTTACTTAGAAGGTGCTTATGGGGAACTTTGTCAAATGCTTTTTGAAAGTCCAGATAAATGACGTCTACCGCTTTGGATTCGTCGAATATGTTAAATACGTCGTTGTAGAAGTCTAGTAGGTTAGTGAGGCATGAACGTTTATTACGGAAGCCATGTTGGGAGTTTTTAATGAGACTGTTCTCTTCCAAGAAGCTTACTAGTTTGTTACGCAATATGGTTTCCATTAATTTACTGACTACTGAGGTGAGGCTGATCGGTCTATAATTACATGGAAGAGACTTGTTTCCCTTCTTTTGAATGGGGGTAACATTTGCAAGTTTCCAGTCTCGAGGTACTTTACCGGAGTTTAGTGATTTATTAAAAATTATCGAGAGGGGTTTACATATTTGATTTTTGGTTTCTTTTAATACACGTGGCGCTATGCGGTCAGGCCCAGGAGTTTTGTTTACTTTAATATTATCAAGTACTTTTATTACGATATCCTCTGTAATCTCGCAATTATTTAAAAGGATGCTATTGTCTGTGACTTGCGACGTCTCTATGAAACCATTTGTGTCTTCACTTGTAAAAACTGAGGCAAAATATTCATTTAATGTTTCGGCCATATCGACCTCGTTGTTAACGTGTTCCCCATTGTCTAGGCGAAGTGGACCGATGTTACTAGTTTGGACTTTTTTACGGCGAACGTAACTGTAGAATTCTTTCGGGTTCGATTTAATTTTACTGACGATAAGCGCTTCACAATTTTTTTTACTTTGTCTAATAAGTTTATTAGTTTCGCGGCGAAGTCTTTGAAATAAAATCTTATCACTTTCGAGTTGAGTTCGTTGGTATTTACGGTATGCACGTTTTTTGTTAGACAGGCCTGTTTTTATTCGATTATTCCACCATTTTGGTTTAATATTATTACCTGAACGTCTTTTACAGACTGGAATACACGATTTTACCGCATTATTTAAGATGCGAGTGAATTTATTCCATGAATCGTTTACGTCGGTTTCACATGATAATTGGCTCCAGTCTGTTTCTGAGAGAATATTTTTAAGTCTTTCGTAATTACCTTTACTGTACACGTAAACTAATTCTTCACTAATGTTTTCATCGTAAATCTTGAGATTTATGTCAAACTTAACAATTTTATGATCGCTCGTGCTGAATTCTGGGCCAACAATGACGTTACTTATTAGCGTTTCGTTTGTTGAGAATACAAGGTCTAATATATTATCACCTCTCGTTGGTTCGTTAACATGTTGACTTAGAGCGCTTTCTAGTAAATTATCGTATAAATTTTGACCAGAGTGGGACGATATTGGATTTCCCCATGAATTTACGGGTAAGTTAAAATCTCCGAATATGACACTTTCGCTTGAATCGCTTATCTCAGTTATCTGGTCGTATAAATCTTTATCGGTGTTAGCGCTTTGGGCTGGAGGTCTATAAACAAGTCCGATAACAATTTTTCTTGAACGAATAGTTAAATTTAAAAATACTGTGTCCACGTTGTTTATTTTTCTCTTGTCGGTTAAAATTGGTCGAAGACTGGCTTTTACGTAGAGAAGAACTCCTCCACCTAACTTATTTTTTCTTTCGCAGCTAAACATCGAGTATCCGGGTAAGTTATATTCAGCTAAAAAGTCTCTGTTTTCCGTATCGAGCCATGTTTCAGTAATGCCTAAAATGTGATATTCGTCCGACGCTGCAAGGGCTTCGAGATCAAGGAATTTATTACGTATACTGCGCGCATTGATCATGCAACAACTTATGACGTTCCGCTTACGACAGCGAGAATCACTTACGACGACACGTCTGCAGGAGGCTGTGTTTCGTTTTTTTGCCTGAAAAGAGAAACTTTATTATTGAGGAGTCGGCCAAAGCGTGCGGAACCGATACCGTTCAAGTGTAGTCCGTCTCCCCGGAACAGGCCATCCTTATCGTAGAAGTCGTCCCACATGTTGATGAAGTCGACACCTTCCTGAGAACAGAGACTTTTTAGACGATTATTCGTGCTGAAGGCTTTGTCATAGAAGGCGGCTGACGCACGGATCCTGGGGAGAATGCCTGAAATGATAATGTTATTAGTTTTTGTCTTGAACGCCTGGATCATTTTCTTGTACTTTTCCATCATCAGTGATAGGAGGAGGAGGAGGAGGAGGAGGAAGAGGAGGAGGAGGAGGAGGAGGAGGAGGAGGAGAAAGAGAAACAGGAGGAAAAAGAGTACGAGAACGAGGACAAGGAAGAGAAGGAGGCAGAAGACAAGGAGGAGGACGAGGACGAGGAAGATAAGGAGGAGGAAGAGGAGGATTCTATGAGGTGAAAGAGGAGGAGGAGGAAAAAAGGTTAAATGAGAAGAGGGACAGGTAAAGGAGAGGGGAAAGTGGTGGAAGGAAACTACGTCAAAATATCGTAAGAGGGAAAATGGATCTAATAAGTAGGTTAGGAAAGAGAAGGAGGAGGAGGAGGAGGAGGAGGAGGAGGAGGAGGAGGAGGAGGAGGAGGAGGAGGAGGAGGAGGAGGAGGAGAGAGGAGGAGGAGGAGAGAGAGAGAGAGAGAGAGAGAGAGAGAGAGAGAGAGAGAGAGAGAGAGAGAGAGAGAGAGAGAGAGAGAGAGAGAGAGAGAGAGATGGAGGGGCGGGGAGTGAAAGAGAGGAAATAAAATAAGGTGAAACACTACTGATGATGGTAAAGAAAATGAATGAAAAAATAGAAATAAAAATGTTGATGAAAGATAGAATGCTAATGGATAAACATACATACACACACACATACACACACACACACACACACACACACACACACACACACACACACACACACAGGGAAATAACTCGCATATATGAAAACAGATCAGAAAATAACAGAATATCAACACTTTCTGAAAAACATCTCATCTCACTTTCTTTTCCATCCAAGACGAGTTGGAGGATTCACTCTTACTCTCACTCTCACTCTCTCACTCTCTCACTCTCTCTCTCTCTCTCTCTCTCTCTCTCTCTCAAGGGGCACGGCAAGGCAGCTTCTCCTTGCAGGCTGACAATGGTCTCGACTCTTGGCTTGAGAACTTCGCCCATCACTCCCCCCCATTCCCATCGCCCCCCCCCATCACCCCCCCCCCACAATCACCCCGCCCCGCCCCATCCCTTCTCAACGTCCTCGTCTCCTCGGCCTCTCCGGTTGAGTGCCTCCCCTTGACTTTTATGGCACGTTTGGAGTGGAAGGAGACTCGCCCTGGAATTCTTCTCTGTCAGACGTATCACACACACACCCACGCACACGCACATACACATACATACACACACCCACACACACACACACACACACACACCCACACACACACACACCGCCAGATATACAGTAAATATATAAATCCGTGTTCTCTCTCTCTCTCTCAGTGTTTACAAATAGGTGGAAAAAGTGCTCTAATCATATATATTTTTTTTCTGTAAACTTCAAATAAATAAACGAGACATGGATTATATTTTTTTTCTGGATTCTTCTCTGTATGACGTATCTCTCTCACACACACACACACACACACACACACACACACACACACACACACACACACACACACACACACACACACACACACACACACACACACACACACACACACACACACACACACACACACACACACACACACACACACACACACACACACACACACACACACACACCGCCAAATATACAGTAAATGAATAAATCCACGTTTTTCCTCTCGCTATGTACGTACAGGCAGACACAGAGGGATATAAACAGAGGACAAAAAATATATATATAAGTAGAGAGGGAGGGAGGGAGGGAGGGAGGGAGGGAGGGAGGGAGGGAGGGAGGGAGGGAGGGAGGGAGGGAGGGAGGGAGGGAGAGGGGGAGGGGAAGGGAGAGAGGGAAACAACGAAGCAAATTTCATTATATTTTTTCATCAACGCTCCTCATTTAGTCATTTTACAGACACGTTAATAATAATAATAATAATAATAATAATAATAATAATAATAATAATAATAAATGTCAGGATATTAATGACAAATGAATACCCCAGTATCCTTTTATCCTCCTCCTCCTCCTCCTCCTCCTCCTCCTCCTCCTCCTCTTCCTTTTCCTCCTCCTCCTCCTCCTCCTCCTCCTCCTCCTCCTCCTCCTCCTCCTCCTCCTCCTCCTCCTCCTTCTCCTCCTCCTCCTCCTCCTCCCATGCACTCTCCTCACCACAATCTGTTTAATTTCAACGTGAGTGAAAAATGCAAGCAGAGAAGAGGAGAGAAGGGATATGAGAGAAGCGTGAGGGGAGGAGAGGGAAGATGAGGGGAGGGGAGGGAAGATGAGGGGAAGGGAACGAAGATGGGATGGTAGTATAAAAGAAGGAAGGAGGAAAAGAGAAGGCGTTAGAAGGACAACAGGAGAAGGGAAGGAAGTGATGGGAAGGAAGAAAGGTAACAGAAGAGAGTAATAACTATATGAGTAACTAAAGAATATAATAATGTTGTTACTATAGGAAGGTTTAAGGAGGACGAGGACGAGGACGATGACGAGGATAAAGACGAGGACGAGGATGAGGATAAGAAGGACGAAGAACACAATAACATACAAGAGCAGCAGGTAACATGGAAGCCGTAACATCACAACGACCTTCCCGTTTCAACACATATATAATAGTTATGGGATAAAAACAGAAAAGCAAGAAGGCTCCTCCTCACCATCCCAGTGAGATGAGAGTGAGAGAAAGACAGAAGTGTTATAAATCAACTCACAAACTAAAGCAACGTTATTGGAGACAACGACACAAACACACCCACGCCACACACACACACACACACACACACACACACACACACATCCACACACACACCCACACACACACAGTTATTGCAATACATGAGTGACCTTTAAGGGGGACGAAGCAATAAAAACATACATAGAGAAGTGCCATAGAGCTGTGGTGTTTCCTGCAGTTAACCCTCAAAGAAAACAGTGACCATGAGTGTGGAGGAGATAACTGATACAACAATACAACTGGAGCTTCCTATACTTGGGCGGAAAATCAACTAAAAGCAAAGACTGAAGAAGATTTATTGAAGAGTAAAATAAATGTATGGAGATTCTGAATACAACGAGGAGTAGGAGTAGGAGGAGGGGTAGGAGGAGGAGGAGGAGGAGGAGGAGGAGGAGGAGGAGGAGGAGGAGGAGGAGGAGGAGGAGGACGAGGAGGAGAAGGAGGAGGAGGAGGAGAAGGAGGAGAAGGAGATACAGAAGGAAAAGAAGAAGCAGAAAAAGAAGAAAAAAAGAAAAAAAAAAGGAAGATGCAGAGGAAAAAGAACATAAAGGAAAAGATACAATAAAAAGATGAAAATAAAATAAAGGACAAAACAGCCTTATTATTACTATCATTATTATTATTATTATCATCATTATTATTATTATTATTATTACCATTATTATTATTATTACCATTATTATTATTACTATTATTATTAACCTTATAATTATTAGCACTATCATCATCATCATCATCATCATCATTATCATTATCATCATCATCATCATCATCACATAGAAGTAAGCCAAAAAAATAAATCACGCTCCACCCAAATAACTCCAATTATTTTATTCATGAAGTAAGATAAAAATAAACGACAGGCACAATAACTATCCATGAAAGGGACCAAGAGGAGGGATAATTTTCACTTAGAGAGAGAGAGAGAGAGAGAGAGAGAGAGAGAGAGAGAGAGAGAGAGAGAGAGAGAGAGAGAGAGAGAGAGAGAGAGCCGGGCTTTAAAAATGAAAAGAAGGAGGAGGAGGAGGAAGAAGAAGCAGAGGAAGAAGAAGAGGAGGAGGAGGAAAAAGAAGAGGAACAAGGACAACGACAACAACAACAACAACAACAACAACAACAACATGAAGAGGAGGGAGAAGAAGAAGAAAGGAAGGAGGAGGAGGAGGAGGAGGAGGAGGAGGAGAGGGGAGGGGCTGCAACTTGAAGTGGACTAAGTAAGCCAGAACAAGACTCTCCACTTCATGGGTGAGTGAGGAGAGGCAACCCGCCGTGAGTTTTCATAAGAAGGTGACAGATGGCGTTACTGGAGGCGAGGCGTGGGTGTTAGGGGAAGAAAAAGAAAAAGAAAGAGAAAGAGAAAGAGAAAGAGAGAGAGAGAGAGAGAGAGAGAGAGAGAGAGAGAGAGAGAGAGAGAGAGAGAGAGAGAGAGAGAGAGAGAGAGAGAGAGAGAGAGAGAGAGAGAGATAATTAACTGTATATAAATAAATCATTTGACTGTCTGGAACGCTTCAATGGTTCTTTTTATCCTTCCTTCTTACACGCCTGACGAGCTAAGATAAGGAAAGGAAGGAACGATTAGCTTGCTGCAGAAAGAAAGACAAGGATACATAGATGGATGATAAAGGAAGGGAGATGAGGAATAAGGAATAAAAGAGATAATGAGAATGTGTGAATGAGAGAGAGAGAGAGAACAGAAAAAGAGAGCAAATCAGAGAGAATACAAGTAAGACAAAAGTCACAAAATGCAAATAGAAAAAATATCAAGAAAAAAAAAAAAATATATCAATGAAAAACCCGAAAATTGAAAAAGTTAGAAATAAATAAAAAGATATGAAAGACATAATGAATAAATAAGAATAAGAAGAGGAAATTAAGAATAAAAGAAGCTCAGTTTACACAACGTAGAATGAGAAGGAGAGGAAGAGGAGGAGAATAATAATAATAATAATAATAATAATAATAATAATAATAATAATAATAATAATAATAATAATAATAATAATAACTGATATGATGAGGGCGAAAACAACTTTACTTCTACCTCTCTATTTCTTTATCCTCCCTCCTTTCCCTCCTCCCTCCCTCCCTCTTTTTTCCCCTCTCTCTCTCCTTCCTTCCTTCTTCCCTACACTTCCCTCTCTCATCCCAAACCGGAAAAACAATCCTCTAAATCCTTCTTTCCTTTCCTCTATTCTCATTCGTCCCTCCTACTTCCCTCTCATCAATCTCTCTCTCTCTCTCTCTCTCTCTCTCTCTCTCTCTCTCTCTCTCTCTCTCTCTCTCTCTCTCTCTCTCTCTCTCTCTCTCTCTCTCTCTCTCTTGTTCTATTTACCTTATGAAACCTACATTAGGAAGAAAATTTGCAATAATATCTTCGAAAAGGAGGAGATAAAGATGGAAGGAGGAGGAGGAGGAGGAGGAGGAGGAGGAGGAGAGGAGGAGGAGGAGAGGAGGAGGAGGAGGAGGAGGAGGAGGAGGATAAATATGACGGAGACTAAATGAAAAATGGAGGAGTATTTTGGTAGAAGAAAGCAGGAACTGAGAGTAAAAGAGAGAAAGGTTAGAGTAAAGGGAAGCTGCTGATGATCTGGAGGTAGGGAGGGAGAGAAGAAGGAAGAGGAGGACGAGTGAAGAGAAGGAGAGGAAGAGTGGAGGGAAGGGAAGGTGATCAGTGTAGGGACATAGAGATGAATGGAGGGGAGGGGAGGAGAAGGAGGAGAGTAAGGGAAGGAGGGAGGTATTGGAGGTAGGGAAGGAGTGAAGGAGGGAGGTAGGGAAAGAAGGAGGAAAGGGGAGGAGTCAAGAAACAGGAAGATGGAACACATAGTATATGAGATTCTCACACACACACACACACACACACACACACACACACACACACACACACACACACACACACACACACACACAACAAAAAAATTCCACAAACACGTGAAAAATAACAAAAGATTGACAAAAAAATATTCAAAACTTCAGATATTTACAACATTTATTAAAATCCCAAAACTGTTTCCTGTAGAATCTAATTAATTCATAAAAAAAAGGGCATTGATGAAGGGTTTGGGAGCGATAGAGCAACACTAGACAAGGATATTAAAAAAGTGATGCATGAAAGTAAGCAAAATGAAGCAGGGAACAGCGAAGGCGAGGAACGGGGCACGAAAAAGGGAAGGAAAGAGGAGAGAAGAATGGATGTGGTGCAAGAGTAAGAGGCCCTGAAGCTTAGAGAAGAAGAACAGGGAAGAAAAGAGGAGAGAGATGGGCATGGTGAGGGAGTAAGAGGCCCTGAAGCTGGGAGAAGAGGGACAGAGAGGGAAGGGAGAGTAAAGGAGGTGTGGGTCGATGGGTCCGGCCTGCGATGTGGACTCAAACTTTCGATGCAGTGAGCGAAAAAGAGAAAGTTTGTGTTGTTGAACTTTCCAGGCGAGTGGATGGAGGGAGAGACAAGACAAACCTACACATAAAACACCTGTACAGACAATCACATGGACACACACACACACACACACACACACACACACACACACACACACACACACACACACACACACATACACACACACACACACCACAACCATTCATTAAGTTGACACCGGATGGATTAAGTGTTTGACATGCATGAAAGTCAAGAATCATCGTTCGTTAGTCAAGGTTCACCTACACTGTCAAGGACAAAGTCAAATGAATGCTTCCTTATCTTTTCATCCTTTACTTCAAAAGGAACATTTGTACACAAACACTTCGCTATACTTCCTTCCTCCAAGTGTTTGTGTCACATTAATGATTTTTGGTGTACTGAACGTCTGTATGAAGCTACGAATACGTGTACACTTTATGTGTGTGTGTGTGTGTGTGTGTGTGTGTGTGTGTGTGTGTGTGTGTGTGTGTGTGTGTGTGTGTGTGTGTGTGTGTGTGTGTGTGTGTGTGTGTGTGTTGGGGGAGGGGAGGCAACCAGTCAATTGAGGCATTCATTCACGCTACTTTTGTTAGTCAATAAATTAATGTTTTGAGTGACAGTCTGTGAGGTAGTCAAGGCGATGCAGTGGTAAGGATAATGAGTTTAAAAACACACTAAAAGGTTCAATGCTTAACATACAAAATGAAGGGCTGCAGTTACTAAATATAGATTATACTCCTCAGCTTTATTTCCTTATTTTATCTAATCTATTTTTTCAGATGAACAGCAAACATGGCAAGTCTGTCACCATGCATGGATGGGGACGGCCGCAGCTCTGACCTCAGACACTGGTGGGGGTCAGTCAGTAAGGTGGTCAAGGATTTACTAGAATTTACAGTGATATTTTTTCCATTGCATTACATGGAAGCCACAGTTGAAAATATTTCCTCGTCGTGTGTACAGGATTTTCCCTTTGTGTGCGTGAGCTTCAGGTTCAAAGAAATGTTCATTCTTATGAGTCGGTTGTCCAAAACATAGATTCCATCCAAACAGAAAACAGTAAAAGACGTGGATGTTTTGAGGATTATTTTGTGATTGGTTCACAAAACTTGTTTGTCAGCGTCATTCGCCCCAACGAATTTCAACAAAAAGTGGAGTTCGACTATATCTAATACTAAAACACCCTTACAAAAGAGAACACTTTAAAAGGGAATGAAACCAGGCCAGCTATTTCTGAAGAAAACAATGAAAGAATAAACAAAACTCTGTATGACTGACTGTGTGTGTGTGGTGTGTGTGTGTGTGTGTGTGTGTGTGTGTGTGTGTGTGTACTAGGCTGGCTTACACAAAACACGCATGTATACAAAACAGGCAGGAAAGGGAAGGTACAAAACTTACGAGAAGGAAACCTTGTGAGAGAGATAGATAGATAGATAGAGATAGATAGATAGACACAGAGAGAGAGAGAGAGAGAGAGAGAGAGAGAGAGAGAGAGAGAGAGAGAGAGAGAGAGAGAGAGAGAGAGAGAGAGAGAGAGAGAGAGAGAGAGAGAGAGAGAGAGAGAGAGAGAGAGAGAGAGAGAGAGAGAGAGAGAGAGTGAGAGAGACTGTGTGTGAGAGTGAAAGAGAGAAAGAGAGTGAGGACGATAGCGATAGAAGCAGGGGAAAAAAAAGATCCACAGAACACACGCAGGTAAGGCACAGGACAAACACACACAGGCAGAGGGAAATGAGGCCAAAGAGAGGAACAAGTGCGACACGTTCCCATAGGATTCAAAAGTTGGTAGTTCACTTTCCCTGGAGTGCAAGAGGTCAGTGTGACTCAACCTTATTTTGCGAACATCTGCTTAGGTCACCCTGGCGCTTCCTCTCGTTAACATTACAGATGGTTTGGTCCTCTGGGTGTTGATGTGATTCTTTAACATCAATCAATCAATCAATTAATCAACTGTTTGGGTAAAGTTGTGATGGTTTATGGTGGTTTAATTCTTGTCTCATGCTCTGGGTTTGGCCAGGCTAGTTGTGTTGGGTTGGCCTTGATAGACCCTCAGTGACTAGACTGGGCTGGGTCGGATCAAGGCAGTGTAGGAGTTATTGAATTAGGTTGCGCTGGGTTGGAATAAGCTTGGTTAGTTTAAGTTAGGTGAGGGAGCTTATCTCTGGCTAGGCTGAACTATATTCTGTGTAGATGGATAGAAACTTTCCCCATCTCGATTTAGGTCAGAATGGCTTCGTCTGCAGTGTGTGTGTGTGTGTGTGTGTGGTGTGTGTGTGGTGTGTGTGTGTGTGTGTGTGTGTGTGTGTGTGTGTGTGCAATAATTTAATAGAGAGGATCGAGCATTGAGTTGTTATAAGAGGCTGTGACCCCGTCCATACCCAGACCTGGAAACGATGAATGAAGGAGGAAAGGTGAACACAAGTCACCTATGCATGTGAAATTCAATTTGATTTTAGTGTCACGTGACGGGGAAAAAAGAAAATAAGATCCTGGACCATTTCTGTCATTTCCAAGCCGTGAACATTGGTGCAGAAATCCAAGTTTTCGGCATCTGTTACGCCCGCGCGGCAGGTGATGCAGGACGGCGGCGTGGCATCTCAAAGTTCCCTTCAAGCGTAAGTCTTCCAAAACAAGCAGGTGAAGAGGAAAGACTTGGATTGTAGCTTTAAAGTCTATGAAGGAAGGTAAGGAACAACATCACCCTTGAGTAAAACTGTGTGTGTGTGTGTGGGCTTCTTTCTAATACAAAACTTAAACAGCACCTTCATTCTTCCATCCCTTGCTCTGGTAAGTAAGCACAGGTACACACTGTTTCACTCTGCTATTCCAGCCTCCAATGAGTTGAACCTTGTCAAAAGAGAAGCATCAAGGTACAGAGGAAGCTACACTGACCATACTCTTTATAAAACTGTACTTTTTTTTTCTTGTGGTGGATGGAAAGGCATGTAACGTTTCTTTTTTTTTCCTTTCCTATGTTTGTAACCCTTGACAAGTTCCCTCTTTCGTGTCTCTCTCTCTCTCTCTCTCTCTCTCTCTCTCTCTCTCTCTCTCTCTCTCTCTCTCTCTCTCTCTCTCTCTCTCTCTCTCTCATCATAATCAAGCCATACAAGCATTTTCCCACCAGCATCATCCTGAATATGATATGCGGCGACTGAAAGTGATAGGAGATAATAGGAACGCAAACTAATTATGCGCATGCAATATACTTTAGTAAATTAAACGTATTTATTTCACAATCAAACGCACCTAATGTAATCGGTTTGGGAGGGAGCACGTGGAAACATTGCTACTCTCACTGATTAATTCCACATTACAGGTAAACACACATAAAGTAATGCCTAACACACACACACACACACACACACACACACACACACACACACACACACGAGGGAGCTGCACAGAAATTAAGTAATATCCTTAATAAGTATCACAGCGAGAACCACACAAACGCAGGACCCGATTCCTTATTGACGAGGACGAGGCAACTTGAACTCCTCTCCTGATTAGAGGCCATTTATATTCACCTTATTCCCGCGCACCTGACCCGGCCCCGGCCAGAACAAACAACATTCCCTTTGCAGCTAATTCTCCATCGTCTTCTGGGCCACGAAAACAAGACCTCCTTCGCAATATACAGTTTCCTCTGCGAATACACACATTTTTTTTTCTTTTTTCTTTTTTTTTTTAGGTATGTCTTCCCTCCCCGGGTCTAATTTCCATAACTCGGCTCCGGCAACATCTGTGCAACTGCTGACATTATCGGCAAAACACTTTCGTCTTTTATTTATATCCCCAATAACGTCGTTTCCAATTTTACAGTGGCATTTAGGCTTCTTTATAAACATGGGCGATGGGACGTGACACTCTTTCCACGCGTAAATCATTCCTCTCGCCTCCAAATATGGAAGGAAGGAAGGAAGGAAGGAAGCACTGCACGCACGCACACACGCACGCTGACCCCCTCTCCCCTTCCTCCTCCACCCTCACACGCTGACACCCTTCACCACCGTGGAGACTCATCTTGCCGCATGCCACAACAAAAGGACGTCTCGTATCTCACAGGATATTGAGAGACTCGCCTTTCACAGCGTCTTTCCTGCCTCCTGTGACTCCTGGTGTTGTGTTCTTGCATTTCAGACTCACTACTGCAAGGATAATGGTTCACTGCTTCACCTGGTGCTTCGTTGACTTGGGACTTGACGGAGTGACGGGCTGCTGCGTTACCCTGCGTTATGTGCAGTATTGTAACGCACTGTTTCTATATGAGTAATTTTCACTACAATCCTCACCGCTACCATTTCCTGCAATTTACTGACCTCCTCTCTCTGAACTTTCTCTTCATTTCCATCCTTTACACTGAACTATTGCTATACCTACATACCTACATACATACACACATACATACATTCTCCACATGCACGTAACACTCTTCCTTACCAAAGCTTTCATCTTCCACGACCACGAGTCCAGCGCATGATCTTCCAGATTATGGTGAATACACACACATACACACACACGAATGTTCCCATTAATCATCACTGTTGCTATATTATTCAATGCTTCAAAATGAATGAATAGTGAGGGAGACAACACAACTCAGTGACTTAACCAAAAAGTATTAAGACACTATACATATGTACACCTCCTGTTCTGGCCTCTAGCAGCCTCCTTACTTTCTTATGTTCATATTATGTTCGTATGTTCTTCATTGTCTCGTGTATAAATCAAACAGGTGACTGAAAAAGAAAGTTAATCTTCCAAACAAATGAGTTTGTCAACATACACTAGAAAAACAAATTACACCTTAGAGGATTAGGAAAGAAAATAAATATATGTAACAAAAAGGGTGATCATTTTGTGGATTGAAGCGGACCATAATATTAAATATCAAGTAGTGCTCTTTGAAATAGAGGATTTGTGGTTATGTTTATGTCTAATACCTCCACCGTATATCTATCTAGATTGTCTATCTGCCTGTCTATCTAACTACGGAGCGAGAGAAAAAAAAGTGTGTGTTTGTGTTTGTGTGTATATGAGTATGTGTATGTATTTGTGTGTGTGTGTGTGTGTGTGTGTGTGTGTGTGTGTGTGTGTGTGTGTGTGTGTGTGTGTGTGTGTGTGTGTGTGTGTGTGTGTTTCTGTGTGTGTGTGTGTGTGTGTGTGTGTGTGTGTGTGTGTGTGTGTGTGTGTGTGTGTGTGTGTGTGTGTGTGTGTGTGTGTGTGTGTGTGTGCGACCGCGCGCCTCTCACGTCAGGTAGAGCTCGAGATTAATCCACATGAAGGAAGCTGCTAGTCGTGGAAAGCGCTGGAAGTATAAGGTTGAGGCACCGAAACAAACTTGATCTGTCGTAGAGTTCGAGACTTAGTAGTAGTTAGTCGATAGTAGTAGGAAAGCAGGCAAGAATACTTCACATCCCTTACCACCTTAGCTGTATGACGTGTGTGTTTGCTGACAATACAAAGGAAATCAATAGACTCATAAGACATTCAATTCTCCTTCTTCATATAAGTTTAACATCTCACACTTCTCTGCAATGTATATCTTCCTGTATTGGTAGAGAGAAGACCGATAAAAGTCAACAATAAAGAAGAGTAACACAGATGAGAGAAGTTGATAAGCAGTAATGATGTAAGGGATACGAAACAAGGATGGACAAGTATGGAGAAAGGAAGGTAGGTAGTAAAGGTGGAGAATAGTAAGTTAAAGGCAACATTTAGAAGTGTGAAAGAAGTGTGTGAGATGTGGAAGATTCAAATTGGTGGTGAACGAAGATGAGAGAGAGAGAGAGAGAGAGAGAGAGAGAGAGAGAGAGAGAGAGAGAGAGAGAGAGAGAGAGAGAGAGAGAGAGAGAGAGAGAGAGAGAGAGAGAGAGAGAGAGAGCATTGTTAAATTTTCATCTTCTTTGCGCAAATGGCTTTATATCCGTTTTAAAATTCCTTCTTACAATGATAGATTACACAATTTCTAGTTTTTTTTTCTGATAAACTTGTAATAATTTTCACAAGTCACGCGTTCCAAGTCATAATAGGAAGAGATAAGTCAAGTCGATCGTCCTCACTGACAAGGTCGTAATAAGGTCGATAATTTAGCCTCAAATTAAAGGTCAAGAGTCGTTAGTCTCAAAAATTAGGGACACGCTACGAACTCACACTCTGCTATATGTTGTCTGTTTGCCTGTCTGTCTGTCTGTCTGTCTGTCTGTCTGTCTGTCTGTCTGTCTGTCTGTCTGTCTGTCTGTTTGTTTGTTTGTCTGCCTGTCTCTATTTGTATGTATGTATATATGTATGTACGAATTCTCTCTCTCTCTCTCTCTCTCTCTCTCTCTCTCTCTCTCTCTCTCTCTCTCTCTCTCTCTCTCTCTCTCTCTCCTTTCTATACATCAACCTTTCTCTTCCTTTCCCTCCATGAAGAATACCTTTTCTCTCCACACCGCATTCATCTACATAAATCTATTCCTCCCATCAATCTTTCATTTTCTCTTATTCCATCTTCCTTTTCCCCTCTTCCTCTTCTTACTCCTCTTCCTCCTCATCCTCCTCCTCCTCCTCCTCTTCCACGAGTATTGGCAATAATATAAAAGTATCCAACTTAGCCTTATACTTATTGTGCGGCCGCTAGAGGGCTCTCCTGTGACACCTGGGCCGCCTATTGCACACCTGATAACGAGCAGGTGTCAGGGCAAGGCAGGTGTTTCCTCTTTCTGAAGGTTTGCCTCGAAAAGGAAATTGGAAAAGTGGGTGATAACGACTCTGATTTGCATTTCACTGCTTATTTGTACTGGAGAATCTGCAAGACCAGCTGGAGGAGGAGGAGGAGGAGGAGGAGGAGGAGGAGGAAGAAGAGGAAGAAGAAAAAGAGGACGAGAAGGAGGAGGACGAGGAAGAGGAGAACGAAGAAGAGGAGGTTAAGGAATACGAGGAAGAGGAATAGTGGGTCAAGGAGGAGGGAAAAAGAGGAGTAGGGAGAGGAGAATAACAGGAAAGAAATGGCATATAGATGAATAACAAGAGAGAGGACATAGAAAC
>JAPQNM010000043.1:19623156-19625656 GCA_029783475.1 Metacarcinus magister | reverse complement strand
AAAATAAAAAGTACCACCAAAAATATAAAAGTGGACATGTATTTTTATTTTTTTTTATACTCCAGTGAATCAGAATTACATGGCAAGCAAAATTTCAATACTTAAAATAATATCTACGACGTTTTTTTTTGTTGTTGCTTATTTATGACTAGGTTAGGGAAGGTTATATCACACATGAGGGAAGCGTGTGGGAATATTTCAGGACTAGTGATGATCAGACCGTTGAAGAGGATAAACAGTAAGAGTGAAGAAGTAGATGTTACACTCGCCAGGGATGGAAGTAAGGGAATGGAAGGCAAGTAAGGGAAGTAAGGGAATGGAAGGGAAGGAAGAAAAAGAAGAGAAGGGAGGGAAGGAAAGAAATACAAGGGAAAGAAGGGAAGGAAGGGAAAGGAGGAGAAGGGAGGGAAGGAAGGGAATGAAAGGGAAGGAATGGAATGGAAGGAAGAGAAGGAAGAAAGGAAGGGAAGAGAAGGAAATGGAAGGAATGGAAGGGAAGGGAAGGCAAGAGAAGGGAATGGCAGGGAAGGGAAGAGAAGGGAATGGAAGGGAAGGAAGGCCAAGTCTTTCTATGGGATTTAATGGAGAGGATGTACGACCAAGATGTGCATTTTAATACATCATATACCTTTAGGCATTGATGGAGGCTTTTTGATCGTTGGTCTCCGCCCGTTAGTGGCTCAGATTTAGATTTTTATAGTGACCCCTCGAATTTCTCACGTTTTCTCTGATGATGAGTGCGAGAGAGGCTAATTGCTGCACTGCCACAAATGCATATAACTTTGCAAGTCCCGTTTGAGGACAGACAGTGTATGGCAGCCAAAAGATTGGCTCGCTTGAGAATCAGGAGTGAAAGAAAAGCTTAAAATTAAACTAACAATAACCAACAGAGTGAAGAGATGTAAGTATCCTAGAACAATTGTGTGAGGAAAGAGGAAACACATACACACACAAAAGAGGGAAATGTTATGTATTGCTCAAGTGGAATGGAAAAAACTACGTAGAAATATCAGGGGTTTTGTTTTGTATGACAGAAGATTTACCAGTTCAAGGAAGATGATAAATTTTGAAGACCACGATGGGGGCAGCATTGATTTATGGAAGAGAGACGATGGATGCCAATGAAGACGTGTAACGAGAAAATGTTTGCTGTGTGTGGGACGAGAACGTTGAGGTGACGAGGATGAATAGGATATGAAACGCTTACATCATGAGAGGAAGGATTGCGTTAGTTGGAAAAGCGTTTAAAGAAAATATTGGCGGCAAGACTGCAGTGGTTTGGTTATGTTACGAGGAGGGATGGAGATGGAGCTTCGTGTAGGAGGAAGGTTAGGGGCGCAAACAAGAGATGGAGGGAGATATTAAAGAGAATATGGAGAGGAACATGAGGCAAGAGAAGGGCAACTCACACGCCAGAGCAACCCTATTTACATACCGGATAAACCTACAGGAGAAGAAAAATAGGCTGTGCCCTGAACCATTTGTCTCCCGCTCTATGGCAATCGAGGCTATATTTCAGTTATCAATTTTAAGCTCACAGTCATCTATCAAGAGTTCGATCACCAACAATACTTAGAATATGAAATGCTATAACAGGTCAACATTATCGTATATCTATATGATACTGAGGGAGGCTGTGGGGCGGCGTGCAGCGTGGAGACACTTGAGAAGGTGGATGGAAGTACACTCAATAATCCTTACATCACCTTTGTCCACTGAGCTGTGTGTGTCAGGAGGCAGGGTGGGTGGCGCTCATCAAAATGACAAGAACAAATTTTAGAAACAAAGGGATGATGAGCATATGTTTTCATAACTCTGAGAATCATTTTATATGTTGACTCACAACATGAATTACGTCTAATTGCGATGTGTTCTGGTAGCAGTGTTCATACAGGGTTCAAACATGATACACAACGCTAACCAGTAACTTCATAATGGAATATTAGAGTAGGAATTTACATTACAAGTTTAAGTGTAATTGTAAGTATGACTATAATTAGGGTTGTGTTAATAACTGTATGTAAACTGTGAACTTTATGCGTGCGGAGCGAACAGGAGGGAGGGAGGGAGGGAGGGAGGGAGGGAGGGAGGGAGGGAGGGAGGGAGGAAGGGAGGGAGGGAGGGAGGGAGGGAGGGAGGGAGGGAGGGAGGGAGGGAGGGAGGGAGGGAGGGAGGGAGGGAGGAGGGAGGGAGGGAGGGAGGATAGAATGGAGGGATTGTTCACAGTTCACGTGGTAGCAAAAGAACTGAAGTCCAGATTATTTTTCAATGTCCTAGATGTAAAGGAAAATAACAACATTTATATCATATATGATTTTCTTTCCAGGTTATTCCTGATGTTGAAAAAAGGTTTTCCTAAATACTTTTCGTGACAAAAAACAAATTATATTTTGACTAAAATTTGCAATAAAGACACTTTCATCATCACACATTCCCAAGCTGTCATCACACATTCCCAAGCTGTCATCACACATTCCCAAGCTGTCATCACACATTCCCA
>JAPQNM010000043.1:19608156-19618156 GCA_029783475.1 Metacarcinus magister | reverse complement strand
TAGGAAAAGATAAAGTTATGGCTGCTCTCTCTCTCTCTCTCTCTCTCTCTCTCTCTCTCTCTCTCTCTCTCTCTCTCTCTCTCTCTCTCTCTCTCTCTCCAAGGGGGATGAGCACCCACTAGGGAGGCGGGGAGACTAGTGATGCTGGGCGGCGCTTCACTCTAATTGCCGTAATGGTGAGGGAGGCGGCTCAGCGGCGGGGCTCATTGGCATGCGTGAGGCGAGGCTTGTGGAAGGGTTATCATGGAGCTTCTTGCCAGGCTACCACGGCTTATCTGGGGAGTGCCTTGACTTCTCTCTCTCTCATTTTTTTCTCGGTTTTTCTCTCTCTCACTCTCTTTTTCTCTCTCTGTGATAATGATGATGATAATAATAATAATATGCTGTTGTTATCTGATTAATTACGTATCACAGCTTATAATGAAATACACAATGAGCAACGTTAATATAGAGTGAGGTTGCATGTCATACTTAACGAATAAATGGAATGGCCAGCGAGACTATAATATTCCTTTTAAAACTGCTGCAAGAATAATTTGTGTAATAAGTTATGATGACGTGTGTAGCTACTATCACTGCGGAAGAAAAAGTGGTGGGTGTGTGTGTGTGTGTATCTCTCTCTCTCTCTCTCTCTCTCTCTCTCTCTCTCTCTCTCTCTCTCTCTCTCTCTCTCTCTCACGTTATGTTTTCGCACCGATCTGTAGTGGTTCTGATCAATACGAGGGGGTTATGTAGCCTCACTGTAGCTCGTAGACTTAAGTGACATCTAGTGGCAGGAAGCGGCGTTAGCAAGGGTGGCACAAGAACCTTCCTTATGACAACCCAACCAAAGCCACAGCAGAATATTATTGACTCTAAATTAAGAAGAGATAAACTCCAATACCAAATAGGAAAAATTCTTACATTTAACCCCATAACTGTATCTTTTATCCTATTGACTGCTAACACCAAGGATGAAAAGAGAAAAGGCAAATAGAAGCACTTTACCTTAACACATAACAAGAATATTGACAACAGTGCCACACCAAGTCTTCCTTCCCCAGTCATGTCGTTATTAATAGCCTGCAGAGAAAGAACCGGGACAGAGACACACTTCTGGGATAATGCAGGATAAACAGGAATAAGTGGTGGTCATGTTTCTTCTTTAGGATGCTGAGGATACTGACTCTCTCTAACTTGCTGTGTGGAGACGAGATAAGTTAAGTGGGTTGAGTTGGTTTGAAAGGCGACATGCAAGCAGCTGGTGGTGGCTACAAAAGGTGAGGTTATGAAGTCAGGTCCGTCATTCAGTCAGTCAGTCAGTCAGTCAGTCAGTCAGTCAGTCAGTCAGTCAGTCAGTTAGTCAGTCATTGGGAAGGAAAAACTGATTATACGAATGAAAATTATCTAACTCATTCGTGAAAATTACCGTGATTGGTGTTGCGTGCCCATCTCTCTCTCTCTCTCTCTCTCTCTCTCTCTCTCTCTCTCTCTCTCTCTCTCTCTCTCTCTCTCTTTATCT
Organism: Metacarcinus magister; assembly: GCA_029783475.1. Taxonomy (NCBI): domain Eukaryota; kingdom Metazoa; phylum Arthropoda; class Malacostraca; order Decapoda; family Cancridae; genus Metacarcinus; species Metacarcinus magister. The sequence continues at coordinate 19,616,655 of JAPQNM010000043.1, read as the reverse complement.
ATCTATCTATCTATCTACCTATCAAACACACACACACACACACACACACGTACCATTATAATTGAACAGCTGCCAAAGGATATAAACCTACTTCTTAATATGTTGTTTCAGTGTGACTGTTCAAGTGTAAATCTGCGTGGCATTAGAATATTACGTTGAGTTATTTTTATAGTGCTGAAGGACACGAGAGGAGGAGGAGGAGGAGGAGGAGGAGGAGGAGGAGGTATAAATGTTGTGAATTAACCATTTTTTTTCTATATCGGCCGAATTTTGCGTGTGTGAGAGAAATTCGTGAAAGGAAAGAGAGTTATCAGCAGGGAAAAAGGTTGAAATTTAAGTATATTGAAGAAGATTAGGTCTGAATGGCATAAATATAGAGTGCAAAGAAGCAAATATATAGAGTCCATGAAATATCGCAATTGACAGACTCTGAATGGATGCGCAGATGCAAAACAGAAAATAATAAGGAAGAAAAGAATAAATATCTAATGAAAATTATAAAACGTATCAAACTACATTTTTATTTCATTTTATTTCATCACCAATAAAAACAAAACTAAAAATAGACACCACATTACCTTCTTTTAGTGGTCATCATCACTATCACCATCATCATCATCATCATCATCATCATCATCATCACCCCAACATAAGCACGTTCTAAACTACAACTTTCCTATAGTACAACCTCACAAGACTCCCTCATTATACTTTCTCATAATACTCTCTCATTATACTCCCTCATGATACTCCCTCATAATACTCCTTATGCTCCCTCATACAGTAACTCCCACGCCTTCCTCTGCCTCATAACCGTCCGCTGAGTACCGTCCGCACCACAAAACGGACATGAGACAGACCATAAATACGTACTCTCTCTCATCTAGCTTTACACACACACACACGCGCACACACACACACACATCCAAAACTTCCAAACTATGCATTATTTTGTTTTTCTTTCTTCCAAACACTTGCTCCTTTTCTTTCCTTCCCTTCCCTTCCCTACCCACCAGGGCTGTTGTTGCCTGTTATTCCTTTGTATTCCCTTCCCTTCCCTCCCCTTCTCTTCCCTTCCCTTCCCTTCCCTTTCCTTGCCTTCCCTTCCCTTCCCTTCCGTTCCCTTCCTTTCTCTTCTCTCCCTTCCTCTATCCTTCCCTTCCCTTTCCCCACATCCCCCAGGAGCACTCACCCTCCTTTCCCTTTAGGCCGTGAATGGTGACTTTCCCTTCCCCCTTACCCCCCACAAACCCTCACCCTCCTTCCCCCTTCACCCCTCACGAACCCTCACTCTCCTATCCCCCTCGCCCTCCTATCCCCCTCGCCCTCCTATCACCCTCACCCTCCTATCTCCCTCACCCACCAGGAACCCTCACTCTCCTTTCCCCCTTGTGAATGTGTGAGTTGGCAGGCGCCCAGCAGCTTCTAGAGGGCAGTAAACAATGGACGGGAGACATACATCAAGAGTGTGGGGTCGGTCCTTTCAGAGTCTCGCTACGTGATTGCCAAATGATTGCACGTTACTCAGAAGCGGCAGCAGGAACACATCTAGAGGGCGCTGTCTCGAGGCCTAGCGCTGAGAGAAGAGTGAAAGAGTGAGAGAGAGAGAGAGAGAGAGAGAGAGAGAGAGAGAGAGAGAGAGAGAGAGAGAGAGAGGAGAGAGAGACGAGAGAGAGAGGAGAGAGAGAGAGAGAGAGGAAGAAAAAAAAGAGAGAAAGTCATTACACGTGGCTCTCTGAAAGGGGCAATGGTGCATCTCGCTCTCTTTTTCCAAGTGTATAGTTTGATGGATATTGGTGAAGAATGAGAGAGAGAGAGAGAGAGAGAGAGAGAGAGAGAGAGAGAGAGAGAGAGAGAGAGAGAGAGAGAGAGAGAGAGAGAGAGAGAGAGAGAGAGAGAGAGAGAGAGAGAGAGGAGGGAGGGGGGGATAGGTCGTAGCGGTAATGGTGGTGAGGGAGAAGTAATGGTAACGGTGTTGATGAGAATGTGATTGTTCAAGTGAGAGAACAGTAATAGTGATGTGGGAGAAGAATTAGTCTCTCTCTCTCTCTCTCTCTCTCTCTCTCTCTCTCTCTCTCTCTCTCTCTCTCTCAATACAAAGACAATGATATACACACCATCATCACCATCACCACTAACATCATCTACTACCAACATCAACACCACTCACACCCATAACTTTCCATAGATCTCCCTTCCCTTCCCTTTTCCTCCCTTCCCTTCCCTTCCCTTCCCTTCCCATCCCATCCCTTCCCTTCCCTTCCCTTCCCTTCCCTACCACACTCCCCGATACCTTCCCCTCCCGCTCTTAAAGTTTTCCAAGTCGGTCTTATGAAACTGGGATTAACTTTATTTCCAAGACAGGAGGAGTTTGAAGATTATTTAATTTTGCTTTCGAGGGGGGGGACAAGTTTATCAGTTTTCTTGTTGGCAAAGTCTCTGGACAGGAGGCTCTCAAGGTCTCTTCTGTTCCTTCTTCCTTCATCTCGGTTTTGTTTATGTTCTCTTTGTCCTTCTCCTTAGCTTTGTTCTTTGTCTTTGATATTATTGTCCTAAACTTCATTTCTCTTTTCCCTTCTTTGTCCTCGTCCTCTTTCTGTTTTGTTGTCTTCTTCTTTTTCTTGTTCTTTTTCTTCTTCTTCTTCTTCTTCTTCTGTCTTGTTCTGTTCTTGTTCTTGTTCTTGTTCTTCTTCTTCTTCTTCTTCTTCATCTTCATCTTCATCTTCATCTTCATCTTCATCTTCTTCTTCTTCTTCTTCTTTTTCTTTGTTCTCGTCCTCAACTTCATCTTCGTTCTCCTCTTCATTCCCGTCTTCCTTGCTCTGCTCAACCTCCTTCTCTTCCTTCGAGTTTTCCCTTTCTACGTCCTCGATTTTATTCTCTTGATCTCGCTATGTGAAAACGTGATCACCATACTCTTCTTGGTGACCTGTGATCTGTGAGGATGCCGCCTGTTGCTGGGCTCTCATCACCAAGTCAACAAGAACTTCCACATTAAGGAATTCACCAAAAATTTCGTATATTTTGTAAGTTTTTTTTCGACAACATTAGTATGGAGATGAGGAAGCTTGGTGGTGTTTTGTAGGGTACACAGAGGATAGCAAGGGAGTTGGAAGCTGAGGGATAGAAACAAGGCTTGTGTGGAGAGCTTTGGGAAGGCAGCCGATGGGAAGCTGGAAAATAAACCTATTGCCTTATATAGCAATTATATTACACAAGGTTACCCATCATGTCTTTTCTCCTATGTATTTCTAGTCGTCGTCGTCCTCCTCTTACTCTCAAACCATCCTATCCACTATTTTCTCGTCCTAGTTCTGCTCCCACTCAAAAAATTCCATATTTATCCTTATATTTTTTTTTCTTCTGATGCTTAAGTGTTTATATATATTTTTTAAAGTTCAATTGTATTACTGTTTACTATTTGTGCTGGTAATTAGATCGGTAATTAGATCGGTAATTAGATAGTCGTTTATACTAATATTGTCAAAGCCACGGAAACTTTTAAACCCTTCAATTAGGTCTCCATTGTTAAGGAAGATAATGACTGTGATGATGATGGTGACGAATAAAATTATGACGACGATGATAATGATATACCTAGAATTTAGTTGTTCGTCCATCTGTCCATCAATTCGTCTCTACATACATACAAAATTATACACCAAAAATGCTTAACAACATTCAATAAATTCAATCTCCTTATAGAGTTACAACGTATGTAGCTGCAATGCACATTCTATAACATACACACACACACACACACACACACACACACACACACACACACACACACACACCACACAAAAAAAACCCCAGGATTCGAAAATAGCTTGACTTACGATAACAAAACACTCTTTACAGGATCACACTTCACCCCAAGAGGAAGGGAAGCTGAACGAGATAAAAAAAGAAGAAGATGCAATTAGCTCTTCCTTCACCCATACTGATGAAGAAGAAACCAGTTATACGCCTTAATTATCATACCAAACTCACATTATACTAACATGAGTTTTTTTTCTACAATTATGAGAGAGAAAGGCAGGAAGGAGCGAGGCAGAAGAGACGGGGTGTGAGCAGGCGACAGAGAGGAAGCACTAGAACAAGACAAGGGTTAGGGGAAGAGGTTCTGTCCAGACCGTCAGAAAGGGGAAGTGAGGGGAGAGGGTCATGAAGGGGAGGTGTGAGGAAGGGGACAGAGTAAGGAGGATGTGGGAAAGGTAAAACTGAGTAACGGAGATGAAAGGAGAGACGTGATATGAAGAGGAAAGATGAAAGATGAGGAGAGAATGTGGCACGAAAAGAGGAAGGGGAGAGAGAGAGAGGGAAGGCAAGGCAAGGAACGTAAAGGAAGGAAATGGAAAAGCAGATGAAAGGGGAAGAGAATGATCCATAACAGTGCCGAGGTGTTGCTGACGAGGGTGCGAGAGTGAGGGATGTGATGTCTGAGGGGTTAGGGAAAGGAGTGACGGGTGATCGAGGGGGGGTGGGGGCAGAGGGGAAGGATAACGTGGGTGGAGGGTCGGGTAGAGGCGGCAGCAAAGTAGGTCAGGCGAGGCATTTGGCAAGACTTACAAACCGTAAAAGTGTAATGAATCACAACCTTTGCCTCGTGGTTCCTGTCTCACCCGTCACCCTGCCAGCCTGTCTAATCGTACCCACAAAGCCGCTCACTCCCCGCCCACTTGATTCATTCTGATGGCTTTCCGAGGCTCGTCTGTTAGATTATGTTAGGTTAGGTTGTTAAGTTAAGTTAAGTTAAATTAGGTTAGGTTAGGTTAGGTCATGTTAGGTTTAGGTTAGGTTAGGCATCCAGATAACTCTCTTAATGGTTTTAGTGTAAAGTTCATCCTTTTAGTCTTTCTGATGATACTCTGCAGTACGAAAAGCGGCATCACGATTGTTTAAAGTGAAAGATTGAGTCTCCATTCTGGCGTCGTCAAGCGCAGGATGACACCAGACATATTTTCTACCGATGACACACTCTCGACTATATAGTGAAACAAGTGCCAAGGCCGAGGACGCATGAAACATCTGCCTGGTTAGCCTAGTGTCCAAGTGTACCTCACCACATGTTCACCCAATGCGTAACAAGACTCAGTGATGTAACAGAATACTTAGAAGTCATCAATGTATTATATGTATGACCGGTAATGTTTCGTGAGGTATATGCTTATACGGCAAGTGAGATCAGGAGGCGTTAACTATGGTGTTTTTGGTTTTTGTTTTTGTTTTTGGACGAGTTTCCACAGCCAAATTTTTATTCAGTGACATATGCATTATCTAGAAATACCCTGCCAAACAAAACTACGCTGCAAATTTTCAGAAGGTTCTGCAAGCATAAATATTTGTAAAGAGCACGTGAGAACGATGCACGAATATTAATTAAAAATGGAACGTGAATGCAGCTAACACCCGCACAGCCATGTTGGGGAGGACAAAAAGTAGCATGACTGTCCGTCCCTCTGCTGTCCCTTTCATCTCACATAGTCTCTCATAATGACAACTTCCTTCTAAATAGAAAAATAGACATTATTAAAAAAAAAATTATAAAAAACACAAACAAACGCACACACACACACACACACACACACACACACACACACACACACACACACACACACACACACACACACACACACTGGAATATACATACACAGGCTAGATAGTGTGGTATAATTACAGTGAGGGGGGCGGGTGATCCCGTAGAGCTGCGGGTGTCACGGCCCCGCTGTGTCCCCGAGACTAAATGCAGACACTGAAAACAGGTGTTCCGCGTGAGCAGGTTTTAAAGGCGTCACCCCAGCCTGCAGCACACACTCCTGCACACACACACATGCATGCACACACACACACACACACACACACACACACACACACACACACACACACACACTGGTACACTCTTCCACGTAACCAAGGATACACATTTTTTACTCAGTGAATAAAATTTGAAATTAAAGAGTGGTGAAATACTTTGTGGTGCGCAGGTGACGCCGTAACAACCTTCACCCCGCACCCAGCCACCACAAACTTCATTAAAAGTTTATGCTTCTGATTTTTAACACAAACCGGAAATAAAGGTGAATATATGTAGATGTATTAAGGTGTATTCTATATGCTGTGTGTGTGTGTGTGTGTGTGTGTGTGTGTGTGTGTGTGTGTGTGTGTGTGTGTGTGTGTGTGTGTGTGTGTGTGTGTGTGTGTGTGTGTGTGTGTGTGTGTGAATTAACAAAATAAATAAAGCAATGATTCGATAAAACAATTGAATTAAAAAAAAACATATGTACTTGATACAATCCTAAAAAAGAAAGAAAGAAAAAAAAAAAGACGCTAGAAAATGATGTATAAACATTCGCCCTTAAAAATTACCCTAATAATAAACATACATCCAGTACCTTACACTCATACCTTCCCCTTTTCCTTCCACTTCAAGGGTGATGGTGGACGACGCTTCCTTAAGGCGATAAATAAAATAAAAAAAACACTACATTGTATAAATTCATAAAAAAAAACTCATTTCATACTGCATTTTAAAATATTCAATCGCAATGAGGTAACACAGCAATACGGCAACACAGTACCATGTAAACAGGTAACAGGTAACTACGTATATGATTGCATTTGTGTGTGATTGATGAATATTGTTACATGAATAATACCTGTATCCACGAGCAGCTAGCTATACAAGCATACATATGTCGGGTATAAATAAATAGATGCAGTAGACCGGCATACATCCATCATCCACGCATTGCAATCACTGTCTGTTTGGGTACCGGAAACAACCTATATTGTGTACATTTCCGTCTTGGCCAAATACACTATATACATACACGTTAATTTCTCTCCTCTCGTGTGTGTGTGTGTGTGTGTGTGTGTGTGTGTGTGTGTGTGTGTGTGTGTGTGTGTGTGTGTGTGTGTGTGTGTGTGTGTGTGTGTGTGTGTGTGTGTGTGTGTGTGTGTGTGTGTGTCCGATAAAGATGATTAGATAAATAGATAGGTAGATAGGTAGACAGATAAATAGATTGATATATAGATACATAGTTAGATGGATGGATAAAGATGAGTAAGAGAGAGAGAGAGAACAAGAAATTGAGTAAGGAAGTCACCTTGTTCGGATATCAACATAAAATAAGATCACACCAATACAACACCATTACAACCAGGGCCACGTTTCATACCGGTGTAAAGCCAGAATGCCGATAAAATCAATCAATTAATCATTGGAGGCATACGCTGAGGGACGCATCGCCTCGCCCACCCTTCGAGGCCAACCCTCCAGCGATCACCCCAACACTCCCAACAGGAAGCATCGACTTGCCCCAGCTACGAACTTTGTGGGCGTCCCCTTAGCCGCCTCCACCCCGGGTTATCCCTTTCAGAAACTACCTGACAAGCAGGATCAGCTTCTGGGTAACGTGCCACATGCCCATATAGCCGGAGTTGACGTTGGCGGACTAAGGTGGTAATGGACCTTGATTCAGTCTCACGGAGCAGTCGCTGATTTTACACAAAGTCATTCCAGCCATATCTTATGATTCCGCGAAGGTAGAAAGACATATATACATTTCCTTTTAATAAATACAACTGAGCCACAATGTAGGGGAGGCTTGCTCACTGCGCCATTTGATGATTAAGGGGATTAATTTCACCACGCGATGTATGGTCACGTAGCCTGAGCAGTGGAGGAAGAGGGTGGTGTGTGAGGGCAAGCATAGGGGGTCACTTCAACGGGTGATGGTGAGCTAAGGCGAACGGCCTGTGTATTGCAACGTGCCATTGTTTGTATGAACCGGCATTCATGGTTGGTGGAAGCAGCCAGACAGGAAGAATAACTGTGGGCATCAGTGCGGCGAGGTGAATGGCCCCACACAGGAAGACTTGAAGGGGCGGCAGGAGTGAATAGACAGACACCTACTATTCATTGGCCGGCTTCGATCCCTCAATCCCAACCTGTGCTCTTGTTAGGCGTCTATGAACACCAGGCAGCCACTACACAGACTTAGGTAGTATGATACTCAGGGTCTTGAAGCAGCTTATAACAGACACTTTAAAGGTATTCAGGTTGCTGTTGAAGGTAAAACCCAAAAATACATCTGCAGTTATTTTCAACATGGAGAAACACGGAATTTTATAAAGGATCAGAGTGTGTTTGTGTGTGGAAAGTGTTGACTATGTAATGGATAACATCCATTTAATAACACACACACACACACACACACACACACACACACACACACACACACACACACACACAACACACAACACACAACACACAACACACAACACACACACACACCCACACCCACACCCACACACACACCCACCCCCACCCCCACACCCACACACACACACACAACACACAACACACAACACACAACACACACCCACACCCACACCCACACCCACACACACACCCACCCCCACCCCCACACCCACACCCACCACCACACCCACACCCACACATACACACACACACACACATTGGTAGCTCGGTGG
>JAPQNM010000043.1:19598156-19603156 GCA_029783475.1 Metacarcinus magister | reverse complement strand
ACAACAACAGCAATAGCAACAGCAACAACAACAACAACAACAACAACAACAACAACACGAATAAGAACAACAAAATCATAAATAAAAAAAAAGGCAGAAATAAACGAGAAAAAAAAAAACTACACTTAAGATGCCACTGAAATTAGTAATCATAACCCGTCTCCTTCCCTTTATCTGTACACAAGGTTACCATGCCACCAGACAGACACATCAGCAGCAACCTCTCAACTTGTCCTTCAAAACACAAGTAAGACCAAACAAGGCTAAGTCCTCTCCACACCATCTAACACACGAGGAGGACAGGAGGGGACAGGAGAGGACAGGAAGGGGCAGGAGGGGATAGGACGGGACAGAACGGGACAGGAAAGGATAAGAGGGGACAGAGAGCCACATCCATTCACGTTTGTCATCCAAGTCTTGAAAGAGTGGAGAAAATAGCGTGTGGGTGAAGGTAATAAGGCGGCTGGTGATGACAGCTATTACTACCATCTGTCTTGTATCAGAGAAACGGTCAACTGTTTAGGTCAGGGGTCGGCAACCTTTTAAGTGCGAGGGCCAGAGAAAGCTTCTAGGAGTAGCCTGCGGGCCGGAGTGGCAAAGAGAACGCAAAACTGACAGTGTACCAAAATTTTATAGAAAAGAGGCAAACCAGAGACCAGATTACAAGAAATTTATTGAAAAACATGCAAATCATTGACTGCAGAAGACAGTTTGTGACAATATACAAAAAAATATAGAAATGCAGGCAAACCAGTGACTATATTACAAGAAATTTTTGTAGAAAAGCAGGCAAACCAGTGACTATATTACAAGAAATTTTTGTAGAAAAGCAGGCAAACCAGTGACTATATTACAAGAAATTTTTGTAGAAAAGCAGGCAAACCAGTGACTATATTACAAGAAATTTTTGTAGAAAAGCAGGCAAACCAGTGACTATATTACAAGAAATTTTTGTAGAAAAGCAGGCAAACCAGTGACTATATTACAAGAAATTTTTGTAGAAAAGCAGGCAAACCAGTGACTATATTACAAGAAATTTTTGTAGAAAAGCAGGCAAACCAGTGACTATATTACAAGAAATTTTTGTAGAAAAGCAGGCAAACCAGTGACTAGATTATTAGAAATTTATTGAAAAACATGGAAATCAGTAGCTGCAGAAAACAGTTTTATTAAGAGACATACACATTAGTGGGATGGTTGGTGCTGTTTGCAATGGAGAAGTGATTCAATATCTGGATCGATTGATGAGGTAGACAAGAGCAGAATGTCATTGAGGTGGCAGTCACTTAGCTGGAAGGGAATGAGAGACTTAGTATATTTAATTTTTGAAAAGTTGTTCACAACAGTAAGTGCTGCCAAACATGGCAACGATGCGTTCTACATGCTCAATGTAATTTGGAAATTTGTTAGAAGGGAGGACGAGGTCACGCAAGAAGGACAGTGGAGAAGCATGATGGTACTTTGCCTTCAGTTCGTCATTACATTGAAGCTCCATCAACTCCATCTGCAAGGGGCAGGGGCTTCGTCCACAGGGAAGTCAAAGAGGGAGGTGAACATCTTGAAGCCCGGAGCCAGTGGCCTGACACCTGTGAAACGGGAGGCAAATTCCTCCCGCAAACAGGTGATAACACTCAAGATCTAAATATACCAAGTCAACTCAAGGAGGTGGCGATGACGCGCCAACCCCCTAAACGTGACGTCAAATGCCCCTCACTGCTTGGCTCCGCCCTCATTTCTAAGTCACCCCTTAGTTGCGCTGTTAGTGAGGTTCAGTGTGTTTCCGCCTCTATGCTTACCCAGAAAAGAAATATACCTCGATCTATATATTAGATGAAGGATACCGAACAATTGTGCTGTGTATGGATGTGCCTCTAGCTACACAAAGAAAGGCAACATAACTTCCCATCGTTTTCCTAAGAACGATGAGATGACATATTCAAGAAAATATCAAATTATATATATTTCAGTAACGTAGAGAGAGAGAGAGAGAGAGGAATAAACCAGAAAAGAGCCTGGAAGAGGAAGCGGATGAATCTTACGCCTGGCTTTACGCGGGACTCCGAGGTGTTAGTGTTGGCCAAGATCTGCCTACACAAAGAAGGACAACATAACCTTTCATCGTTTTTCTAAGAAAGATGAAGATTAAATACTCGAGGAATTGCAGCGACGAGTGAAGAGCCTGAGGAAGGAAAAAGATTCCTTCTCAAAGAAAAAGAGGATTTGAAGAGGGAGAAGATTACACCTCTTGAGATATTAGATATGAATGGTAAAGAAAGTAATGATGCGTCAGAAGTGTCCTGCTTCCCTACTGTCCACTTCACAAGTCAATGGCATTTTAACTGCAAATACTGTGAGAGAGTGGAAAAAAGATGATATAAGCCGTCCTCTGACGTTCCGGAGCCTTACTTCTAAAGGATAAAGGTTCTTACGAGAAAAACTCAAGTATCCTGCTTGATGTAACAGCACATTTTGCGTGCTGCATGATGTTTTTCCGCTTGCTCTCAACAGGAAACAGAGATTATAAAATACCAACAAGGAAGCTTATGAAATAACTCTGTGTACATATATACTAGATATAGATAGATATATAGATATTATGTAAGTAAAGTAGAATAAGGTTATTGCAGCTCTACTTAACTGATTTGAGATAATTAATGATATAGTAAAATGTATTGCCTTATCTAATTTTTTTTACACCTGTATACACTCGTGTGTGTGTGTGTGTGTGTGTGTGTGTGTGTGTGTGTGTGTGTGTGTGTGTGTGTGTGTGTGTGTGTGTGTGATAAAGAAGGAAATAATGGGGTAGAGAGGAGGATGGTGAGGTGTGAACGGGCGGTAAGGGGCAAGTGACGTCACGCACAGTATACGCGCGTCGCTGTGAGTTGATCTGGTTTATCTGGATCTTGACAACACCACCAACACCGTCATGCATAAACTGACGAGCAGCCAGTTGAGCCTCCCACAAGCGCAGTTGTACCTCGAAGGTGAAGACTGATGTGCAAATACATGTCTGTGACTAGAATATTTTTGCCTTGCAGCTTCACGTTGAGGTCATTTAGGTGCGTAGTTATATCTGTGAGCAGGGCCAGACGAGCAAGCTATTGCGGGTCGGAAAAATGATCAGCACCGGGGAGGTTCTTTTGACGGATGAAGATGGCGATCTCCTGCTGCAGGTCGCACACGCGGGACAGCATGGCTCAGCAGGTCACCATAGTGTGCGTTGACTTGGTCCGTTAGTGCCTGGAACTGGCGGTGGTTAAGGATGGAGTCAACAACCTTCACGACTACAGACATGACATCAGTAAGGTTGGTAAACTTGGAGCACAGGGACTCTTGGTGGATGATGCAGTGCGCCTTGTGGATGGGCTGGGTGTGTCCGGCGGCCTCACAGTGACGCACTAGCAGTGAGGCGGTACCCTCCCTCTCTCCAGTCATTGCTGGGGCACCGTCGGTCGTCACGCACACCAGACGGGACAGGTCGAGGGAGTGTTGCTTCACACACTGAAGCATCACGTCGAAGATGTCCTACAAAGTGGTGGTGCGGTGCAATGGAACTCCTCATAAACGTGCGGGGCAGCAGTGACTCCATGAATGAAAATCGCCAACTGGACTGTGTCCTTCATATCTGTGCTCTCATCAAGAGCGAGGACCTAAACTTTAGGTCCTTGCGTCTTCTTTCCCCAATGAACTGTACGTATCAAGGAAATAGGTAATACTTTGTAACTGTTAAGGTATATGTTTTGAGCCAAATCACTGTATATTCAACGTTTTGTCACTGTATTTTCACTACACTACCGTTAGACTTAACTATGAATCCACGGCCCAGGTCAAGGTAGATTATTAGAGGCTTATCCATGTTTTTTTCTTCTTTCATGTCAGTAAGTAAATGTGCTGACGTGGAACCCTTGAAGAAGATCAGGTGTGTTAAGCCTGATGTCACAATCTTGCCTCCTCGCGGTCTCTACCCACCAAAGGCAAGACGATGATGAACGTCATGTCAATACTCAATCTTTGCCTCACTCTAGTTACCTTTACCCAAAACTTAAGTAATTTTTCTAAAACTATATACTCCTTAACTTAAATCCATAGACTTATAGTAGTGAAAATATATGAAAAAAAAGGAAAAAAAATTACATTCGTTTGCTTTCCATCCTGTGACTTTTCAGGTACAAGTTGGTCTCCTCAGTGTCTCTCTGTCTGTCCGCGTGTGTTCTGCCGCTAAGTGACGTCACGCTGCCAGGGGTGCCGCGTGCAGAGGAGTGCACGTGAGCTGCCTAATCAATGTTCTGGGGCTTCGTGTTCATAAAGTTTTCGCAAAATAAATATTGGTTACCGGAACTGGAAGCGATATTTCTACTTTGAATAATAAAAAAAAATTGTTGAAATAAACAAAAATCAAATGTACTGTTTAACTAATCATCCTTTTGTTTCCTATAGATATTTATGCTAGTGCTATGTTATCATTTTTTCATAGTTGTTTTAGTTTTATAACCGTTTTTTTGGGGTGTGTGTGTGGGGGGGGGGTCTGCTATAATAGTAACCATTATTGAACGCGCAACAGTCCAGTTTTGTAGCAAAGTGATTTATAAACGTCATTGGAAAAGGACAATCAGATTATTAGTTTACATGTCACTGGTGGGATTTGGAAGTCCAGACTAATAATAATAATAATAATAATAATAATAATAATAATAATAATAATAATAATAATAATAATAATAATAATAATAAAGTACTTAAAGAACTTAATGCAAATCCTGTAAATTCAGCTTATAAGCCTCAAACATAAGGGTGACTGGAAAAATTACTTCAAACACTCAAATTCATGCGGAGAAATTTGGTGTGGAGAATAGCAGTGGCTGGGACGAGAACACAGACCTTTTGATTTTTGCCATAAGAAAAAAATCCTCAGGAAAGCCTTGGATATTCACCTTTTCAGCACCTGTTTGGGAGGAACGTAAGCTAACCTCTTATGCTTTCAACCCACGCCTGTATCAAAC
>JAPQNM010000043.1:19583156-19593156 GCA_029783475.1 Metacarcinus magister | reverse complement strand
CACATAGCTTATCATTAGTAGTATTTTGTTAAGCAGATACCACCTCGTTATAAGCCAATACGTCTCCTGATATATGTTACTTCTATGTATTCCTATGTAATCCTTCCAACACACTGCCGGCAGGACATCGTGGCAACACATATTGATTGGAGAGCACAGGGATATAAATTTTCATAAGACATAGGAAGGAAGAGTAACTATCTGCATAATACACATGGTTCTGAACTAAAAAATAAGACTGATATAGTAACAAAACAAATCAATACATAACCGAGGAATGAGTATTAAAGATGATGAGGAGCGGATATCCATTGCGCTAGTGTGTCAAAGCGAAAAGTTAGGTCCATGTCGAGGAATGGAACAACCTATGGTGATGAACGGAACAGGACAGGAACGCGGAACAGTCTTGCTGGTGTGGAGGAGCGAAGGACGACGTGTATGAGATGCTTTGTATAACGAGGAATGTAATAGATATGAGAGAGAGAGAGAGAGAGAGAGAGAGAGAGAGAGAGAGAGAGAGAGAGAGAGAGAGAGAGAGAGAGAGAGAGAGAGAGAGAGAGTGTGTGTGTGTGTGTGTGTGTAAACAAAGTCTGGATCGAACACATGTGATAATAAATTTGACCCCATAACTACAACACGAACCATCCAACCCAATGACTCCTACTGTTCACATCACGTATCAAACCTGTATAAAATGTACATAATTGCCTCAAGGTAGGTAGAAAAAACAAAATTGGAATTATGTGAAAATTTGAATAAAAAACGTCACTTTGATAGTTCTCCTCTTTACCCGACTGTCTCCTCCTCTTCCTCCTCCTCCTCCCAGACCAATTTGTGAGGTGAGTGAGGCGAGCCGTCAACAGGGAAAAGATTAATGTTCAATTGCCTGTAAATGACGTGATGAGAGGACGGGGACCTCCACTCATCCCCCTCCTCTCCTCCTCCTCCTCCTCCTCCTCCTCCTCCTCCTCCTCCTCCTCCTCCTCCTCCTCCCTCATCCATCTACCCTCCTTCCTCTCTCCATCCTTTTCCTTTCCCTTCCACAACTCCACTTACGTCCGTTCCTTCACTCCTTTCCATCTCTCGCTACTCTCCTACCAATACCATCCACCTCCCACCTCCTCCTTCCCTCCCTCTACCCCTTCCCTTCCCCTCTACATCTCTCCTGCACCTTTACCCTTTACCTCCACCCAACCCCTTTCTCTCCATCCCCTCCGGCCTCCGACCCTCCACTTGACGAGAGCGAAAAGATACGGGGTTGCGTCTCCTTGAGTTTCCCCTGCAAGTGAAACGCGATAGCTCGTAGAAAACGGAGAGAGGGGCGACTCGAGGGTTTGGGGGGCGATAAAGACATCGCCCCCAGGTATTGGAAGCACTCTGAGGACTTGAAACTGCCGCTGAAACTTGAGGATACAAGCGAACGTCTCAAGGGCAGTGTGGGGGCGGGGGGGCATTGAGGAAAAAAAAGGAAAGGAAAGGAGAGGAAAGGAAAGGAGGGTAGACTGAGGGATGAGGAGGATAAGAGGAGGAAGAGGAGGAGGAGGAGGAGGTGGAGAGAAACGTATATTTTAGAGGAACAAAGGAAGACGTAGAAATTAAAACGAAGGAGAATAACAGACGGGGAAAAAAAAAAAAAAAAAAAGGAAATGAAAAAGAGAATGAATAGCTGAGACTAAACAAGGGAATAGACAGGAAGCAGACAAGAGGAGAAAGAGAACAAAATATCGAGAATCATAGGTGAAGGCAAAAGAAGAAGGAGAAGAAAGAAGAAGAAAAGAAAAAGGGTTAACACAATATTGGAAAGAGGAGGAAACGGAGGAGGAGAAGGAGGAGAGAGCTAGGAAGAGAAAAAGATGGGATGAGAGGAAGGAGGTTAGGGAGGGAGGGAGGAGGAAGAAGAAGAAGAAGAGGAGGAGGAGGAGGAAAAAGGAGGAGGGAGATAGGAAGAGAAAGAGATGGGACGAGAGGAAGAAGGCTGTCGAGGGAGGAAGAAGAAGAGAAGGAGGAGGAAGCTAGGGAGATAAAGGGAGGGAGGGAGGGAGGGAGGGAGGGAAGGTGAATAAAAAATAAAAATAATAAAAATTCTGCTGAGAGATTACGTGAAGAAGCTCAACCAGGTGAAGAAGTCCTGCCATAGAAATTAGTCCGGAAGAGTCTCGACCTCATTATAATATGAATAGAGAGCGTTCCGTGCCGTCAAAATGAGAGAATGCTTCTCACCAGGGACGGAAACTGCGGAGATGATGGACAAAGGAGGAGGAGGAGGAGGAGGAGGAGGAGGAGGAGGAGGAGGAGGAGGAGGAGGAGGAGGAGGAGGAGGAGGAGGAGGAGGAGGAGGAGGAGGAGGAGGAGGCTGGGGAACTATAGTGGAGGAGTTAGAGCACAAGAAATAGAAGAAAAAAATTGATTTATCTGACTTAATGACTGACTGACTGACTGACTAACGGCCTGACTGACTGATCGACTGACTGACCATTAAGACGATTACAGAGACAGTGACAAAGAAAATAAAAACTGAAGACAACAAAAACACATACACAGATAGAAGATAGATGGACACACCAACAAGAGGAGCAAAGACAGAGAAAGATAAATCAACACACGTATTTAATGATGAATAAACAGCCAAACAAAAATAGGAAAAGAAAAACAGCAAAACAGGTGTAGATACTAAAATAAAAAACAAAATATAAATCACAAATACAAGTAGTGATAATCCACAACCTAGACACACACACAGGTAGAAAAAGAAATAACAATACACAAAAATCTTGATCAATACCAAATCCTTTCTTTTCAAACACGGCACACATTCACCGTCGTCACTTCCATCACACATCCTAGGCACAGACGACGGACAACGGGAGCTCAATCGGCGGTGTATTGGGTATGCAAACACTAGTGACGTTATGCTCTTTGACCAATCAGCGCTGCCTCTACACTACACTAACGGACGAACGAACCAGGAGGAAACCACAACAGAAATTCAACGTAAGTCTCAGCAACGGAACACTTGTCTAAACTCAGTATTTTAAAAGTTAATACTAAACTTATCATCTTCCCTCCCTAACAAGCACACACACAGCAATGAAATACTAATCAGGTATAAGGTTAATAATGTCCCTCTCACAATAGTCCTCTTTGATCCTCCTCCTCCTCCTCCTCTCCTGCACGCCCCTCGTTGCCTGACTGTAGGTGGTTTGTTTATGGTAGCGATGAAACTCCACGTAGCCGTCTGCTTGTTAGTCAGAATACACGTGTACACCGCGGGCCTCTGTGAAGGGCGGGACGGCGGTGGGATGAGGAGTGTGTCGCTTTGAAGAGGAGAGGAGAGGAAGAGAGGAGAGAGAGAGAAAGAGAGAGAGAGAGAGAGAGAGAGAGAGAGAGAGAGAGAGATGAGAGAGAGAGAGAGAGAGAGAGAGAGAGAGAGAGAGAGAGAGAGAGAGTAAAGAGACCAAGGACTATAGCAGAAATGTATAAACGTAAGGAATGACTATAAAAACGAATTGAAAAAAGGCTGGAAATCAGACATGCAAATAGGACAGCCCAGCAGCCCTCACGTGCACCTCATGGGAATCACACACTTAATGACCTCAATTCAATGGTTTACAAATCACCACTAAACACGACACAGATAGATACCTTCATCCTATATCCAAGTCTTATATCAAAAACCTTATATATATATTTTTTTTTCCCCCTCGATGACTGCAGGAAGTAATGACTATAAGAAATACAATATAATAAATGTATATAGACAATCTTCGTAGTTGCAAAATAACAAAAACTAGAAACTACACCTTGAAACTATCTAGGACCCAGACTATTTGAGCTTCACGTTCATAAAACCCAAGAAAAACGTGGTCAAATATAAAGAATTGTGATCAAAAATATAGGAAAGACCTGCTCTTCCCCCTCCCACTTCCACTCTTTTTTTTTTTTTAAACTATTCGAGAAAACAAAAGAAAAATACGACCCCCTATGGGCCTGAAAAAATATATTGGGGTGAGTATTGGAACGATGGGATGGGTGAAATGGGGTGATAGCGAGGCTGGGATGGGCGGGGATGGGCGGGGATGAGGGGGGGAGAAAAAGAGTTATGGTGGGTGAGGTGGCAGGGATTAAGAGAACTGTGTGCTTGTTAGGGAAAAGAGAGAACCAACCTGAACCATGTCCTCTCTCTCTCTCTCATCTCTCTCTCTCTCTCTCTCTCTCTCTCTCTCTCTCTCTCTCTCTCTCTCTCTCTCTCTCTCTCTCTCTCTCGACGGTGGCATCTTGTAAAGTTTAATTTCGTAGGAAACAGGAAGGAAGGAGCCAATATTCCGATCGGGCGAGGTGGAGGCTGTGAGAGTGGAGAGGGAGAGAAGGAGGGAGGGAGAGGTGGAGGCTGCGAGAGTGGAGAGGGAGAGAAGGAGGGAAGGAGAGGAAGTGAGAGGCTGGGAGGGAATTGGGGAAAGGATTGAGGGAGGGAAGTTGGGGAAAGGACTGAGGGAGGGATGTGGGGAAAGGATTGAGGGAGGGAAGTGGGGGGGGAGGATTGAGAGAGGGAAGTAGGGTGAAGGAATTGAAGGAGGGAGGGAGGAAGGGATTGAGGGAGGGAGAGCGTAAGGGAAGGGAGGGCAGGGAGGGAGGGAAAGAGACCTGGCACCTAAAAATTCCGTTCTGGTGGTAGCTTATATAAAGGTATTTTTAATCTTTCGTTTCGTTCTCCATGTTGTTTGCTCCTATACGTACCACCGGTTTATCGTGCATACAGAAAGAGAGAGAGAAAGAGAAAGAAAGAAAGAGAAAGAAAGAAAGAGAAAGAGAGAAAAGAGTACCGATGCCAGAGAAGGACAGTGAGAACAAGAATGACACGCAAAGAGAGAGTTAAAAAGAGAAAGAAAGAAAGAGAGAGAGAGAGAGTAAGCAGTCCATCCATCAGGCGATAAGGGAGAGCAGGTCATTGGCGTCACTCTAATGGAACGGGTAAACACGTTCATTACTCACCTCTACCTTAATGAATAACCAACCCTCAGCTAGCCGTGATTAATGCACTAAATAACATCACGTTTATCTACCTGGACGACCTAATTGTTCATAGGTGTTGGCATTCGTGGAGGTGTGTGTGTGTGTGTGTGTGTGTGTGTGTGTGTGTTGGGGAGAGAGGAGGATGTACAGTGTTTAGTGGTATATGAAGTGAAGAAAAGTTCGCATGCCGACTAGTCTACTTTAGTACCTTTTAATACGACAAACTTTTCCTTACATACAACTAATAATAAAAAAAGTCACTAAATTGTTATCATTATACTTCTTATCATTATCAGGAATATCTGCAATGCGCTTCCTTTTCTTTCTCTTATCAACCAATCTTCTTGTCACTCGAACTCATTCAAGCGAGGAGTATTGAGACACTACTAAACCCCTTCTAGAGAGTATCGGAACACCTCTTGGGGCGCGTGGTGATCATTAAAACCCTTTACTATCTCTCCACCTCAATACACTACTATTATACCATTTCCTTAACTAGATAAAAAAACAAAAAAGGGTGAGGAAAAAGAATCGGATCCCTTTTCCTTCTCGTATTTCCAGAGTCTACGATAGGTTAGGTTCGCTTGTGTACTAAACAAAGGGAGGAACACAAGGATAATCATCACTTTACGCTCCTACGCCACCACCCTCGAGACATTTCCATATAAAAATGTGTGTAATAATGACTGTGTGTGTGTGTGTGTGTGTGTGTGTGTGTGTGTGTGTGTGTGTGTGTGTGTGTGTGTGTGTGTGTGTGTGTGTGTGTGTGGAATGGGTTTATGATGCTGTGTTTACGTTGTGATGAATGGTAATAGGCAACGTATGTGAGAGAGAGAGAGAGAGAGAGAGAGAGAGAGAGAGAGAGAGAGAGAGAGAGAGAGAGAGAGAGAGAGAGAGAGAGAGAGAGAGAGAGAGAGTCACATTTTTCATTATATACTGCTATATTCCAAGACTTTTCCCTCTTCCTCTTGACTATAGTTCGTTCCATATCAGAAAAGAAACTTGTGTTCGGTAATTCTCTCCCTACAAATTGTCCCAACCCTGTGCATTCCTTTTACCAAGCAAATACGTAACTGATATACAATAATACTAAAGACAACATAATTAATAGAAAACCCATACATTATATTATATTAACATCTCTTCTATAGATATATAAACACATGTAACAAGTATTATCTAGATAGTCTGTTGATAAAATAAACTAACGTGAGCGGCCTTAGCGAGACAATAGTAATAATAATAATAATAATAATAATAATAATAATAATAATAATAATAGTAATAATAGTAATGATAATAATAATAATAATAATAATAATAATAATAATAATAATAATAATAATAATAATAATAATAATAATAATAATAATAATAATGTGAAAAGTCTGTTGGTGTAATGCACTACTTTACTACGGGGAAGGAAAAAACGTTGTCTATTATAGTTTGTGTATTTTATCAGCAGACAATTAACACTTGTTACATGTATTTATATAGTAAGTAAAAAGGTAAATAGAATGTATTATAGTGTATTTTCAATGAATTATGTTGTCCTTAGCATTATTAAATATCAATTACCTGTTTGCATAAAGAGTGCACAGATTTGAACAATTTGGGAGTGTTGCTTAACGCCACTATTGCCATAAACGATGTGTCACCACCTTCAGTCGGTCCCATACACGACCGGTTTCTGTCCTACACCTGAGTTTGTGCTAATGACTAAATAGATAAATAGATCAATCAATAAATAAATAAATAAATACATAAATAAATAAATAAATGCACTCGTATAGCATGATGAAATAATCCTCTTTTTTCTTGTATGGTGGTAAATTGAAGTATATTGCGTTTCATAAAGCATTCTATTAATCAAATCACTGCCCCCAAAAATAAAATGAAAAAATTCTTTGTTAAAGGAAAATGAAAATATCGACAGGTAATCAGAGTAATGGGAAAATTCATCAAAATTCATTCATTTCTTAAATTAAAGGATAACTTTTGCACTCCCACTACCGGCCAGTTATTAGTGAGAGAGAGAGAGAGAGAGAGAGAGAGAGAGAGAGAGAGAGAGAGAGAGAGAGAGAGAGAGAGAGAGAGAGAGAGAGAGAGAGAGAGAGAGAGAGAGAGAGAGAGAGAGAGAGGAGAGAGAGAGAGAGAGAGAGAGAGAGAGAGAGAGAGAGAGAGAGAGAGAGAGAGAGAGAGAGAGAGAGAGAGAGAGAGAGAGAGAAAATAGACAGTAAGACGAGGATACCAAGAAAAGAAGGATGAAATGAGGAAAAAGCATTCTTACTCAAACCATGCAACTTTCCTTTACTTAACAAAGGATGGAAAAGAGAGAGAGAGAGAGAGAGAGAGAGAGAGAGAGAGAGAGAGAGAGAGAGAGAGAGAGAGAGAGAGAGAGAGAGAGAGAGAGAGAGAGAGAGAGAGAGAGAGAGAGAGAGAGAGAGAGAGAGAGAGAGAGAGCACTGGGCTGTAAATGGACACAAGTCTCCTCACCCCGACGGCCGCAAGGCAAAAGATTGAGGCTGCGAGGAGATTACTTGTCTAGTAAAAACATCGATATAATTTCCCTTTTATCAGAAAGACATTTCCTGCCTTCCAAGCAACGTCCTGAAGAGCAGAGAGGAGAGCAGGGATGCGGGAGGGACGGAGGAGGAGGAGGGAGAGAGGTAGGAAAGAGAAGGAAGGAGGGAGGGAGGTAAGAGGAGGAGGGAGAACATAACTGAGGAAATGGAGGGAAAATATATTTAGAAGGAGTGTCCTTAGCGCCAGTCACTGCAAGAAGGGCCGGCGGAGAGGCACCTCACTCACACACACACACACACACACACACACACACACACACACACACACACACACACACACACACACACACACAAAGAGAGAGACACACACTCACACCTGTTCGTTAAGTCTATTAATTGTCTTTCCTGTTCCTTTCAATAATAAGACACGACAAGGCAATAATATCATTCAAGATGGGAGACAAAAATTAATGCGATGCAGCAAAAATGTAACTCAGCGCTGCCTTCCGTTCTTGTTTGTGTCTCAGAAGTGGCAGCAAAACTTGGCATTTAAATTTCGTTCTATTACCACCTGCTGCTTCGATATTTTATTTATTTTTGTTAATTAATAATGTAATTAACGCTCGCACGCCGGCAAATACACACACACACACACACACACACACACACACACACACACACACACACACACACACACACACACACACACACATACACACACACACACACACACACACACACATATTCAAACACACCACAAACTAACCCGTCTGCACTACAAACAAAACTGCTTTTTTATACTAAATTGGAAAAAAGTTTTAATTTGTAGTGTGCTTAAAAAATTTACCAAGATATAGTGATTCTCATACATGAGTAATCCGTGTTAGTCAAGAAAAAAAAACTGTTGAAATTTGAAGAAAAAAAGAACATACACGTAAATCAAGGGATTATTGTATACATACATCTGTACATTCTATACAACTTCCATTACTTGTATCTATCGCTTAGTGTTCCTCTTTTGACTCCATGAATTGTACAGTAATGATTAAGAAAAAAGTTGCGAAAAAAAAAAATAGAAGATTATATACTTTTAAAAGTACCGCTACTTTATAATTGTGTATTGTGTCATGCAGTGTACCGTGAAACAAGGCTGCTGCAGCGATAGTCTCATTCATACATACGGGCAAGGAAGGAACCACCGCCTGGCCACCCAACCAAACATCTTCAGGAAGAAAAAAAACCTCACTGATCTGTGGGGATTCTCCGGCAAGTTCTCGCAGGTTATTGAAAGGAAGTGTGAGGAAAGTGAATCTCAGTGTGGAATAATTCTTAAATCTTATATTCAAGTGACACGTTTGGGATTGTGAGGCTCTCCACACACCAGATGGATGGCAGTGTGGTCGTTCAGCAGACCACTTCGGAATACTTATAAGTGTGTAGATGGGTGGGTGGGTGGGTGGGAGGATGGGAGAGTGTGTGTGTGTGCGTGTGTGTGTGTGTGTGTGGGAGGGTCATGGGAAAGGGACAGCTGCTAACGCCATCTAGGACAGCATGAATGTAAGCCATCAGCACCGTTGCCATTTTGACGGTGGCAAAAAGAGAAGGGGAAAAAAATAAAGGGAAAATCTGCTGTGTAAATATTGTTTATGTTCAACTAAATCACACGGAGCTGCAATAAAGAAAAGTAAAAGGCTCTCAGAGTAAACATGGGAGTGCGGAAAATCAACAAATCGGTGGACGTAAAATTCTTTCCCTTTTCATTACAGGCGCGAAATAAATTGTTGAATAAACTAATCGTAGTCACAACTCTTTCTGGCGACGGTTTTACAAATTTTCTCCCTATGGACAGAGAATAAAAGAGTGGCCGATGTCCTCGCATTGAGACACCTGCCGCCGTGCATCATGCTCCTTGACATTTATTAAAACTCCACGGGACTATAAATATAATGGATGGCCGGCATGAAATCTGTTTATGAAATTTCAACAGCGAGTGATTCATTGTTCGCCATCGCTGCTCGGCATTTTTCTTATTACCAAATTTACCTTTTCCTCGCACTCTCTCGGGGCAAGATAAAGTACACATTGATAGCGAGTATTCATACATTTTGACTCACCATCTCCCAAGACTTGTAGGAATACACTGGAAGAACTTTTTTAGACCGATCTGTTCCTTACTTTACCTATTCCTTGTTCCTTCACTTCCACAACAACGTATTAGTTCTAAGGGCGTGACATACCCCTACTCGACCCCATCATTGTGTTTCCCCTCCCTCCCCCTCCCCCTCCTCCCTCCTCCTCCTCCTAGTTCGCTGTCCTCCATCCTATTCCCATCAGCCTCCCCATCTCAGCACATGTTCCTCCTATCCCATCTTTTCCCTTGCCTTCCTCTCTCTCCTCTATCCTCCCTTCTCCCCAATCCTTCACCAACCTCACCACTCACTCCTATCCTGCATACAATGGGCTTC
>JAPQNM010000043.1:19545656-19573156 GCA_029783475.1 Metacarcinus magister | reverse complement strand
TGTACATAATATTAACACTTAGTAGAGTAAACTTAGTAACGTACCATAAGCCAAAGACACGGATATTAGCACAACGGTAAAGGAGTATTGAGCAAACATTACCTCATTTCATCAATAATAAGCATTTTCCAATAAATTATAAACACAGATGCGTCACTGAATATAAGGCAAGATGACTACACTAATCATTAACATTAACAACTTCCTGAGAGGGAAAAAAACTGGAGGGAGGCAAAAAAAAAAGAAGTTCAGGAGTCAAAAATTTTAAGTCTTTCCTTGTTAAAGCCACCGAACCTTACTTTACCTTCCTGTCTCACCTACGACGCATGTATCACGTAGCTCATTAGCCCTCCCTCGCCTACCTCGCCTCCACCTCACATTTTCACCACATTTCTTCATCTCCTTTCTTGCCGCGCGTCATGCAGTCAGTCAGTCAAGTTGCCTCTTTATTCTACAGTACGGGATGAGATGAGGCGTCACTGTCTAGTCAGCTGTGTTTTGCAGTGTATCTTGTAGTATCGGTAAAGTTGATTGTACCTGATTGTGTGTCAACCTGTCTACTACCTGCTCTGCTCTTCACGTATATATACCCAATGCTACACAATATCTAAACAGACAGAGATAGACAGAAACTTTAATACAAATATCAACATTCGCACAAATTTTATTATACCGTATGTCTTTTTTTTATATTTACATTAATTTTCTTTAAGCCACGTGTTATATATGTACTGGACTTTATGTTCACCTCCGTTCAAGAGCGAGATCAAAGGAAGGTCAACTGGAATACAAGTCGAGTATGTAGTCTAGTGTCATCCTAAAGCTTGTGTGCCAATTATCCATTCCACGGCTTCAATTGGCTATTGTTGTATAAATTGGCTACCGCAGTATCTATATATATATATAACCTAAAAAAAAATCCATCATATATAACTTTTAACTTGTACACGCAATTTTTTTTTTTCTTTCAGCTCGCAATGTTTTAAAATGTCTATGGGATCGCAAAATACCAAACAGTTGAATAGATTTAGAGTATACGAGTATATTTAGGAAACATTTATGCGGACAATGATGAGATAATTGCTGCGTTATAAAGAACACGGAAATATTGCTGCCTGATACTACCATACAGATCACCAATGAATTATAAGGTCTCTCTCTCTCTCTCTCTCTCTCTCTCTCTCTCTCTCTCTCTCTCTCTCTCTCTCTCTCTCTCTCTCTCTCTCTCTCTCTCTCCCTTGTAAAATATAGATGGGCATGAGTTTTGATTGCACATAACTACTATTGGTATAGTGTAATTAGAGAACAAATATTACCGTGTTTTCAGATAGCAATGGGTTGAATGATGCATCAGTAATCAGTGCATTTATAACAGGTGACAAATAGGTACGACGGGCATGAAGAGTGTAATGCAAATGTCTTATGGATGGCGAGGTTACTTACTTCTCTGTTGGTGCAGCATTGTAAGGGGTAAGTGGAATAATAATCAGTGAAGTTCTATGTTAAGCACGAGAGGGACAGTGTGTGTGAGTGGGTGGGTGGGGGTGGGGGTAGGTGGGTGAGCGCGCGTGTGTGTGTGTGTGTGTGTGTGTGGTGGTGGTTTGCTATCGTGTCCCCGAAGAGGTCACACGGGCTAACAATAGAGCCCGTCGCAGTTATCATTATGATCGCTGATGTCGTGTGGTGGTGGCGGACTCTAGTCAGTCAACACCAACACCAGTAAATAAACAGGTATGCGGGAGTGTGTGTGTGTGGCCGCCGTGCCCCCAAGTTAGGGGACACACGGACGCAACAAATCACACACCCAATGGGATCTGGGCGCGGATCCATGTGTGTGTGTGTGTGTGTGTGTGTGTGTGTGTGTGTGTGTGTGTTGACAGGAAAAGAAGGAAAGTATAGTATAGCCTTTCTATATTATAAATGGAGTCAGTGTTTAGTGTTTTCATCTAAATAGGGAACATAGGTGGTGAGTGGTAAGTGAATGGTGACTAAAGGCAAAGATGGAGTCTGGTTAGAAAAGGATGTGGGATCAAAAAGCCTTGTGCTGCTAGTATGTGTGAGAGACTTGTGAATGGAATGTTGCATAAGGCAGAGCATGCTTTATCTTATACAAGGGCGAGGTGGTAGCATCTGTGTTGAAAGGTGGTGAGGCTGGACCAGGCACATATAGCAGTAAGTATAAAGGAGTACAAAGTACTAAGGAAGAAGAGATAGTAACAGTCCTACTGAACCTAACGAGGCTGTCCGTGTGGCTATACTCTACACTTATACACTTTATGATGTTTGTCAATAATTACAATTCAACTTTTATTAATGGATACTTGACAAACAACCCTTTACAAGCAAAGCTTTTTAGGAAAGCATATGAAGACAAACAAACAAAATAAATAGACTAGACACTTTTTTTTTTTCTTTTTTCTTCTATATCATTAACCGTTGGTGCCAGTTGGCTTATGGAGGCACAGATGGACTAGCCTTGCCTGTTATTTGGCGTAGGTTTTCAGATTTTTTATAGTGACACCTCAAAAGTTTATGTTCTCTCTTGAATATGTTGAGAACGTGCGAGGCTAATTGTTACTACAGCCTCATATGCATATAAACATTGTAAGTCCCGTCTGAGGACAGTATGGCAGCAATTTGGGTAGTCTTTGGCCACTCGGCGGTGATATCAAAGAATGAAAAGTGGTCAGCGAATAACGGGGATTCAAAACCCGGGACCCTAGGCTCGCATACCCGAGCTCTAGACCACTATACCACCGCAAAGTGGAAGGCTCCTCCCCACCCACCTCTCCCTCCAGTCAAAGCTGGCCGGAAGGGCAACCGATACAATGTAGTATAGACAAACTATCAAGGAATTTGCATAAGAAAGTGAGAAAACTGGTAATTTACTAGTATTAGCTACTGAAATCAAAAATAATAATAATTTAATTACGCAGGAATGAAATACTCGATTCGGTGAACTGATGCTAAGTGGTAATCAATTTTCTTTTTAAATGATTCAATTGTGTTAATGTTAACTATTTGTGTTAGGAAAGAATTCCAAATATTCATGATTTCATTAAAGAAAAAATGTTTCGCTTCGTTCGATCTAAAAACGCTTACCAATGATCTTGAAGTCATTGTTACGAGTGGTGCTTGTGAGATCAGTAGTTACAAAGTCATTTATATTAATATTGTCAGAGCTGCGGAAAATCTTAAATACCTCAATTAGGTCCCCTCATAGCCTACGTTTGCATCAACTGAATAAGTTCAGGTTGTTTAGTCGTTCTTCGTAAGATTTGTTTCGCAGTCTTAGGATCATTTTAGTAATTCTTCTTTGTATTCCCTCCAGCTTATCAATATCTTTTTTATAGTTGGTGACCAGAACTGAAAGCAATATTCTAGATGAGGGCGTATGAGTGAATCAAATAAAGGATAACTTTTTTAGATTTTTACTCAAAATTCTTCCGATGAAGCCGACCAGTTTGTTAGTTGTCTTAAAAACTTTTGAACAATGTTTACTTGGTTTAGGGTCATTACTAATAGTTACCCGTAAGTCTTTTTCATGGCTAACCTTGGAAAGTTCAGAGCCATTCATCGTATATTTTGTGTATTGATTTTTGTTTCCGATATACAAAACTTTACATTTATCAACATTGAATTTCATTTGGTACTTTTCTGACCAACTAACTAAGATGTCGAAGTTGGATTGTAATTGTATTTTTTTTTTTTCAGTTGTAGTTACTTAACCCGTGATTTTTGTATTGTCGGCAAATTTTGATATCTTACAGACGAGGACTTCATCAATATAAAGTAGAGGTAACTATAGTCATTCAGTGTTAAAGAGAAACACACAGGGCAAGTTGGAGTATTAATAACATAGATCTAACAACCTTTATCTAAAACCTGATTTTTTTTCTTAGTTCCATGTGTGTTGATAGGCCTTACTATATACTCCATATCATATATATGGAGATTTGTCCAACAGTAATTTAGTGTTAGGTTATGATCGATAGACCGGTATTTTGTGTGTATGTTTTGTTCAATCTGTGGCATTTGAGATGGTGCATACATTGTTTGAATTCTACTGTCATGTAATTATGAAGTCAAACCAAAATACAGGACCTGCTTCCCTTGCAAACACCAGGATAGTTTTTTGTTTTTTTGGTTAGGTGGTAAGACCCTTAACAAGGTATAAAACCAATATTATCTTTTACCCTAATGGTGGTTTATCACCTCATAAAAACAGATTTCCTGGAACAATTAGTATATTATGATGTTCAATGCCAAGCAACATAATTTCATGGAATAATAATAAGAAAGTTTCTAAACCCACATGAATGTTTCATATTTGTGTTGTTAAGATTATACCATACACTCTATATATAATAAAAATGTTTTCCAATATACAGGAATGTATGTATAAAGCTTGATATCATATATAGTTTACACTGATTCAAGCAAACCTCATAGTTGTGTAATATGCAGTGGTGGGCGCCGATTAATCAAAAAGTTTACTTCATTAACCGTTAATCCGTTAACCAAAAAATTAACTTCAATAACCGTTAATCAGTTCATTCTTTAAAAATGTAGTGGAAGTTATCGATAAACCGTTAACGTTAATTTTTATTATAGAAAAAAAACAAAAAATCAGTTTTTGCTCTAAAACCACCTAAAAACACTTTTGAAAAGTACCAAAACTATAAAATCAACCTATAAGGGGTTTTTAAGGGCTTTAGAACCCAAAAACTATAGTTTTTCTTTGCTCTAGAGTTAAGGCAGATTTCATTTTAAAGGCTATTAGAGCCAGAAAAAGGTGAAGCGGAAGTTAAATGTAACGGAAGTTTATTAGTCCGATAATGATTTCCAAAGTTAACTTAAAAGTTAAATCGTTAACAAAAATGTTAACTTCGTTAATTAACAATTAATGTGGGGATCACACATCTACGATCCAGCCTCTGTGACTATCTGCGATGACGGGACTTTGACAAAATTTGTGGAATCGCAATTTACAACGACGTTACTATGTTTTAATCTCAGCGGCAGCGAAATTAGTCGCAGAAAGTCGCAGGCGATCGCAGTAACTTGCGTGACTCAGGAAGTGGCTGCGATTATGTTCAAATTTTCAAAACATTCGCAGGCCACCTCTGCGATTCTTAAATTTCTCGACTATAGTTGCAGCGTGAACGCAGTGTGAGCGAGGCACTGTCGCCGCGCTCTGCGATGTGGCAGCAAAGGATTGAGTCAGAGCGTTGCAGCGACGGATCTCCCCTATATAACGCTTCCCGGCTCGCTCTGTCTTAGCACAGACTCCACTCGACAGCGACAGCACAACACTCACCCAGCGACCACCAACCAACCTCCACCAGCACCACTATGAAGGACACCTCCGGCAAGCTCATGAAGAAGGGGAAGAAGGTTGATCCACTCCTCGATATATAGCTGTGGCGTCAGAACCGCGATCATTTTTTGACATCGTTGGGAAATCGAACTGCAAGCGAAGGTCAGTCGAGCGGCAGTGGAGCAGCCATCACAAAATGTCGCAGGTGCTCATGACGTCCTCACGATGACTCCTCGCATGAAGTCTGTGAAAAGTGCAGTAATCTGCGATACACAAACGATCACTCCTAGATCTTTCCTCGCTTCATCTGCGATGATCGCAAACAACTGCGACTAAAGCGAGTGAAGGACATGCAGATGTCGTAATGGATCACAATATCTGCCTAGTCGTTGTGAATCGCGGTTATTGGGTGGCGACTTCAACATTTTCGGCATCGCAGATAGTCGCAGAGGCTGGATCGCAGATGTGTGATCCCAGCATAACGGATTAACGATTTGGTGCCCACCTTTGGTAATATGTTGCCTAATTAGAAGGAAACACAAACTTAACTACAACTGTGAATTCTTCATTAACTTCTGTTTCCTCAGAAAAATAACGCAGTATTGATGCCTTACATCAACCTTATTTTCATCCCTCAGTGTTAGCAAGTATTGTCTGCTAGTACTATACTCCCTGAAGCTATAGACTATAACTTTAGTATAATGTAATACTTGCTGACCCTGAGTTTTGAAAGTAAGGTTGATGCAAGGCAGTAATACTATTGTCATGAGGAAGCAGAAATTTATGAAGAGTTTACAATTGTAGTTAAGTTTGGATTTTCTTCTCATAAAAAGGCAACATATAACACAAATATGATGTTGTTATAAGCTACACTAATTATTTGGTTAATAACTTAATTGACATAAGTAGCCTATTGTTAGGCTGTGTTCTAGATATAATATCTTGATTATTAGGCTGTTTTAGCAATCATAGTATAATCATTAGGCTATTATTAGGCTATGTTTTAACAATCATAGTAAAATCATTAGGCTATGTTCACACTAACATAGTGTAAATATTAGGTTGTGTCCTAACAACAGGCAATACCTGGTCATCCTAAGTGTGTTTGATTGAAAGTAAAGGTCACGCATGGCAGTACTACCATTATTTCAAAAGCAGTTGTAATCAAATTTGGATTTCCTTATAAAGTCAAAACATTAGGCATATATACACATAGTTTGTATTGCATACACTTCAAATACTGAAAAACAATGCCTTCCAATACTGAGCAACGTGTGTAGATGACATAACTATATACATCACACACAACCTTAGTTCATACTTTTAAATCAGTATAAACCAAGGTAAATCTTACTAATAGCATCTCCTCACGGATCACCAAAATATTGACATAGGCGATAAGGTATGTAATGTACAACACGTTTGTGGTGGTTTTATTTGGGGGACGGCCTTAGTTTGGCCACAGAGGCTCTTTAAAAATCTGGTAGGTGCCTCAAATTCTAACTCCACACAGATGTTAAGTTATGGTTGGGTTAAGGTTGTTAGGTTTGGTTACGTTTATGTTATGGTTCGGTTATATAAGATTTTTACATTTTATTACCCAAATTCAGAAAAAAAATCTAAGGTTGAGAACCCTAACTTTTGGGTAATAAAATGTAAAAATCTTATATAACCGAACCTAACTGAACCGAACCTAACCTAACTTAACCTAACCATAACATAAACGTAACCTAACCTAACAATCTTAACCTAACCCATAACTTTACATCTGTGTGGACTTAAAATTTGAGGTACCTACCAGATTTTTAAAGAGCCTCTGTGGCCAAACTAAGGCCCCCCCAAATAAAACACACAAACGTGTTGTACATACATACCTTATCACCTATGTCAATATTTTGGTGATCAGTGAGGAGGTGCTATTAGTAAGATTTACCTTGGAACACATTGTTTTCAATATTTACGGATTGTATGTTATACTTTTTTTTTCAAATTACATACAGGTCATGTCTACATACAAATATGAAACATTTATGAGGTAAAAAAAAATCCACAAATACAAATAAAACAGCAATGACTGACTGCAGATCTTGTATAACGATGTCATGTCTTTGTGTTGTAATTGTCATGTAATATCCAGTGTACCAATTTGCCTTGAAATATAGAGAAAACACAATAAAAACATGTTGCCTATATCTACTCTAAATAAATTACTATACCAAAGAGAGAATGTGGAAAAATACATAGGAGGTTAGGTGGTGATGCTTGGGGCACCACTTATAGTGATGGGATGTATGGAAGGTTAGGTTAGGTTAGGTGGTGATGCTTGGGGCACCTCTTATAGTGATGGGATGTGTGGAAGGTTAGGTTAGGTTAGGTTAGGTGGTGATGCTTGGGGCACCTCTTATAGTGATGGGATGTATGGAAGGTTAGGTTAGGTTAGGTTAGGTGGTGATGCTTGGGGCACCTCTTATAGTGATGGGGTGTATGGAAGGTTAGGTTAGGTTAGGTGGTGATGCTTGGGGCACCTCTTATAGTGATGGGATGTATGGAAGGTTAGGTTAGGTTAGGTTAGGTGGTGATGCTTGGGGCACCTCTTATAGTGATGGGATGTGTGGAAGGTTAGGTTAGGTTAGGTGGTGATGCTTGGGGCACCACTTATAGTGATGGGATGTATGGAAGGTTAGGTTAGGTTAGGTTATTTGGTGATGCTTGGGGCACCTCTTATAGTGATGGGATGTGTGGAAGGTTAGGTTAGGTTAGGTGGTGATGCTTGGGGCACCTCCTATAGTAATGTGATGTGTGGAAGGTTAGGTTAGGTTAGGTGGTGATGCTTGGGGCACCTCTTATAGTGATGGGATGTGTAGAAGGAAGTGACTGAAATATCCTATAAGCTAGGTAGTAGAATAACCAAATCTAATCTAAACTAACCTAAACTAATAATTGACTGGTTGAATGAGTTCACGAGGACGGTAAAAGATGTGGAAAAAGACATGTAAATCATACGAGGATAATCTATGACGACATAATTATCGATTTAATATTTTTGTTTCTCCGAAATTTTGGGATTTGAGACGGAAATGTAGTGAGTAAAACCTTCTCACAATATATCAATTAATGGAAGAAAAAAAACTAACACTCAATTCTCTAGAGCATTATTGTGAAGTTAAATAGTGCCACAGTACCTTGTTGAAAGCAAACGAAACGGAAGGTCCAGCTCCAGCCTCCTCTTCCTCGTTGTCCTCTCTCGAAGCCACGATGTGACGATGGTAAAGACAGTAACAGTGTTTTACTTAATTACCACGGAACAGCGGAGGAAACTATCTTCACACTCAAGTGTAGAGAGTTATGTCCCCTTTATAACCATTAACAATGATCTGTTTCCTATCCAAACATTGAAGATAAAAGGTTCAAACGATATCACTTTGACGCTCCGAGAACTGTGCTTGAAAATACACCTCACACTAGGGATGCCAAATGTCACCAGTGAAAATCAGCTAACAGAGTGCTCAGATTAAGCGATTTTTCTTAAAATTCCACTAGATTTTGGAAACGGTACTTCTTACGATATATTTAACTGAATATGTGATGTCCGCAATCCGCAGTAGGGGTTCAAAATCCGCATTCCAGTTATAAAATAATTAAGATCTAGCCGATTTTCCGCTGATTTGGCATCCTTTTATATAGTAGTGGGACTCGATCCCTGCGTTAATAGGCGTAATGGGATCACCGTGACTAGCGGTATTACGTAGATAGATAGATAGATAGATAATTTTATTCACTACATCGATATACACATAAACTTAATAAATCTAAATTAACAAACGAGTGCAGGTTTTTTGAGGTGGTGCAGATCATACACATTACTTTCTTTCTTATCCCTGTTCCTCATCCGTGTTTGCCTTGCTGTGCAGGTGTGTTAATGAAAGGCCGTGGCATTTCGTGTGTGTGTGTGTGTGTGTGTGTGTGTGTGTGTGTGTACGTGTGTGTGTGTACGTGTGTGTGTGTGTACGTGTGTGTGTATATACGTGTGTGTGCTTTGCTTGATTAATGTTAATTCAGGTATGTTTTGGTGCGTCGTGGTTTGTTGAACACCAAGGTCGCTGATGAGACTTTGTGACACAGTGAGTCGTGCCGTGTTTGAGAGAGAGAGAGAGAGAGAGAGAGAGAGAGAGAGAGAGAGAGAGAGAGAGAGAGAGAGAGAGAGAGAGAGAGAGAGAGAGAGAGAGAGAGAGAGAGAGAGAGAGAGAGAGAGAGAGAGAGAGAGAGAGAGAGAGAGAGAGAGAGAGAGAGAGAGGGGGGGAGAGAGAGAGAGAGAGAGAGAGAGAGAGAGAGAGAGAGAGAGAGAGGGAGAGGAGAGAGAGAGAGAGAGAGAGAGAGAGAGAGAGAGAGAGAGAGAGAGAGATAATACCCAGCATAACACTATTTAGCTTTATCTAACTATATCTAGGTCTATCTAATTACAAATGGCAAAGGTAACATCATTGGCTGAGGTTCTTCACATCTCGACACTCACGTGAACTTTCTCTCTCTGAACGAACACAAGTAAGGAGTCTGCTGGATCCTTAGAGATGAAGTTCTTTGAAAATGTGAGGAAGAGAAGAAGAGGACCTTGCATTTATATAAGTTTGCAATGAGGAAAAGAGAGAAAGATTGAGACGGAGATGATTTCAAAAGATAGCATCATATCATTTCACCAAGAAGTCAAATCACATTACTTTTGATAATTTTATTTTATACTCAAAGGCATCTAGTACTACATCATTTTTCTGCAACCTCCCACATTGCACTTGCTCTGGAATTTCTACTTTGACTATTTCAGAATGTTGTCGCTGTTATATAATCCTTGTACAGTGATGAACCATTTCTTTTTATTTTACACCATTATATATTACACGAAAAAAATAGGCAGGTTTTGTGGGATATAATGAGGTGTAGTGAGAATGTGCGTGTGTGTGTGTGTGTGTGTGTGTGTGGTGTGTGTGTGTGTGGAGATGAGTGTGTAGTTAGACAAGAGAGAGAGAGAGAGAGAGAGAGAGAGAGAGAGAGAGAGAGAGAGAGAGAGAGAGAGAGAGAGAGAGAGAGAGAGAGAGAGAGAGAGAGAGAGAGAGAGAGAGAGAGAGAGAGAGAGAGAGAGAGAGAGAGAGAGAGAGAGAGAGAGAGAGAGAGAGAGAGATTATAAGTGGATTGGATTAATAACTATATAGTAATACGTCTTTTTTTAGGATAGGGAAAGTAAAGAGAGAAGGTAAGAGAGCGAGGTGCCACAGCTTGTCCTTTGAGAGAGGGAAGCTCCACTCACTCACGGGGGTGAGTGGGTTCCTGCCCCCAGAGGAGGGAGGGCGAGAGAAAGCAACGAGGGAATGAAGGGAGGAAGAAGGGATGGAAGGATGAAGGGAAGAAGTGAAGGAGGAGGGACAGTCTAGAAGGGAAAGAAGGTTTCTACTCCGAGGTGAAGCACCTCCAGCAGTGGGGGGCGTGAGTGTGGTGCCTCTGGAGTAAGCGGCGCGACACTGTTGTTGTTCTGATGAGCAGCACCTCCAGCAGTGGGGGGCGTGGGTGTGGTGCCTCTGGAGTAAGCGGCGTAACACTGTTTGTCATGACATTGACGTCTGCCTTCTTGTTTGTCATGGCGTTGTCTGTTTTCTTGTTTATCCTGACATTGTCATCTGTTGTCTTGTTTATCCTGGCGTTGTCGTCTGCTGCTGTCGGCTAGTGGGTGTGTGTGGCGGACAGTCAGGACACTTTACGTTTCTATGGTTCTTGCAGCAGGGACGCTGCCAGCGTAAGGAGGCACCGCGTGCATGGCTGCCTGCTTGTGGTCCCTGTGCATGTGTGTAAGGCCATGGCACGCGTCCTTATGGCCCCCAGAAGCAGTATTTCCGGAAGGGAGCGGCGGGCCATCGGTTGACTTTGTATGACACGGTCGGTCAGCAGCGGGGGTTCTGACACGGGTTTCACCACAACTAATTTTGAACAATTTTCTGATGGTGGGAAGCCAATTGTGATGGGTGATGGGTGAACGGCGTCCGGCAGGGGAAGGGGAGGGGGAAGGACAAGGATGGGGAGGCCGACGGGTGGGGAGTAACCATCGGGGGGGGAGGGAGGGGAAGGGGAAGGGGGCAGGATAAGGAGGGGGAAGCCGACGGGTGGGGAGTAACCATCGGAGGGGGAGGGAGGGGAAGGGGAAGGGGGCAGGATAAGGATGGGGAAGCCGACGGGTGGGGAGTAACCATCGGGGGGGGAGGGAGGGGAAGGGGAAGGGGGCAGGATAAGGATGGGGAAGCCGACGGGTGGGGAGTAACCATCGGGGGGGGAGGGAGGGGAAGGGGAAGGGGGCAGGATAAGGATGGGGAAGCCGACGGGTGGGGAGTAACCATCGGGGGGGGGAGGGAGAGGAAGGGGGCAGGATAAGGATGGGGAGGCCGACGGGTGGGGAGTAACCATCGGGGGGGGGAGGGAGGGGAAGGGGAAGGGGGCAGGATAAGGATGGGGAAGCCGACGGGTGGGGAGTAACCATCGGGGGGGGAGGGAGGGGAAGGACACCTGCCGGACGATCAAGCTGAAGTTTAATTGGAATCGGGATCGGGATGCGGCACTGCTCCGGTGCCAGAAGAGTGCAGTGCCGCGGTGGTGTTGTGGTGGTGTGTTCAAGCCCCTTAGTGTGGCACCGCTGGGGAGCTGGAGACTGGAGCGACGCCTGCCTCTTGGGGGAGTTGTGTTGGGACGATGCAGGGGGTGAGAGGAGGTTTACTGCAGAAGAAAGGAACTTCCCCACTGCTGGGCTGAAAAGTTCCTTCGCCAGGCACGAACTGAAGAAGGTGTCCTTGGCAGGAGGGCATTGTCGTGTCCACTGCGCCAACAGGTCGGCAAAGGAGGTTCGGGTGGAGGGGTCGGCGGTCCCCAACCCCTCCACGGCGCACCTCATGCAACACTTTGCCTGGGCCTCCCCGCAGGTGTGGGCGAGGCCCTCCCTGAAGGCGAAGGCGAGATGCAGCACCTCCTGCCTCTGGGGTTCGGTGAGGCTGGCGGCCTCAAGGGGCTCTTCTGCTTGCCCTGCTGCCTCGAGCAAGCACCGCGTGCAGTCCTTGCGGCCCAAGAGGCAGGTATGGGCCAGGTGGTGGTGGTGGGAAGCGGCGAGGTGCACCACCTCCTCGAAGTTAAGCTGCTCCACCTTCGAGGACGTGGCCTCCACCTGGCTTCCACAGCTGGCCTCCTTGGTCTCCTTGGTCTCCTTGCTGCTCCACAACCGCCGTGTCAAAAAATTTATGTAAATACTTGACGACAATTAATCCGACATTGTGAGAGGAAGTTGGTTTGTGTTTGTTGTCCCGAGACCGGAGTGAAGGAATGTATAAAGGAGTACAAAGGAGTACAAAGGAAGAACATACAGTGAGTCCTGTGATGATGAGGAGACTGTGTTATGGTGCAGCAAGGCGAAAAATGTACAAAGGAGTACGAAGGAGTACAAAGAAAGAACATATATATATATATATATATATATATATATATATATATATATATATATATATATATATATTTACATGTTTGTATATATATATATATATATATATATATATATATATATATATATATATATATATTTACATGTTTGTATATGTTTATGTTTGTATTTATATCAATGACTGTGTGTTGCTTCTTCCAACATGTATAATTAGTAATTTAAATAACTTTTTATGCTTATTCAATAGTAATTAAAGACTTTTAATGGAAGCAATATTATTAGTGGGGAAAAACAGGTGGGACTGATGTATGTATTAATTCAATTAAATTAAAAATTTTTTTTATTTATGTATGTGCTTTTCCGTATTTTCTTGTTTACATAATTGTTCCATTTATGTCATCAGTGTAAAACTCCTGCATTGTTGTTTGTCTGTCTGTCTGTCTCTATGTGTGTGTGTGTGTGCGTGCGTGCGTGTGTGTGTGTGTGTGTGTGTGTGTGTGTGTGTGTGTGTGTGTGTGTGTGTGTGTGTGTGTGTGTGTGTGTCGGCCTGTACATCTGTCTGTATTTATCTACCCAATTATCTCTCTCTCTCTCTCTCTCTCTCTCTCTCTCTCTCTCTCTCTCTCTCTCTCTCTCTCTCGTCTCTCTCTCTCTCTCTCTCTCTCTCTCTCTCTCTTTTCTCTCTCTCTCTCTCTCTCTCTCCTCTCTCTCTCTCTCTCTCTCTCTCTCTCTCTCTCTCTCTCCTCTCTCTCTCTCTCTCTCTCTCTCTCTCTCTCTCCTCTCTCCCCCTCTCTCTCTCTCTCTCTCTCTCTCTCTCTCTCTCTCTCTCTCTCTCTCTCTCTCTCCTCTCTCTCTCTCTCTCTCTCTCTCTCTCCTCTCTCTCCCTCTCTCTCTCTCTCTCTCTCTCTCTCTCTCTCTCTCTCTCTCTCTCTCTCTCTCTCTCTCTCTCTCTCTCTCTCTCTCTCTCTCTCTTTTTGTTATGTGGTTAAGTTTAATATTTTTTCATACTATCATTTTACTTTGATCATTAAAAATTTTTTCATCTGTCACGTGATTAGAAGTTATGGGAGTTTTGATAACGAAGGTGATGATTGTCAGTAGTAGTAGTAGTAGTTGTAGTAATAATAGTAGTAGTGGTAGTAGTAGTAATAGTAGTAGTAGTAGTAGTAGTTGCAGCTGTAGTAGTAGTAGTTGTAGTAGTAGTAGTAGTAGTAGTAGTAGTAGTAGTAGTAGTAGTAGTAGTAGTAGTAGTAGTAGTAGTAGTAGTAGTAGTAGTAGCAGCAGTAGCAGTAATAGCATCATAAGTAGTAATAGCATCAGAAGTAATGGTTATCACAGTCAGCAATACTATCAACAACAGCTCTAGTAATACTCGTAGTGGAAGTGGAAATGGGTAATAGTAGTAGTAGTAATAATAGTATCAAGGAGAGTGTCAATGGTAGTTACTTTGCCCATTGTTGTAATTGCTGCTGTTGATGTTGATGATGATGATGATGTTTATACTGCTATTTCTGATGTTGTTGATGTTGCCTTTATCATGATGGGAATGAGTCCGTGATGAATGCTGCAAAATGAAAAAAGGACAAAAATATCAATGAAATGGGAATTAATTAACAATAACAATGGATAATATTTTCCACTTCCGGATGGAAAAAAAAGATAGAGAAAAGAAATCTTCACTCAATGAGCTTCCTAATTAATCATGAAAGCAGTGATAGTATTAATGTGATGCATGTTTAATATCTGCTGTATAATACATTTTTCCGATTAAAACAGTTTGTACGGGAATTAAAATATTGTATGCTGCTTTTGAATAGTTTTGTGTGAAAATAAATGCAAAGTGTAATCATGCCACACCACACTGCGCCACACCACACCACACCACACAGAGCTACACCACACCACACCACACCACACCACAGCACACCACACACACCACTCCACACTCTACCACATATAACCACACCACTCCACACTACCACACAGAGCCACACCACTCACTCCACATTATATACCGCTTCACACCACAACACAAAACATCAACTCAAAAAATTCCTTGCTATACTACACTATACCACACTATACCACACTATAACACACACACACACACACACACACACACACACACACACACACACACACACACACACACACACACACACACACACACACACACACACACACACACACACACACACACACACACCCCTAGCCTCCAGTGACCTGTCCTCCACCTGTCCCCCTCCTCCCTATTCCATCTTAATATTGTCCTCCATCCCCACCTCTGCCTCTACCTCTCTTCACACTCCTTATACACTCTTCAAACCCCTTCGTTGAAATGTATGTGTAATTGTTTCCCAGATAAAGCCGCTATGGTAGTATACATAAGATTACATAAGAAGAATGGACACCAGAATAAGTGGGTAAGTTTCTCTGGCTTTAAGTATGCATGGTAGTCAGCCTTGGATGGGAACATTTTATACTGCTTTAGTTCTTTCGTTTTGATGTTATCTTTGAATATTCTAAATTTTCTTTCATTAATTTAGATATGTTTATGTTTGTTTGTTTGTTTGTTTGCTTGTTTATTCGTTTGTTTATTTCTTTCTTTATTTGTATGTGTGTGTGAGAAAGTGAGAAAAGAGAGAGAGAGAGAGAGAGAGAGAGAGAGAGAGAGAGAGAGAGAGAGAGAGAGAGAGAGAGAGAGAGAGAGAGAGAGAGAGAGAGAGAGAGAGAGAGAGAGAGAGAGAGAGTGTGTGTGTGTGTGTGTGGTGTGTAGCTCGTTAACAGATGGAGGGGAGGGCAGAGCTATATTTCTTGTAAATCATTAATTCTGCATCACAACAACAACAGCAAAATCAAAATAAAACATCCTTCCTTCTTTCCTTCCATCTATCCTTCCTTTCATCCGCGTCACTTTTACCTCTTTGTTACAGGAGGCTAGTATTACACCTTCCTTCATGCTCCTCTACTTACCTTGCTCTCCCTCTTTCCCCACAGGCAACACTTTCATCTTGTTTTCTTCCCCTTACAAGACCTCTCAACTCTTCAGTGTTACCAGAGTCCCGCCTCGCCACGACCCTCCGCTGCGGGCGAGAAACAAAGGGAGCCAGCCAAGCCCAGTGCCAAGGTCCTATGTGGCTCTACCTCTGTGACCTGATGCTGGAAGTTCGGTTCATGTTATTAGATTTATTATTCTTAGGTGCAGGTTTAAGGTGGTGGAGGAGGAAAAGAAGGTAGAGGAAGAGGAGGAGGAGGACGTGTGTGTGTGTGTGTGTGTGTGTGTGTGTGTGTGTGTGTGTGTGTGTGTGTGTGTGTGTGTGTGTGTGTGTGTTTATGTGCTTCGTCATGATGTGTTCTGTATTTATATTATCTATTTAGAGTGGTTTTGTTTTCGTGGCCCACCAAACAGTGCACATAGAAAACGAGAAATAATAACAGTTGACACTCCAACAAAAAACGGGAAAACATATTGTGTTCCGCTCGTAATTTGAACATCAGAAATTAATTTATAACTGCATTATGATAAAAGAAAAAAAAAGAAAAGTTGTCGCATAGATTAACAATCCGCCACTCTCTCGCAGCTCACATTCAACTCTTTTTATTTATTTTTTATTTTTTATTTATTTCGTATTTAAAAAAGATTCTTAGTTTCCTGCAACCTCCACCGACCTATTCCTGAAGCTGTAGTTACTAGACAGCTTCCCTCGGACCGTGCAGCTCGTTGTACATGGAGGGAAAGGCGTACCCTGTGACAGCTCCGCACAGGTTACCTCACCTAACATCGAGGTGGTGGCCAGGGAGGTAATGTCAGCACTCTCCTCCTACAGAATACTTGTCTGCTCACTATTCCTTGGTCTCACACTTCTGATGCCGCCACTTAACACATAAAACACGTGATTTCGAATTGCTTAAGAGTTGGAAGAGTGGTGTAAGAGCCTCTTTTTAGAATGAATGAAAATCTCTTAAGTGACAGGAGCTTCCTCGGCAGATTGTTAACACAGATGCATGCGGGCAAGAAGACTGACCTCACTTAGACTGCATGTTTCAAAGTACTACGCTGGATAAGTTAAGCCACAAGCAATTACCTAACATGCAATGGTAAGGTAGTAGTACAAGAACCCAAGGAAGGAGCATCACACACCAAACAACTGTTCTGCAATATAAAAATATACACTAAAACCAGTAACATTTCGTCCCAGCCAAGCCAAGCCACGAAACGGTGTGCTGCAGGTACGGTAAGTAATGGTAAGTAAAGCCAGGCTAAATTGGAGCAGATAACGGTAGAGTAACGAATGCAAATTAATGTTAGACTAATTAGAGCACGTCAGGGAACGTTTACCTACGCGCCGCTACCTTGGCTATCAATTAAAGACCCAGTGAGGCGGTGTGCACGGCTGGCCAAGCGGGAATGTGTAAAAACCAAGTACATGCATGGAGGAATGTGTAAGGGTGACTGCTGACGTGGGAGCATCTGGCAACACTGCGTAACTTGGTATAGGCTTCTCCCTCCCACTGAGAGAGAAAAAGAGAGAGAGAGGAGAGAGAGAGAGAGAGAGAGAGAGAGAGAGAGAGAGAGAGAGAGAGAGAGAGAGAGAGAGAGAGAGAGAGAGAGAGAGAGAGAG
Organism: Metacarcinus magister; assembly: GCA_029783475.1. Lineage (NCBI taxonomy): Eukaryota > Metazoa > Arthropoda > Malacostraca > Decapoda > Cancridae > Metacarcinus > Metacarcinus magister. Next base: position 19,555,752 of record JAPQNM010000043.1, on the reverse strand, counting down.
ATACGATTCACGTTTGCAGGAAAATGCTTATTACATTTGACATTCAAACACAATAATCTAAACTAAAACAGTGATATTAAGTTGAAAAGAAAAGGGAAAATCACAACCATGGTTCACCCACCTAACCTATCAACCTTTTATTACCACATAACATACTCCTCTCCGCCCACTCTATAAGTAGGCCTATCAGCTCCGCGTGTAGTCCTCCCGCCTGATCTGTAGTCAACATAGGACGGTTTTATAACACGTCACCGCGTCCCCTCGTGAGGCAGACTTAGGCATCATCGTCTTATCGGACCCTGGAGGACAAGGCGAGAGTAAGTTGATGGTAGTACTTTAAAACATCCTGCCGCAGCCCACCGAGGGGAGGAATAAGACGTGTGTGTGTGTGTGTGTGTGTGTGTGTGTGTGGTGTGTGTGTGCGCGCTTGTCTTCCCTTTATATGGCAGACTAGGCTTTCGTCTGTCTTGATCTTAACTTGTCATTCTTCCCAAATAATCCAGGCTTCCAATTTTCAGTGAGTTAAGTCGTCGTTTATCCAGCAGGCTTGATTTTATTCCTCGTGTTTTCTCCTCTTTTCAATATGTCGTGGATATTCTGGGAGTCTTTTTTCAGCTGCTAAGGTTTTATTTCTGTTCTCTGTAAGACTTCATTTAATTTCCTCTATAGAGCTGGAATAGGCACTCAATTCTCTGCAATAGGCTTTCCTTTTCTTTGTTAAGCCTAGCCTAGGTATTAGTTTCTTTTCTACAGAGATACCTTCAACAATATAGAGCACATTCTTATTTTATTTCTTTCTTTCTGTATGTACATTTTGACTCCCTCTTTTATGTCCTCTTTACTGTTTGTCGCCTCGAAATGGAGACATATTTTCACTTTTTACTGCCATTAGTACATATATATAGTTAAATAAGTTAAGTACAAGTTATCCGTCACCAATTAAAGTTAATTTTGGGTTTCTCAGCATATCATATAATTTGAACACGAAGGCTACATTTACTTTACTGCATTATAAAGTCTGTTTATCATTGTTTGATTGTCTAATTTTCCAAAACAAAAGGATCAAAAATTACTTTAATAAGCAAAACCAAAACGTAAAACCGGTCATGCGTTTCTTGTTAACTTTGGTAAACCAGTCTTTCTGAAACAATATATGATGTGTAGCGTAACATTGCACTCGGCTGAAGTACATAGCCAGCACCACGTTATATTAATTTCAACACCACATATTAAGAAATGCTGTCTCAAAGGAAGGAAGGAAGGTTAGGCAAAGGCGAAGCAAAAAGATGTCTTCAGTAACCTTGAGGAAAAACCAAGTTAGATCAAAATTGTTTAACTGAACGTGGAAACATTTAAGTTATCCCTGCACCAGTCTTGAGTTCCTCGTCACCTTACAAATTGACGACAAAATTATTATAGAATGACACGCCTCGGCAGCTTCGTCTTGTGCAATTGAGTCCTCTAGAAGTCTCCTTAGTATAAACATGTGGGTGCTGCGAGGCTAATACACGATGATACACATGGACTTGAAGCGTGTGAATGATGTTAGCCAGGGTGTAATAACTATGACTGTGATGCTGTTATACTTGAGTGTTTTTAACCAAAGCAGCTACGAGTGAAAAATATATATAGCTACGCAGTGACCTCAAGACTGCAGGAATTACTACAATATTGTAACATCACCATACCGCTAACTACTACTACTACTGCTACTACTACTACTACTACTACTACTACTACTACTACTACTACTACTACTACTACTACTACTACTACTACTACTACTACTTATATACAGTGAATAAATAGATAACACAAACTAATATATAAATTGATAATACATGGAAAATAGCTAAAAACTATACCTATAAATTCAACAAGAATGTCGACGCACACGAGACCTTCATGCAAATAGAATTAGTAAAAATTCACGGTTTTGCATGCAGGTCTCGGTTCAAGGTCAGGGCATGGAAATACAAAACCTCGCTACAGTGTTCCCAAAAACCCACCCTACCCCACCCCAACCCATCTGCCCCGCCCCATCCACACACACAAAAACACAAAACAAAAACACTATACAAGCCTCGAATGATCTAATTATCACATTGTAGTTGTTTGAGAGACGAAACATAATCCCAAACCGGATGCAAGGTACTTACTTTATGGACAACAAAAAAAAAAACACAAAAAAACACACACAAAAAAAAACATAAGAATAGAATTAACACATTACATTTCACGTGCGTTCAAATTAAGCTATAGAGAGACAACAAAACACACACGCACACACACACACACACACACACACACACACACACACACACCACACCACACACACACACACACACACAAGGCCTCCCCCAAACTGATGAAAACACACAGCCTCCTCCAACTACCTTTTCCCTCTGAGGCTTTGCTATAAAAATGTACCAAAAATGGATTAAGGCGATTTTCCTTAGAGTACTGGAGTGTGAGGTAATAATTTGGGGCCAAGAGGAAAGCGGCTCAGACCAACACACCACGGCCCGGTCTTTCGCCTCTGACCTACCAAGATAAAAGTATCAGCCAGAATAAGTCCAATTACGAAGGTTTTGGTCGTGTGAGCTCCGTTGGGAAGGAAGGAAGGAGGGGAGGGGGAGGATGAGGTGAGAGGGGTAGGTAGAGGAGGAGGAGGAGGAGGAAGAGGAGGAGGAGGAGGAGGAGGTGAGAGCCAGTGGGAGAAAAAAGAAGGATTAGGGGCGTTTAGAAGGGAAAAGTGGTGGTAAGGACAGTGTTGGGTAAGAAACGGGAAATGATCTCTCTGTCTCTGTCTTTTTCTCGCTATCTCTACTTCTCTCTTTCTCTGAGACACACACACACGCGCGCGCACACACACACACACACACACACACACACGCGCGCGCAGAGAAAGAAAGAGAGAGAGAGAGAGAGAGAGAGAGAGAGAGAGAGAGAGAGAGAGAGAGAGAGAGAGAGAGAGAGAGAGAGAGAGAGAGAGAGAGAGAGAGAGAGAGAGAGCGAGAGAGAGAGAGAGAGAAGAAAAAAAAAAAGAAGAGACAAATAAACCAATACTCGCGCCCCTTCGCCCCCTCCCCGTGGACTGCCCTCCATCATATTCCTCAATCCATTAGGAATACTGTTATTTTTCTCACTCCACCTCGTAAGGCCCGCGGCTCAAACTCGTCCCCCTGTGAAGGCTGTGCGGGCCCGCCTTCAGCTGTCTCCTACATGGAAGAGAGATTTCTAGTCTTTGTTCTGCTGTTACGTAGTATGCTATAATGGTCTTTGTATATTGTGCTACATATATATCCTTTGTATTCTAACTTTCTTTCTTTACTTTTCCCTATGTTCATTTGTATGTGCTAATTGGTTGTATATATGAATGATCTTACTCCTTTGTATCTCTATTGTCTCTTTGTTTTTTAATGAAGTTGATATGAATGTTATGATTCACTTTATACTCGTATGTAAATAATCTAATTTCTTTGTATTTTATTTCGATAATAAAATACGCATCGCAATTCTTTAATATTTTTTTGGTTTGCTTGTACAGGCTGTTGCTTTACGTTACATATTTTCTTTGAGTTTATTTTTTCTTTACCTTCCTTCTCATGCAGATTAAGACGTTGTTTTATGACTTTTAACGTTGTATCAGATTCCATTTATAAACCTAACCCTGTATCCGTGTGTATGACTCACATCAAAGTCTTGAGGATCACGCACTGGACTCGTGATCGTCAGCCATTACCTTCCCGGAGAGAATCTAGAGCTCAAATAGACCGATATATGGGTATTGCTGTGACCTTTGACACACTACACACCCCAACAGAAATATAAACTGCTTGGTCACCATTGAAAGTTTAGCATCTTGAGTGGCCACTGTGTGTGTGTGTGTGTGTGTGTGTGTGTGTGTGTGTGTGTGTGTGTGTGTGTGTGTGTGTGTGTGTGTGTGTGTGTGTGTGTGTGTGTGTGTGTGGCTTCTCATCGTTGCATGTATTTAATTTACTTTTTATTTTGTTGCAATGATTTTCTATTATTTCAGACGTGATTCTAAGAAAATTGATAGCAAGAAAAGAGACAACCACCTTCACGCAGGATAAATAAGGCTTGATGGTATAATAGTACGTATTCTTCTACTCCTGAAGAAACTCTCCCCTCTCATCACATCAACGAAACAACAATAACAACAACAACAACAACAACAACAATGCCATCTTCATCCTCATCATCATCATCATCATCATCATCATCATCATCATCATCATCATCACCATCATCATTAACATCAATAGCAATAACAGCAAAGAACAAAATAATTTATCAATAACAATAACAACAATAATAATAATAACAGTATAAACGCCACCACCACCACCACGAACAACACCAACTTCGAAAACAATACAAGTACACTCTACTCTCCCCCACAAAAAAAACCCACCATCACCACCCTAACACACACACACACACACACACACACACACACACAGGCCCCTTCCCCTTCCCCTTCCCCTTTCAGTCATATTCTCCTACCAAAAGCCACAACTATTTCAACTAAGCCAATGTAATGCTTTCACCATAACAACAACTATCTCATAAAATGGAAACTCAGGCTTCGAAACAACTCCGAAACAACCAACATTGAACCACGAACTACGGACGAACACTCACGGACACACGAACACTCACGGACACTCACGGACACACTCACGGACACACTCACGAACACTCACGAACACTCCTTCACGGACAACAGTCACCGCAGTTCCTGTCTCTCGTTAATACACAACCGTGAAGTAAAGTTTCCCGAACCAGCTGGCCCGTTTGTGGCTCTCCCTCCTCCTCCTCCTCCTCCTCTTCCTCCTCCTCCTCCTCCTCCTCCTCTTCCTCCTCCTCCCCACTTTCTATAGTTGTTGAATGGCCGCATATTTCATAACTTTTCTGTCTGGAAAGTTTATGGTCAAATGCATTTTCTTATTTAGCAACATTTTTTTTTATCATTATTATTATCATTATCGAACAGGTTAGCCATTCTGTTATTAGTTTTGTTAGTATCATTTATCTTGCCCGTCACATCAACAGACAGGTGGTGACGGGTGGTGACGGAGTGTGATGAGTGGGTGTGAGTAGTGGTGGTGGTGGTGGTGGAGGTGGACGGTGTTAAGGTCATGAGGTGATGAAGGGGTTGTGATGAAAGTGAAGAGGGTGTTGGGGGTGATAGTGGTGATTGAGGTGGTGAGGATGAAAGGGTGGTTACTGGGTGATGGATGAGGCTGGACAGTGATGGGTGATGATGGAGGTGATGAAGGATGATGAATGGTTTAATAGTAGTATTAGTAGTATTAGTAGTAGTATTCGTATTTGTATTATTATTATTATTATTATTATTATCATTATTATTATTATTAATATTATTATTATTATTATTATTATTATTATTATTATTATCATTATTATTAATAGTAGTAGTAGTAGTAATGCAATAGTAGTAGTAGTAGTAGTCGTAGTAGTAGTAGTAGTAGTAACTAGTAGTAGTAGTAGTAGTAGTAGTAGTAGTAGTAGTAGTAGTAGTAGTAGTAGTAGTAGTAGTAGTAGTAGTAGTAGTAGTAGTAGTAGTAGTGGGGATGGTAGTAGCAGCAGTAGTTGTCGTGTTAGTATAGACGTACCAATACCTACATTTCTATAACATTTAACTTGAAATCCAATCACTGCCCCACATTTTTACCCCATTTTTCAAGAATTTATTTCGCTCTCGATCCCTCCAAGGAAGTTGATCAATGGGGTGCGTTTGGCGTCACTGCTCGAGGCTGTACGAAACTCTCAGAATTAAATTTGAAAATAGAATCAGGTGCACACACACACACACACACACACACACACACACACACACACACACACACACACACACACACACACACACACACACACACACACACACATCCACCATCAGTATAACCCCTCGCAACACTGGCAAAACAAAGCGTATGTACATATGAAGGTTATAAAAAAAAAATCTAACGGAGTGAAAGGAAAAAAGTTTCGAATATGGCGCGAGACTCGTTTACAAGGCTAACTATTATTTATTACTCCCACACCTTTCACAGCAAACTCGTAAATGTAGATTTGTACAGGAATACATTGTCTGTTACCGACTGGGGCTCCGGGCTGCGATCAGAGCATGGCTGAGTCTCGTTTTATTGAAGGCGACATGGCTCAGACTCACTCATGACCGAATCACATCAGAGGAACACCAAAGCAAGAGCAGCGGAGGCAGACGATGACCATTGACTCGAGTAAACCATTGAGCCAGTGAACTGAGGGAACCCAGGACCGGAGAACATTACTTAAAACACTGCTTTTCCTCCCAGAAGGTTTAAGAAAATTATTTGAACCAGCCAGCCAAGTGAACGATACAAATCACACTGAGTCGTAGAAATGAAGTGAACCAATGAACGTAATTCCTGTGACTCATATGCCCAGTAGTGCCGCTCTGGTTGGGGAGATGAATGGGAGGAGACATGGAGACGTGAGTACTGGTAACATGATAGTGAAGAAAAAAAATAACCGAAAAAAAGATGATAATAATAATAAATAAATAAAAAGCCATAAAGGCAGGTGACGTGTGCCATCTAGACCAATAGAGCTCACAGGGGAGCCAAAGGGACCGGCAGAGAGCCACAAAGAGCCACTGTATTCACCCAGACATTAATTACATCAGAGTTTCCTGCGCCAATAGCTTTCTTAACTGTTAGGCCGGAAATCTGCCATAACCATAAATTTGACGTAGTTTTGGACTGTGGATTTTACGGCTTTGACTTCAGTCCCGCGCTGTGTACGCCGCTGTGTACCGGGAAGTGATTTAAAGGAGGCAGGGAGTGAGGCAGGGAGGTGAGGGGGGCCGGTGAAGGCAAGGGAGGAAGGAGAGGATGAGGAAGAGAAGGAAAGCGACAGGCAAGCAGATAAAAAAAGAGAAGTAAAAGGAAGAGGACAAAAAGAGAAGATGAAGCAAGAAAAGGATTGGAAGAAAGAGGCAATAAGCAAGAAGATAAAAGAAAACAGCAGGAGGAAGAGGACACAAACTTTATACAAAGTAAGAAAAGGATAGAAAGGAGGAGGAGGAGAAGGAGTAGTAGTAGTAGTAGGAGGAGGAGGAGAAACATAACAATACTTTTTATGAGAATGTGATTAATCCTGAGTTATATGGAGATTTCCATTTTTAGATGATAGTATTCCTAGTGATGAGTTGACATTACAGATTAAGAAAAACATATCAGATAGAAGTCAGTGGTTCCGATTGAGCAGCTTGTGTGTTTAAGTTTAGGTTAGGTTAGGTTAGGTTAGGTTAGGTTAGGATAGGTTAGGTTAGGTTAGGTTAGGTTAGGTTAGGATAGGTTAGGTTAGGTTAGGTTAGGTTAGGTTAGGTTAGGTTAGGATAGGTTAGGTTAGGTTAGGTTAGGTTAGGTTAGGTTAGGATAGGTTAGGTTGGGTTATGTTAGGTTAGGTTAGGTTAGGTTAGGTTAGGTTAGGTTAGGTTGTGTTAGGTTAGGTTAGGTTAGTTACTCTCACACATTATCATCTTCCTCTGTTCCTTTCCCTTTACATCTTGTCTCTCTTCCCCATCTTCTAATCCATTTAGTTTCTCCTATAAATTTAATTTGGTCCAGCCCTCCTCCTCCTCCTCTTCCTCCTTCTCCTTTTCCTCCTCTTCCTCTCCTCTTCTTTTCATTCCTTTATTCCATTTTCCTTTCATATATCTGCTTCCTTCCTCATTTCCTTCCTTTTCATCTTTAAATTTCCTTTCAACATTCTCTCTCTCTCTCTCTCTCTCTCTCTCTCTCTCTCTCTCTCTCTCTCTCTCTCTCTCTCTCTCTCTCTCTCTCTCTCTCTCTCTCTCTCTCTCTCTCTCTCTCTCTCTCTCTCTCTCTCTCTCTCTCTCTCTCTCTCTCTCTCTTTCTCTGTGCCGCTGATACTGGTTTGCGCATGTGGAAAGCGGCGTGCATTGTATCTCACGCCTTCCCCTCATAACACCGGGCGGCAAAGGCTTCAGGTAACGCGGTGATACACGTAACGCGTCCTCCAGTGAGCAACCTCAAAGGGCGCCACTCTCCATCACGTCTTGGCTCGACATGCACGCCACACCACACCACGTCGGAGGAGAATGGCTCACGCGCGTGTGGCTCAAATAGATAGATAGATAGATAAACACATAGATCGATAGATATATATATAACTAGATAAATATTTAGATTCATGCATGCATAGATAAATTTGTTTAGCAATCGTAACATATATGATAAACAAAGAAAGAATACATGTGTGGGAATGAATGACAGTTTTGTAATTATGTTTTAGAAGTGGATAAAAGGGGGAGGCAAAAGTTTGTGTTATGGAATGTAAACTACAGCATGAAGATATTTTATAGTACGTAAATAAAAAAAAGATAGATATTGACAGTGTATAAATATTGACGAGTAGGTGTATATTTTCCCGGGTCAGGATGCGAGGCGACGAGTGAATGACATTGAACAAGATTAACTTCATTATACACGTGTCTCAGCTTCATTGAAAGAACATGTTTTGAACGAGGACATGTTTTGCCTAAAATAGTACTTTACTGCTGCTGCATCTACTACCATTACTACTACTACTACTACTACTACTACTACTACTACTACTACTACTACTACTACTACTACTACTACTACTACTACTACTACTACTACTACTACTACTACATGCAGGCAAAGAAAAAACAGGCTAGAAGGCAATCAAATAGAACATCAACACACATTAATATTCTCCTCAGCGTCAGTAAATTCGCAAAGTCGGACGGGACGAGGCTGTGGGGAGGACGGGGAGTGGATGCCCTTTCCCTATAACACATCTTTTGTAAAATACTCACGTCTTCAAAACATTTTATACCAAAAAACAACGCCATTGTATCGCTTTTCAGCAGGAAACTAATGCCCGTATCACAAGAATAAATATCCAATTCTTAGTGAGCGAAGGAGAGATAAGAAAATAATAATAGAAAAAAAAAAAATTGCATCTCTCCACAGGGACCAGATCCGGGGACTGTGCGGCGTCCGACAAATAGGTTTCCATCCTGCCTTTGTAAACGTCATTGATCATCGCTGGGAGGATCGGAATGTGTCACGCAAGAGAGAAATCGAGAGCATTTGTTAAATTTAATGGCGTCTCCTCCCGATGTGTAAACAGGAGCCAGGCCGCCAAGACACACCATCGGCTTGATCAATACCAGGTGAGAGGCACACCTGCACCCCTCTTTTGGACCACCGCGTGTAATGTAACAGAAGCCTTCGTTAGTGTAAATATTTATGCATCCGCCAGTCAATTAGTTAATAAGCTTACCTGGAGCATTGCCGGGTAAATGCGAGTGAACGTTTATGATTCACAGTCCAGTATTCAGTGTGAGGAAATAACATAAAGCATGTATATGTTCTGGCAACGTGCCCTTAATAATTAGTAATGTAGTCATTAACAACAACGACATTTGTATAATATTTATTACTGCTGATTAAAACATGGAACTATCTCATTTTACAAACAGCCGGCGGATTGTCTCCCTTCTGGCTATGAGTTCCTGTCTATCCTGCTCAGTAAGTCTCCAACGGCCTCGCGAGTAAACATCCTTTAGAAAGTGTTCTTTGGTACCGAGGTGCTGCCGCCACACGTGCTTGAACCTCTAATAAAGCTCTCCATGCCTGTAATCAAGGAATACAATGAAACCAATCATTGTGGGGTCAATGACACCTCGAATATCCCGTGGTGTTCCAATAGTGCTCCTCCGCCCTGCTCACTGCTCTCTCCCACGCACACTGGCGTATATCGGTCCTTGGAAAATAGGACCAAAGGGATGAATCTAGGATTTCTTAAGAAAAGGGATGCCCAAAGACTCAACAGCTAAGGGTCTAAGGATATTTAGAAAAAAAACAAGCATTTTAAAGTAAATTTGAGGCCTCAGGTGGGATATATTGCATTCGCATTTAAATCTGCAAATATGTAGCCCTACTTGGACAAAAGAGAGTAACTATAGCCGAGTACTCACCCTATATTCACCACTGTTCCTCTCCTGACA